>JAWPHD010001365.1:0-329621 GCA_037043455.1 Cyrtodaria siliqua
GAATGTGTTAGGGAAATCTTCCGTCCATGGCATCTCAGACAATATTTAGACCATGGGGTGCTTTGTCCAGCACCCTGAAGAAGCAATAAACCCATTATTCCTTCAGTATGAGTGGGAAGATGATCTTTGGGAACGGTTGGTCACCGAGACTTCGATACGCATAGGATTTGACCAAATTTATTAAAATCAGTATAACTTTTGAAGTTCTCTATGGATTTTAAAGATTCTTTCAGCACTAGAAATGACTTAGAATTCTCTACAATCTACACACTGGGTTATCAGAGAAAATGTGAATATATCTTACAGAAAACTTGGGTGAAAATAAGGTAGGACAAAATGTTGACCCGAATCGCATGCTCACATATGATTTTTATGTTCATTTAATTAGTTTTTGCATGGATATGGCTTTTAAAATTATTTCACTGTGTAGGGAATTTAAATACCTACATAATGATATATAGTTATGTTAATTTATTTTCAAAATTGATGATGTAAACCACATTTTACTAACATCACTGAAATGTAATTTGCTGCAGCAGCAGAAACCACAAAACTATTCAGATTTACAGGAGTACTTATCAGATTTGCCTGCAGAATGAAATGGGTTAAAGGATAACCCCCCCCCCAAAAAACTGTCTTTTTAAATGATTAAATTACAGTAGTAAAAACATGTTCTGAGCAATAAAACCTTCAAAGTTTTTTTTTTTTTATATAGACCATACTGATTATTGAATTTAGAAAATTTCCCAATTTAGTAAAAATGCCGCTAAATTTTCCCAATTGAAAAGGTAGAGGTACCTTTAAAAAAAGGTAAAAAAATCACTGACGTGTGAAAACATCATTCGAATATGTGCCCGGAAATAACAAATTCAATAACCCATGCGCACTGATTTCTGTTTACTTCCGCATTTTTCAAAGTAGAAAATTCTTTCAAAAAAGTGATTTTGAGCTTGTTTTTTTGTGATTTTTTTGGGGAATTTTTCAAAATGGCGAACATTGACGATGTATCGAATTAGGTAGTGACATTGATGTCTGAAATACCTCCGATTTTAGTTCTGAAGACTTCGAAAATGAAAGTTTTGACGACAAGAATGTACTAAATGTACGGGGTAACTTACCTGCTGTTGGTCGGCGACCGGGAGTCCGCGACTTCTGGGTTTTTTCGCCTCGGATTCGAACTCGGACTCATATTTCGAAGGGTTTCATGCCGACTGGATTACGGGTACTCTACTCCAAGAAATCACATGATTACAGAAACCAGCCGGTATGCAGACCAGGAACGAACATGGAATCCGCTCCTCCCTTTGCCCTAAAATAGTTGTAAACTTTTGAACTACTCAATGGATTTTGATGATTTTTGGTGTGTGATGAAGTGCTTAAAATTCTCTGCAATATATACACTGGATTATTAGAGAAAAAATTGATATTTACCACAGAAAACATACCTTGAAGTCCAGGTATGACTTTTTTTATGTCCCGATTCGCACGCTTCCCCAAAGTTTATAATTTAAAAGAAACTTTTTTTACATGACTTCTGCCTTTTTATTTATATCAATGTGTAGGTATTTCAAATATCTACACAATGATATATAGTTTCGTTATGTTTATGTTAAAACTAACTTGGTAAATTACTAAAATGTAACTATACCGATTTGAATTTGTTGCTGTAGCATACTTCTGAAAATGTTCAGATATACAGGACTTATTATCTGATAGGGTTCCAGAATGAAATGGGTTAATAGGTACACACATCGCAAAGGAATGTGGGTAGCCAATTTCTGTCCGTTGAAGAGAAATGCGACTTTTGGACAACAAAAACGAAAAAACACGTGTTATTAAATGCATTGAAAGTTTGAAATACGTATTGCTTTCGAAATTTATTCATTGTATTTATCAATTTTATTACATTTTTTATTTATCCCTGCTCTAATTTCCCCCGCGTTTCCCAGCAAACCTATCACATAGAATGGCGGTGATTGCTTTCTTTCGAGACTGGATTTTGCAATCGCGACGATTTTTACGGTCGCGGGGAATCCCTGCGATATATCGGTTGACAATCCGCGGTATTATCGCGGGGAATTGTGACTTCGATTGAAATGTCGTAATCCACGCACCAACTGTATAAACAAAAAAATGTGAGAACATTTTTTGTATATCGCATTGTCTTTTTTTCCTCTATAAAACATTTAAACAATTGTGATTTTTTGTTGTTTCTCAGTGTATTGTTGAGCGTAATTGTACCAGACATGAAAGGGTCTATGCAAAGTATCTTGGCGTAATTACACCCGAGAGCTTTTTACGTATCTGATTCCCACTCCGAGTGAGTAGTTTTATCATCGAAACTCCGCGTAATAACGGGATTTGTAAATTCCTTACTTGGCGTGAAAGAGTAAATGTTGGTTTCGCGTGAGCTGTACTGTATATGAAGAAATAGAAGGTCTTCCAAATGTATAACAAAGGTCGAAGGGCAATGAACTAAATTTAGTGTATATGACAGGGTTCTCAATAGACGCGTACACACGCGTTTTGACGCATGGCAATTCAATTTGACCCAATTCTGACGCAGCTAATTTACCACCTGTGCGTTTTTATGACACACATGTATTTGCTTCCCAGCATCTGAACCTATTTTCGGTAGTCCAAACATCCAAACAATGAGCACGCGCTGCATAACAGTGATTGACACTTTGCCTGACGAACTTGATCGCCTCTCAACCAATCAAATGCGCTGCTGTCGCAGCTTGTGAGACACAGGCGGAAATAACCTGTCTGTAAATGGTGTCACTGTGTAATCTAATCTCTGCTATTGTGTTAATAATTTTACGATTATCTTTGAAGTTTATGATGCTTTTTGCAGGTGGAGACTATAATGACTTGATTGGATTAACTGTTTAATTGATTGCTACCGTCTTCCAGTGCTCACACTGGCCATTTTAAATTAATAGCCACACATTTTTTAGTTAAGAAAATAATAGCCTACTTTAATGCGTATTAAGAAAATTTGGTCAGTCGTAAGAGCCAAATTTTCAATCAGGTTTTATTAGACTATCAGGGCCTCCTCTGGCTATATTTTATTTTTTGTCACCACTTTCTCCAAGTGAAAGAAGTAGGAGCCTAGACTAGAATTCATTTAAAAGTAGGATTCCAGGAACTACTTACACATTGATAAAACAAAGAATGATGGATTAAATAATGAATAGAAATATACTTTATGTATCTGTCATCTACAGTTGCTGCCACGCGAATTACGACTAATCCCACTCATCGCGGTGATTTTATCTCACCGCGGACACACTGATTTTGTCCCCGCGATTCGCGGACAGCCCGCTCATCGCGGGGATAATACATTTTTTCCACCGCGACACAATCACCGCAATTCGCCGTGATCTGTTTTGATTCGCACACCGCTTTACCTCGTGTGAAATCGCAGGCCATCGCCGCGATTTATCTTCAGTATCAATGTACAATTGTGCAGTCAATTTAATGCATTATTATTCAATAACTATTAAAAACCCGAAGCAGAAGACAATTTTATTTTTGTTTTCGGAAAATTCAAATGCCCGGATAATGTATACTGGGTCACGATAGTTATATGGCGGTTCCTATTACCGACTTCACGGTGACTGAACATAAAATTCAAATCTTATACTGGAAATTAGAATTATATTTTTTTAATTAATCGTTATTTTAACATATTTTACTATTCTGCTGTTGGTTATTAATACATCGATGGGTTCTTTAGTCAGAAATAATCCGAAAAATTGTAATTAACCCGTTATTAGTGCCGCCTTGTTAATAGGTACACATATCGCAAAGGATTGTGGGTAGCCAATTTATGTCCGGTGAAGAGAAATGCGACTTTTGGACCACAAAAACGAAAAACACACGTTATTAAATGCATTAAAAGTTTGAAATACGTATTGCTTCCAAAATTGTTCATTGTATTTATCATTTTTATTGCATTTTTCATTGATCCTTGCTCTAATTTCCCCCGCGCTCCCCCGCGAATCTATCACGGAGAATCACGGTGATTTTCTTACTTTCAAGGCTGGATTTTGCAATCGCGGCAATTTTTACTAATCCCCGCGATATTTCGGGTGACATTCCGCGGTACGATCGCCGGGATTTGTGACTTCGATTGAAAAACGGCTGCGAAAAAGTCGTTATCCGCGTGGCAGCAACTGTATACATCGTTTTTCTTTCCACCAACATGTATTTGTAAAGGACAGTTTTTCTCATTCGATTTATGTAAAAAAAAAAAATCCGAAATTATGTACCATCCGAAGTACTATGACATCGCACTTTTACTGCCCAAAAATTTCAAACATTTAATCGAAATACCATCAATTACGAACTTTTTTCATGCATTAATGTGTTTTGAATGCCAAAAATGGTCTTTCTTATCAAAGAGGAAAGAAAACACAACCCTAACAGTAGGATAATGTAGTTTTATGTCATTAATTGTCGATCTCAAAGTTGTGACAAATTGAAACAGCCGACACGAAGCCAGGCACAATATTCAAACTTCTTATTGTTTCAATGTTTTTATTACTTTATTGCAACTGTTTTCACAGTTCACAATACCAGGGGTCGAATTTCACTCCTACGGACTCGCAAAATGCGAGTTGATTTTTCAGATTGCTACTGAAAATTTCAAGCACTTGCTTTTTTCTGCGAGTAGAAATAAACAGCACACACTTGACTGAATATCACCCACGACAGACTGACAGAACCAACAAATGGTCCGACGACATAATATGTAGTCAAACCTCTCTCCAATTCCACATGATTATTTGCGTAACTTCATTGTCAAACGAAAATAAGTAAATGCAGTCTGTATCAGATTGACGCTTATCCACTAAACAAGACTAGTGCAAGTGTCTATACATAATGAATCGATATCAACATCCGGTAAGATAACTCGGGACTTTACATAATCAATTATTATGGCAGAATCGTCTGCTTGCAAAATCACTTCGTTTTTCAAGACAAAATGACGAGATGGAGTCTAGCGAACGTGGAGAAAACAGTATCACAGTTACAACGACGGCACCGAGAGAGACAGTAGCCATCACAGCGTCACTAAAAACAGTATCGCGATGGAAGAGAGAACTCAGTATTACGCTGGGGAAGGTTATTAACAATAACGTCTGCACGGAGATATGGTGCGAGCGTTGCCGTGTCCACGCAAGCGACCGCCAATCATCAGTATGTAAATTCGATATTACATATTGTTAATTAATGTGTTATTCAACAGAATTTACATCCCGTTATTACTTGAATAAAAATGCTAGTGAGAACCGATTTTAGCTAGTAGATTTTTTAGTCACTGGATATTTTTAGCTAGTGGCTAAATTTGTGAAATTCGACCCCTGCAATACACATGGGAGTTTGCTATCTATCGGGATCATGATGGGATAGCTATTAATGCAGATGAAAGTAGCGACTATGTTCATAAATGTTCATAATAGTGCGTGCATAAATTAATTTCATGTCTTCGTAGTTTGTGTACCGAAAAACAAACAGGAAACTGTACCTACTGTTGGATGCGTAACGGATTGTCTGATTGGTCAATAGCCCGAAAGATAACAAATAAAGGCTAATCTGATTGGCTATTCGGTCCATTAATCACATGATGTTTGCATGTATCAACAATGCCGATTATCCGACAACGAAGTGCCAATTATGGGAATAAACAACTTTTACAAGCGATAATTGATAAGCGCGTGGTGACATCACTGTTGGCCTGAACGGATTATGTAATGTTTATTGCGGTCATTTATTACTTGGGGTGTCAAACAGACAATTATACGAAAAATTTATAAAAAAAATAAAAAAATAATCGCCATTTCTTGTCGACATTTCTTTGAAATAATCAACAGTATTATAAAATAATCGCAAATGGCGACCATGGCTTATGGTAGCGTGAGCACTGGGCTTCTGATTGATTACCTGTTAACTAGACTGCACTGAGATAAAACAAATGCTAGCGGTCAAGCATGTGAAAAGATAAAGTCGGCGAAAATAAAATTGACTATATTTGTGTTTGTTGTTTGTTTATTTGTGTTCATTTTGTTTTACGCACGTTTTAAAGAACAAAGAAATATAGTTTTAATGAGGATAATTTAAATATTTATAAAACGGCAAAATGTACATAAACAGAGCGTTTTTTAACCTGGGTTATCGTTCAGTCAAAACTTACCAGACATTACGCATTGTGATATTTCGTGTTTACATACTATTTTAGTGCTATCGAGTAACGGACTTTATTTATTTATGTATACACAAATGGCGCAAAGAAGTATATTTTCGTTTATGTCATCGCAGTCTACGAAACGGCCTGTTTGGGATGCACTGTATAGAGGGTGCACTGTCTGAGGTAACACTGACCCCAAAGAAGCAGAAAATAAGAGAGCTTTTTTTATAACAACACCAATGACATAATATATAATAACACCAATAACTTAATAAATATTAACAAATGTGGACCCCAATTTATTAAACAGCCTTACATAACTTTGAATCTTTGACATAATGACACATTATTGTAAAACGGAATAGTAGTTTTTTAAGTTCAAATGTACATCCTTGCACATCTTTCTTGGCAAAATAAAATATTTACAGGATTCAGTAAAATTAAAGTTATTAAAGGATGTTTTATAAAACGGCGCTTCAATTTGTTTTGATTTATATTTGACTTCTGACATTTCAATTTTGACCCCTGGGATTTTTGAGTCAAGGGTCTTCACTTTTAAAGTCTTCACTTTTAAAGTCTATTGAGAACCCTTTATGACGTACATGTATTTGTTTCACAAGGCTCAAGTGTTCTAGAAAAAACTTGGACTGCATTAGCGATTTTTTTAACAAGCTTTTGATGGCTGAAGTTCAGAGTGGTAAACCCGTCTAACCCGGTCATTATCAGGAACAAATATGCTAGATCGGCGAAATATAAATAATATTATTTGTGCATGTACATGTTGTTTTTAAATTATAAAATACAAACGCATAATATTTTATTACAATTTTTTTTATGCCTGCTCTAAATCCCCTGCGTTTCCTCCACGAACCTAACACAGAGAAACGCGGTGATTGCTTTCTTCCAAGACTGGATTTTGCAATCTCGGTGATTTTGACGATCTCGGTGAATGCCCTGGATATTTCGGGTGACAATCCACAGTACGATCGCGGGGATTTGCTACTTCGATTGAAAAACGGTGGCGGGGATACTGCGAAAAAGTCGTAATCCGCTTGGCATCAACTGTAGTAAATTATGTAGCGACTACTCCTCTGAAAATACTAGACAGATTTTCATGAAACTTCACAGGAATGATGATCTAGCTGTCAAAACTTGTCAGTAGAGCTTCAAGGTCATTGACCTCTTGTTTTCAAAGCATATTTCGCCTAGCTTGATTCTTACAAATACTATGTTTGTCTGAAATTTCGAAGGTTAAATATTATTTTAAAACTAAGATAGATGATGGACATGATGGATGTTCTGTGATTCGGAAGATTTCAGTGGATGAAAACATACTATTTTTGGAAGGGGTTTTCCCGGAATACGTATCACGACATACCTCTACATGTATTTTTAAACTTCCAAAATTGAGCGCAGATCGACCTAATGCGAATATTGTGTGTTGTTTACTGTAGACCGCAATGCACTCGACAGTTACAACAAGACGATTTGGGATTGGAATTTGGGAGTTGCCCCGGACAATGGCATACTTTTGCTGCGTGAATTCGTCGAGTCCAAACACTGACTCTGCGTAGATTCCAAACTCTTCGAATCTAGTAAAGTGTGGATTTCGCGTGAGCTGTACTGTAGAAGACCTGTAAAATGCCTGTATACCAATTTGACTGCGTCCCAGTATTCTTACTAAAATACAGTTGTTTTATGAATATAGCCTTAAGGCTCCGGCAATGAGATATGTTCTGGCATATTAAACAATATCCAGCAGGGCTGTACAAATCCTATAGCCCGACGCCCGGGACTAGTCCAAAACCAAAGTCGGGCGTGTCACTTTTTCAAAGATTTCAGTCCCGGACTAGTCCAATTTTAAAAAAAGAGAAAGTCGGGTGTGTCACTGTTTGAAAGATTTCAGTCCCAGATTTGTCAAATTTACAATGTCGGCCACCTGTCATAAAACAACTCCAGCACACTTCTCAACGTAATCCTTTAATTGCACTCGCTTATTTAATGCAATTAGCATCCACAGTGGCGATCATCCAATACCCCGGGCAATTTTATCAACAATCAACCATGCCGGAAGTCCTGCCTCCAAATTACTTAAATTGACAGTGGGCATTGTCGACATTATCCAATCAATTGACCCGATCTATTTTAATCCAGACCCGCTAGCCAATGAAACGACTACCACATGTAAATCACATGTTCGTCACGTGATTACCTGTTTGTCACGTAGTGAGCTGAAAATGGCGATACACTGAAACAATAACACTAACACGTTGATTAATTCGCAATCAGGCCGATTTGTCGGCAATCTTTCGATGAGTAAAGAAACTCAGGACGTTTGATAATGGAAACATGTTTGATATGAAACGGTAGGTGTGATTTTTTATTGTTTCTCAGTGTATTGTTGAGCGTAATTGTAACAGACTTGAAAGGCGGGTGGGGTAACGGTTTGTGCATAGTTAGTGTACTAATTACGTTCGAAGAATTGAGTTGTCAAACAAATAAAATAAAAACAAAACGAACTGATACACATAATCAGTTTGATTTCGTATTCGGCAGTGCTAACGTTTACGTTTCAAAAATGAGTTTGTTGAACATTTTCAGTGTTAAAAATAAGGAAAATTTTCAGAGTGAAAGCGAAAGTGAAAGTAAAAATAAAAAGAGGGAAAATGTAGAATGTGATACACAGCCAATCAAAAAGTCAAAATCATCTGGTGTAGTGGACCAAAACATAAAAATAAAATGTTTATGTTGATTCACATGTTATTTATTTTTTGCATTAGGTAAAATGGTAATAAAGTTAAGAATCTCATCTGTAGCCCCTTACCTATATAAAGTTATGACTTTTTTCTTTCCATTAAATGATTATCTGAACTGTGATATGAAACTCAATATCTATATTGAAATTTAAAAATGCAGATGTGATTCTTACTATTGCTACTGTTTCACCCAAAGGCAGTCTACAATCTATACCACTGAAACATACATTAATTGTCTGAAGAGTAAATAAGGATTATTTCCTTTACTGTGTGTAATGAATTGTAATGAGTATGCAAGACGCAGTTTTAACATATTGAGAAATCGAAAAAATTCAGGACTTCTGTCCATTTTTTGGGACTATTCACAATTTTTTTGGGACTAGTCACTTTTGACAGGGTGACTAGTCCCGGACTAGTGGCTAAAAACAATATTTGTACAGCCCTGTCCAGGATGAGCTTACCAAAAATGTGAAGATATTTTGTTTTTGTTCAGTGTATTAGGTCAGTCATACTAACATGTCTATAGTGTTTCAAGAATGTCAAGTTTAGTCCATTTTAAACTTGGCAATCCTAGATGGCCTTCAGCCAATATTCAAAATGAATAGCTAGCTGAAATATCAAGTGTCACTGGGGACAAGAGTGTAGTGTATATATATGTCGTGTCGTGTCCTTAGAATATCAATTTTACTTTATCACCCTTTTATTGAGACTTCAAAATAAATTATTTTGTTTACTGGTTTTTAGCTCTACTGATCAGAGATCAGCAGAGCTTATGCCGTGGTGCGGCGTCCGTCGTCCGTCTGTCCGTCTGTCTGTCCGTAAACTTTTTTTGTAGCGACTTCTCCTCTGAAACTACTGAATGGATTTTCATGAAACTTTAAAGAAATGTTGCCCATGAAGTCTAGTTGATCCTAGCCAAAATTCATGTTGATGTGAAATCCAAGATGGCCGCCAGATCTAAAAATAGGTTTTTAAAAAACAAGTTTGTAGCGACTTCTTCATGAAAACTATAAGTGATATTGATATGGGACTTTTTCTAAAATGATCAGCATGACATGATGTTGGTCCTTGTCGAAAATCGTTTTGATTCGACGTTAAACATGGCTGCCAGCGGCCATCTTTGTTTACATAGAGTTATATAATGAAAACTTGTAGCAACTACTCCTCTGAAACTACTTGACGGATTTTCATGAAACTTCACAGGAATGTTGCTCTTGATGTCTAATTGATCCTAGCAAAATTTCAGGTCGGCCGGAAATTCAAGATGGCTGCACGACTAAAAATAAATTTTCAAAATACAAGTTTGTAGCGACTACTTTTTGAAAACTATAAGTGATATTGATATGGGACTTTTTGTAAAATGATCAGCATGACATGATGGTTATAAGAGTCAAACATTATTTTGATTCGACGTTAAACATGGCTGCCAGTGGCCATCTTTGTTTACATAGAGTTGTATGATGAAAACTTGTAGCAACTACTTCTCTGAAACTACTTGACGGATTTTCATGAAACTTCACAGGAATGTTGCTCTTGATGTCTAATTGATCCTAGCAAAATTTCAGGTCGCCCGGAAATTCAATGTGGCTGCCATGGCCAAAAATAGATTTTCAAAATACAAGTTTGTAGCAACTACTACTTGAAAACTATAAGTGATATTGATATTGGACTTTTTGTAAAATGATCAGCATGACATGATGGTTATCAGAGTCAAACATTATTTTGATTCGACGTAAAACATGGCTGTCAGCGGCCATCTTTGTTTACATAGAGTTATATAATGAAATCTTGTAGCGACTATTCCTGTGAAACTACATGATGGATTTTCATGAAACTTCACAGGAATGTTGCTCTTGATGTCTAATTGATCCTAGCAAAATTTCAGGTCGGCCGGAAATTCAAGATGGCCGCCACGGCTAAAAATAATTTTTCAAAAAACAAGTCTGTAGCGACTACTTCCTGAAATCAAAATCAATCAGTAGAGCTTCAGGGTCATTGACCTCTTGTTAATATTACCATCAACATTTACTTACACATATTCTTCAAACCCTTATCAACAAAGCCTGACTTACAATTAAATCGGCTTTGTGGAACCTTTTTGACATTACTTGTTTTCCACGTTTTTGGGATGAATGTTTGTTTCAAGATTGCATTGTACTCCTGTATAATTGCACCAGGGCCTTCCCCAGGAATTTTTTAAGGGATAGTGGCATTTAACGCGCGAGGGTGTGGTGTGGGTGCGGGAGGGGGTCCCCTCCTGGATGTCGATTTTTTTTTCATGTTTTGAAGTAAAATACGGGTTCTGGCATACACCTGACACATTTAAAACATGTTTTAAATATATCTACCAGTCTGCCATAAATAGTACATGTAGATTTTTTTCTGTTTTTTTTTGTGTTTTTTTTTGTGTTTTGGAAAAAGATGATAACACTCAACTTTATACTAGATTTTTTTTTCGTTTTAGTTGAAACACGGAAGCAAATTCAAAACCGGAAGTAACCTAAATTTATAATCTGCAACCCCGAGATTCTTATAATTTTATGTGATTATCGAATAATTTGCGTTTGTGAGATTATTTTCTCATCATTATCTATTTAAAACGCGATATAATGGACGGAGGCACGTTAATTCAACGCTACAATAAAATATAACATAAGTAAATTGTTTTCACATTTGATGACGTAATACGTTTACAGGTCATGTACGCATGGTTGAATTCTTGAATTAGACCCTTATCGCGGAGGTAATTAACACCTCTGCCTCTCTAAACCTTATGAAAACACTCCAATCAGGAGCTAAGGACGTATGCTTGTCAGGAGTTTATGCCTCAAGGCGTTATTTGATCAGATATGTCATTAATTAACACTGGGAAATGAATGTTTTGACTCACTTTTAAGGGATCGCGGCACGGTTTTAAAGGGTCGCGGTCAGATTAAGGATCGCGGCATGTCTGTTTCAAAAGTTAAGGGATCGCGGCGCCGCTATGCCATAAATGGCTGGGGAAGGCCCTGATTGCACTGTGTATCATTGTCAATTGTCAAAAAAGCAAATTGTTTGGAATGTATGCAAAGGTCATATAACACAATTATTCAGTTTGGTTCTATAACAACAATAACAATTATTGTTGTCATTTTATATCCACAATGTCAGTTTGCCTAGAAAATCTTATCTGCATTTTTGAAGAAAAATCAGTTTTGTTTACCATGTTTACAGCATTTATAACTTTTCCTCAATTCCGACATGTAATATTGTTATGTAAAAAGAGAAGTTTCAAGTTATGTTGAATGTTGATGTTGAATCTTGTTTAAAGGCTCATCAACACAGTATAGGTTATTTAGAGCTGCCCCAGAGAGAGGGGAAGGATACATAGGAATCCGGGAACCGTGCCCTACTCTTATTATCGAATAGATTCCTATGGTTCTTTAACCTGCTCAAAGGATAGACCGATCGCCGGTTTAAGTCCCTCTCCGACGGCCGAGGCTAAGGGAAGTGTCTTGCCCAAGAACACACCGACGAAACTCAGTGGCACCACGGAGGATTGAACCCGGGGCCTCCGGTTACAAATGCGCTTCCGACTGCACCACTTTAAGTTATGTAAAATGAGAAGTGTTTAGTTATGTAAAATGAGAAGTGTATTGCGATACATTCTGTTGCATTGCCGCCTGCCAGTGTTTTCCCTCGTTTTTCAAAAATGGGGGTCCATTGCCCCAAATGGTATCAGATTTAAGGATCATTTTTCATGTTGGAGGCAGATGGGGATGGGGCAAGTTGCTGTTTAACTTTGTAACACTGTATGATAGTCAAATTCAGTATGCATGTTTCATCAAATTTTCTTTTTGATGTTTATTAATGATATAAAATAAAATAAAATGAAACAAAAAACGTCAAGATGAATTTTTTTATTTTTTTTATTAACATCTGTCCATGGTTTTGTCATGGTGGACGTCCAGATATTTTTACAACCAGCTGTAAACAGGTTGTTATGTATGTCTCCCCCAATATTTTAGCTTGGATGTCTGTCCGTCCGTCCGTCCCTCTGTCCATCACAAGTCGTGTCCTCTCCATATCCTTGAACCGCTTGAGCGATTTTGAAATAACTTGGCACATATCGAGATGACGTGCAGAGAGCAACTGCCAGCCAGGTACGTTTAAGGTCAAGGTCACACTTAGAGGTCGGAGGTCATATGCACTATATTTCGTATCCGCTCCATATCTCTTGAACAGCTTGGGGGATTTTGAAATAACTTGGCACATTTGTTCACCATATCGAGATGACATGCAGAGTGCAACTGCCAGCCACATCCGTTTAAGGTCAAGGACGCACTTAGAGGTCGAAGGTCATATTCACAATATTTCATGTCCGCTCCATATCTCTTGAATCGCTTGAGGTATTTGGAAATAACTTTGAGATGATGTGCAGAGCGCAACTTTCAGCCAGGTTGGTTCATATGTATTACACTGAGAGTGTGTGGGCGGAGGCATTTGTTAAAAAACCAACCCCGTCTAGTTTTTATTCAATTTCACACATGAGTCGCATTTAATTTTACCATTTTCAAATAATAAACAAGTGACATTATTTAACCATTTCAAATTGAAACCTTATAATCTCTTCTTTGACAGTTCAGCAATAGATTCGTCGCTTGAATCAGTGTTAGAAGGCTTTGTCGTTTTCGTCGCAGATGACAAGAAACTTGTCTACTTTGAGCACTACTTCCATTGCGACATGATTATTTATTAACGGATGTTTACACATTTGAATGGTTTATGATTCGTAATATTCCTTTGGTACATGCAAGTTAAAAAAATGTGACACCGTCTGCTGCTTTCGTTCTCGAAGGTACACAATTTTAGTATGAAACACGCATTAGCAATTGGGTTCTATGCATTGGTGAAAAGATTGAAAAAAACATAGTTGCAATTGAATTGATGAACTTGCATCCACATGGTCGCGCTGGGACAATTTTTGAGGGTCTTTTGATGAAAAACTGGGTCAAAAATGCAATATTCCTTCAAGGACAACACTTCCTGCTCAGAGACATCCAACCCTAATAGGGAAAATGCAAATGATTAATTAGTGTTAAAAGTCATGATATCTGATCTCTCAACGAGGATAGTTACTTGGAGAGTTTTCCTTCTTAATAACCAGAAGAACTTGTGAAAAACACTGAATATGTTTTATAAAAAAGATGATTGAAATACCAGTGCTTTTTTCTCTCCAGGAACAAGATCAAGTCATGAATGAGTACTATGGTAATGGTCAGGTGTTTATATGTATGTCACCCTGTAACAAGACATTATGAGATGTTCAAATGAATAATGCAGTTAATAAACCTGACCTGTATTTATTATCTATTCCATATTTACACAGTGATTTTGTGTCGATACATTTTTGTTTGATCCAGATTAAATATATATATGGTCTTGCGTAAGCATGTTATTTAATCTGTACATACCATATTTAAATTAAACCATCCTAGGTGTATTGGAGTTCAGTTACTGATAACTTTTGATAGTGTTTTTATCTGTCCATACACAATGTAGTTGGCAGGCGTACTACATTTCGTTTATTCATTCATAATGTTTTTAATGAACGGACTATCCCAGGGGATTTTAAAAGCATTCAGATATGGCCTTGACTAACTGGCCATGATCAGAGAGATAACTGTAGAGAGAACAAAGATTTACATCTGCTTATAGAGACAAAAAAACAACATTATTGTCACCCCCTCGTTCATTCAAAACAGTCTTGCCAGTGACTGACTGACATAATGGAGTGAATGGGTTGTGGAATGCTTAATCTGAGAATGTTTTTATTCCTTGTTCCAGGGTCAAACATTTCCTCTGATCGCTCTGATTCTTTGTACTAAATTGTCATAAATGGGTCCAAACAGTTAAAGGCACAATAGCTGCTGTAAACTTGAAATTATATTTATATTGTGCATACAGTACAGCTCACGCGAAACCCACACTTTACTCTTTCATGCCGAGTGAGGAATTTACAAATCGCATAACTACGCGGAGTTTTGATGATAAAACTACTCAGAATGGGAATCACCTACGCGAAAAGCTATCGGCGTACTTACGCCACGAAACTTCGCATAGACAAACTGAGTTCGCCGAGTCAAACTGCACAGGTAAAGGGTGCAACTTTTTCTAATCGAGTAAAGTGTGGGTTTCGTGTGAGCTGTACTGTAAACAAATAACTCTGATATTTGTTCAGTTAAATATATATATATACAAGAAAATGTGAGCATAGTGTGAACACAAACAAGTTGGTAGTAATGAAAACCTTAATTGGCAAAAATAAATTGAAAGATATTTTTTTTTGTTTAATGCACTTGATAATTACTTTAAGATTGATTACTATGTGCCCCTTATATTTTGTCAATTTGTCACACTTGTTAACTTCCAAATTCTAAAAAGTACCTATACATGTACTATAGTTTTGACAAATGAAATGATTCCCTTAAACACGTCATATAAGTTTTTTTTTGGGACAGCAACCTCAGAGGAGATGAGATGAAGAACAAAGTTACCCATCCATCAGACATGCCTCTGCCAGGGAGCAAACCCATGCGGGGCAGAGGTCTTAGTCTCAAAGTACAGTCTTATCCACTGAACTACCAGTTTTGACAAAAATATTTTAACATCGACCTCATTATCTTACATGAAAATCATGTCTGTGTTGGCAATGTTTTGTTCAATAATTTTTTTTTCCATCTGCAATATTTCCACTACAGCTCACGCGAACCCCACACTTTACTCTTTCACGCCAAGTGCGAAGTGAGGAATTAACAATTCGCGTTCTTGCGCTGAGTTTTTATGATAAAACCCTCGGCGTGGGAATCAGCTACGCGAAAAGCTCTCGGCCTACTTACACCTCGTTACTTTGCGTAGACAACTCGGAGTTCGCCGAGTCGAAACTGCACAGGTGAAGGGTGCAACTTTTTCTAATTGCAGTCATTTTAATGCATATAATTATTCAATAACTTTAGATAAAATCGAACCATTAGACAACTTTACTTTTGTTTTTGGAAAAGCGAATGTGGGAAAATTTGAATGCCCTGATTATGTATACTGGGTCACAATAGTTATATGGAGGTTCCTATTACCGGCTTTGCGGCAACTGAACATAAAATTCAATTAGTAGTTATTATACTGGAAATTATAATTATATTTTTATATTTTTATTGTTATTTGTAACAAGTTTTTACTATTTTGCTGTTTATTATTAATATATCGATGGGTTCTTTGGTCAGAAATAATCAGAAAAAAATTGTAAAGAATTCCGGGTCATAAACCCATTGTTAGTGCCGCCTTGTTAAAACGTACATATAAATTATGGCCAAGGATTATTGGTATTTATGTTGGTTGAAGAACTGTGACTTTTGGACAACAGAAACGAACAAAACTTGTGATTAAATGCATTAAACATTTGAAATACGTATTTGTTTCGAAATTTATTCATTGTATTTATCAGTCTTGTCAACTTTGCACAGAAAAGATGCGCTCGGCTTCTCATTGTTTGTACTTTTTCTGGCGTTTGCTTTTTCAAGCACGCTGTCGGACAAGTTGAAAAGTTGTCGGAAAATTCAGATTTATTTTTATTCCCAATAATAAATCACCGCATTTATTGGATTCTGCGCGGTTGGACTCGACAATGACGTACTTTCGCGATGTGGATACGCCGAGTCCAAACACTGACTTTACGTAGATCCTCACAGCACTCGATACCACCAAACTCGGCGAATCGAGTAAAGTGTGTGGTTCGCTTGATCTGATCACTTTTTGTGGTCTTCAGTGTCCAGTCCATACTGGGTTAAACTATTTCATTTTTTCATTTTCTTCAATAAACTTCTATACTCTTTATGACGATCGTCCCGTGACCTTACAAGGTCAAGGTCTCATTTTAGGTAAAATTCTGGGTTTAAAGGGTGTTTCCCGTTTACAAAAAAACATTTTCATTTTTTCATTTTATTCATCAACTTTTAGTATATCCACTAAATAACAACAGTCAAGAGACCTTTCCAATAAATAAAGGTCAAGGTCACAGTCAGTGTAAAGTTCAGGAATAAAACTTCATTTTTAGCCTGACTTTTTGCAGAAAAGGCAAGCTATTCTACTAGCCCCCGTGTCGGCATTACCGTAACTGTAAATGTAGTTAACCTTTTTCAATAAGAGGGCTGGCGTGGCGCAGTCGGTAGCACGGCGGATTTGTAACCGGAGGCCCTGGGTTCAATCCTCCGTGGTGCCACTGAGTTCCGTCGGTGTGTTCTTGGGCAAGACACTTTTCCTTAGCCTTGTCCGTCGGATGGGGACGTAAACCGGGCGGTCCCGTGTATCGGTCTATCAACCGAGCACGTTAAAGAACCATAGGAATCTATTCGATAATAAGAGTAGGGCAGGTTCCCGGATTCCTATGTATCCTTCCCCTCTTTCTGGGGCGGCTCTAAATAACCTGTACTGTGTTGATGAGCCGTTAAACAACATTCAATTTTTCAATAAGCTCATATCTCAGAAACTGCATGACAGAATTCAATGAAACTTGTATTCAGTATAGATAGATAACATGTCACACGCAAGTCACATAACTCTTCAACTTATTTTGACAAAGTGATGCCCTTTTTTATTTCTTGGTTAACCTTTTCAGTAAGCTCATATCTTAGAAACCACTCGACAGAAACTTTACACATGTATTCACTATCATAAGAGAATTTCGTACAAACAAGTACCCTAACTCTGTTATGAATTTTGCAGAATTATGCTCCTTTTTCAACCAATAATAGACAAGGCCTCGAAAAGTCAAACGCGCTGTCATTCGACAGCTCTTGTTTGTTGACAGAAAATGTAACATTTCAGAGCTGTAGATAATTTTTGAAGGCAATGAGTACTTGCTCATCAGATTCAAAATGAATGAGTAACAAGGAATTGGTTCAGAGAAAACACTTGCTTTAAATATTTCATGTTTTCAAAATGGATGTGAATTAATACGTTTTAAAAGAAACAACTAGTCAGTTTAAATCGAAGTTAAGTAAAAACGAAAGAAACAGTGTATGACCTTAATATTAGACACATGCTTGGAACAATTTCATCACGTAAATATGCAATAAAATGTTCCACAGGACAATACGTATACAAATATAATACTGATTTTTTTAAAAGTTATGAGTTTTTGTAGTACCGGTAAGTTGGTGAGTAATGATACTCATAATTTTAAAAAAACAGGGTTTTTTGTAAAAAAAGCATGAGTAAAATACTCAAAAACTCAGCTTATCTACGTCTCAGACATTTCTTTCCTCGTCAAAATGTACACATCATGACAATATTCGCAACACCATACCAATATAAAAATGACAGAAGGTCAAGGTCACAGACAAGGTGGGTTAATAAGACGTTTGTTTTAGTTTTCAATGTGTTCAAGTCATTTTTGATCACGCAGACTTGACATTCTTAGACACCTTTTAATTTCTTCAGTATTTAATAAAAATGTTTTTAATACAGGATAAGAAGTGGAACAAAAGTGAGCGACAACGTTTCCGTGAGGAGGCGGAGATGTTGAAAGAACTCCAACACCCCAACATTGTCAGATTCTATGATTCCTTTGAACAATTAAATGCCAGAGGAAGGAAAATTATTATACTGGTCACAGAATTGATGACTTCTGGTACACTGAAAACGTAAGTAGTTGTGTTAAAAATGTGAATTTCCTTAATACTAATTACCATATTTATTGGTTTGGAATAACATGTTGGATTATGGTCTTGTTATCATGGTTATACAGATACAAATATATATATAAATATTTTGATGTGTTTTCAGAAATCTTTTTCGTGATGTGTAAGTTGTAACATTTCAGTGGCATTTTATAACTATTGAGTATGTTGGCAGAGGGTCTGTAAACGTTAGAACTACACACACACACATTATTTTCTCACTCAAAAAAATAGGATCATAATTATAATACTATAGCGGACAGTGCTCTCTTGACATTTGCAGGATTTGTCATTGTGAAGTAGAATATGGACATTTTTTCACATAATTTGCATTGTGGGAGTGTAATCATCATAATACAAGAGTGTAATAAATATGGAAATGAAGTCATCCGTTTGGCTCGGTATGCATCAGGATTGTCGATTTTCGTAACTGTTTAAAATAACATTGTGTTTCTAACACTATAGATGTGCAGTCTTCGCACTTCCTGGAAGGAGTACATTTGCTACTCTCTCCCCCACCCCATCTGTTTTCTTCATGACGCCGCATGTGGAAATGTGGCTCCATCGTAAATGGAGTGTCTACAATAAAGTTTGCAGCGAACGTCATTTAAAGTGCATATGAAAGGTGCGATTTCATTGGTTGAATTTTGTTGATCTTCTCACGAATATTGATTAGATGAAGGGTCGATTTGACAAGACCTCCAAGGCAGTGTTGTCAGATCCTGTAGCGGAGAGTATCAAAGATTAATTAGGATATGATTTTAATGAGATTGGAAACTTCCTGCAAAGTAACACTTTGATTTAGAAATGCACATATGAATTCAACTAAAATGGATTACTTAATGGTCAACAATTATGTTTAGCTTGATTTCTATTAATCTAAATGCCCAACACACCGACTATAAATCCCGCTAGTTTTCCTATATAAAATGCATTTTGTTTAATCATAAGAATAATATAAAGCAAATTGTTTTTGCATATTACACCTATTGTAGAATAATGAAGAAAAGTTAAAAATTCGAAGTTGTATTTAAATGTATGCAAGCATATCTAAAGTGAAAATGATACTGGATTAATAATAATAAAGAGAGAGAGGGTAATTTTAATTTTGATACATTTTTAGCTCTACTGATCAGAGATCAGCAGAGCTTATGCCGTGGTGCGGCGTCCGTCTGTCCGTCTCTCTGTCCGTAAACTTTTTTTTGTAGCGACTTCTCCTCTGAAACTACTGAATGGATTTTCATGAAACTTTACAGAAATGTTGCCCATGAAGTCTAGTTGATCCTAGCAAAAATTCATGTTGATGTGAAATCCAAGATGGCCACCAGATCTAAAAATAGGTTTTTAAAAAACAAGTTTGTAGCGACTTCTTCATGAAAACTATAAGTGAAATTGATATGGGACTTTTTCTAAAATGATCAGCATGACATGATGTTGGTCCTTGTCGAAAATCGTTTTGATTCGACGTTAAACATGGCTGCCAGCGGCCATCTTTGTTTACATAGAGTTATATAATGAAAACTTGTAGCAACTACTCCTCTGAAACTACTTGACGGATTTTCATGAAACTTCACAGGAATGTTGCTCTTGATGTCTAATTGATCCTAGCAAAATTTCAGGTCGGCCGGAAATTCAAGATGGCTGCCACGGCTAAAAATACATTTTCAAAATACAAGTTTGTAGCGACTACTTCTTGAAAACTAGAAGTGATATTGATATGGGACTTTTTCTAAAATGATCAGCATGACATGATGTTGGTCCTTGTCAAAAATCGTTTTGATTCAACGTTAAACATGGCTGCCAGAGGCCATCTTTGTTTACATACAGTTATATAGTAAAAACTTGTAGCGACTACTCCTTTGAAACTACTGGACAGATTTTCATGAAACTTTACAGGAATATTGCTCTTAATGTCTAATTGATCCTAGCAACATTTCAGATCGGCTAGAAATTCAAGATGGCCGCCACAGCTAAAAATAGATTTTAAAAAAAGAAGTTTGTAGCGACTACGTTTTGAAAACTATAAGTGATATTGATATGGGACTTTTTGTAAAATGATCAGCATGACATGATGGTAATAAGAGTCAAACATTATTTTGATTCGACGTTAAACATGGCTGCCAGTGGCCATCTTTGTTTACATAGAGTTATATAATGAAAACTTGTAGCGACTACTCCTCTGAAACTACTTGACGGATTTTCATGAAACTTCACAGGAATGTTGCTCTTGATGTCTAATTGATCCTAGCAAAATTTCAAGTCGCCCGGAAAGTTAAGATGGCTGCCATGGCTGAAAATAGATTTTCAAAATACAAGTTTGTAGCGACTACTACTTGAAAACTATAAGTGATATTGATATTGGACTTTTTGTAAAATGATCAGCATGACATGATGTTGGTCCTTGTCCAAAATTGATTCAACGTTAAACATGGCTGCCAGCAGCCATCTTTGTTTACATAGAGTTATATAGTAAAAACTTGTAGCGACTAATCCTTTGAAACTACTTCGCAGATTTTCATGAAACTTTACAGGAATGTTGCTCTTAATGTTTAATTGATCCTAGCAAAATTTCAGATCGGCCAGAAATTCAAGATGGCCGCCACAGCTAAAATTAGATTTTTTAAAAAAGAAGTTTGTAGCGACTACGTCTTGAAAACTATAAGTGATATTGATATGGGACTTTTTGTAAAATGATCAGCATGACATGATGGTTATTAGAGTCAAACATTATTTTGATTCGACGTTAAACATTGCTGTCAGCGGCCATCTTTGTTTACATAGAGTTATATAATGAAAATCTTGTAGCGACTATTCCTGAGAAACTACTTGACGGTTTTTCATGAAACTTCACAGGAATGTTGCTCTTGATGTCTAATTGATTTTAGCAAAATTTCAGGTCGGCCGGAAATTCAAGATGGCCGCCACGGCTAAAAATTATTTTTCAAAAAACAAGTCTGTAGCGACTACTTCCTGAAATCAAAATCAATCAGTAGAGCTTCAAGGTCATTGACCTCTTGTTAAGATTGCCATGTGTCCCTTTAACACCGTTTAGAATAATTATCCCGTGTGTGCGTGAATGTGGGGATATAGAAGTTGTGTTGTCTGTCCTGCTGTTTGTCCATATGTCGCAAATTAGGATTGCCTACTCGTCAAAAATGTTAAACCTACGTACACAAAACTTGGTGTGCAAGATCACGAGCAAGTATTGATGTGTAGGGAGCAAGGGCAGATAAATTGGATACACATTGCAGGAGATATTGCCCTTAATAGTTTTAAGTTAATCTTTACTTCTCTTCGAAAACGTCAACTAACTTGACCATGAGCACTACCTACCATGATATCATGACTTGTCTAGGAAATGTGGGCAGAGATATTTGATAACAAAGACAGGAGTTATTGCCCTTCATAATTCTAAGTCAAGTCTTAAATTGACCAATTAGGTTTGCAAGGTCAATACCATGTAATCATGTAAGAAACAAGGGCAGATAAATCTGGAAAAAATACAGGAGTTATTGCTCTTTATTAGTTACTGAAAAGTCTTAAGTTTCTAAAATCTATATATTGTAAAGTGATTTTTAGGGTAATTTTATTGCTTTTCATTTGCAACACAATTTCAGCCATTATTCCTGTGGTCTAAAATCTGTATCTGAAAAAGTTCATAAAGGTGAGGAAGATATATTCTTAGTTACACAGATGAGTGTCTGCATCTGCCAGAAGGGCTCATGTTATTGTTGTTTATTCTTTACTATACTATCAGCCTAAATACTAAACACACACTAAACCAACCAAACTTCTGCATCGTGATTACATCCTTACATCCCATCCGCTACAGCCATCTGTACATGTACATCATCTCAATGTGACAACATGTTTTCTGTTTTCTGACATTGTCTTTCTGTTCACTAAAACTGATACAAGGTTTGATCTGCATCAGACAGAAAATAATGGTAAACATGAAAATCTGCAAGAATGCAATCAGTATGTTTGTATTTATCTAAACTGGAATGTCATGCTTTCAAGTCTTGATGTGCATGTAGCATGCTGATTAGAAGAGAGAAGTTCTTGGCTCTCTGCCAAAGTCTGCCTCATATTGAAGGAATAGTGGAGTGACATTTTATGAATTGGTGTGCTGTATATAATACAGTATTTAATAGAATATAACTTTTTTTTTTTTTTAAACCGGTACCTGTGCTGTACATCACCAATCTCTACCCAGAGTTGTCGTTCCTTGCATACACATACATCTTTGTCAACGTCTCACCAAATACCAAGAATCTTGGCAAACGATGAAAAATGGCGAAAATGCAAAATTACTTGATGACACTAATATTTTTCTGAATGAACCTCGTATGAAATGCTTATATTACATTGAAAACAATTTTCGGCTTGAATGTTTTAAATATACAGTAAATTATGCTCAGGATTATATTGCGGTAGAATAAAGGTTTGTACTTTGGCATATCACTCCGCCGTCAAAACTTTAAAAAAGGTACCACCAAATTGTCCCCGTAGCGTAACAGTACAGCGATTTGCTTACCAGCACTTTCCAATATCACATAGATCCTAACAACCTACTTAAAGCTACAGACGCCCTACATCAATCGATTTCTTCTTTGTAGGCGTGCCTTATTTGTAACTGCATGTTCACCAGCTACATCGACCAGTGCACATCGTACCTATACACAGGTAACAGTAATTTTTACCGAAAAAAAAAGGTTAGCTTCTTTCAGGGCTCGAACACATGACCTGATTTCAAGTCCTGTGCTCTATCCACTGAACTACAACGCTACTTGAGAAAATAGTATACTAACTACCATATATTATGAGGCAAAATAACTTAACATATTTGAACGCAACTAAAGATGGATCAATAAATGCAGTCCATATTGTCGCACGTGTAAATTAACATTGCCTATGTGTAATACTGTATCTTATCAATATGAAACTAATACTTCGTCTCAAATCAACCATATATCGACTTGTTATTTAGCGCTTGATGAGTTTGTGTGCACGCTCTTGTTATTACGTAATGCCTATTTAGTGTTAAAAATGCAACAAAATACCAATAAATAGCAGTGGTCTAGAGGTTCAGCGTACATCTTTCAAATCTTACAAGTGCAAGACTGTGGTTCAAATCCCGTTCCGGGCAACTATTTTTTAGCTCTACTGGCCAAGGGCCAGCAGAGCTTATGGGATGGTGTGTTGTCCGTCGTCCGTCGTCCGTCCGTTAACTTTTCTTCAAACGACTTCTCCTCAGAAACCGCTTGGCTAATTTTGACCAAACTTCAAATGGATGATCCTTAGATGAATGCTTTTTAGATTTGTTAAAATTAGGTCAGCGCTACATCCAAGATGGCTGCCATTACCATATATGGTCGAAACCTTAAAAAATCTTCTTCTCCAGAACCGCTTGACAGATTTCAACAGTTTTTCTTTTAAAATGATCGTCAATGCCTAGACTATCAAGTTTCAGGGTTCTGGAAATATTTTGAAAATCCAGTGGATTTTCAAAAGTCACTTGCCCTGCCCATAATGTCACTTGCCCCACATTAAAGAACACTTAATTGCACCAAGAAATGGCAGTGTACCATTATTCGTGTTAAACGTGATGGATCGCCGCCTAATTTGGACCATTAAAACTTAGAAAAGTTTATGAATTAGTTAATACATTGTATTTATTCATATAAAAAAAATCAAATGGTTGCATTTTCTTCTTTTGTGTCTATTACCTCTTTGTGTTACTTAAATCATAAAATGATGAGACAGTATACAAAGTCATTTTATTCCGCCCTCCCACCCCACCCGAATCCCCACAAACACAACCCCCCATCACGTTTGATGACCATCCAAAAAAAATGATTGGCAGCTAGTCTATGGAACTTTTAATGTCACAGTGTGTACAATTAACCAGTTGACAGCAAAAAAAGAAGCTATTGTTTTCATTTAAATGTGCGACAAGCCAAGAAACAAGACAAAAACGTTATTAAAAATATTCACTTGGCCCCCAATTTCTGCAATCATGGTAACTTTCCTACGGCTTTGTATTTTAACTAAAGGGAATTAGATGAAAGCAATATGCGTAAATAGGGGTTCCCTAGGAATTGTTTAAGAAGTAGTAGCAGTAACCTTATTTATCAAAAGCGAAAGTTCAGAACTTGAGAAAAAGGTTCCGTGATTTTTCTGAAATCGCGAAAAACCATGACATGCGCATATCGCTAAGTTATGCAACTTATTTGTGTGGTATGCACTTCCATATACGTTTAATTACAGACTATGTCAATGAAATACACCAAATACCTCATAAAAGCGCATTGATAAACGAGTGCTTCGAGTAAAAGAAATGTGTATTTTCGTTACGAAAAAATCTTCGACAAAATTATCTAAACAAAAACATAACGTCACGTGGGCCTGTCAATCATTATTTTGGCACATTAAATTTGCAAATTAAGAAAGAGTTTTCTGATTTGATTGGTGGAAGGTCCAGATTATTTGGAAACTATGTTTATGGTTGGAAGGTCACGGACATAATTGCCGCGATTTCATTGGCCAATGGACACACGTCTGACGGTCGTGTCAGGATAAGTTGTTTTCAAATGGTGTGAAATGCGCGTGTGGGTTAATTAGTTGTTTATTGAAATAATGCCACAAATTAAGCTGCCTGGGGCGAGATTGATGATTGTACCGAAAGTTGTTTGATCTTATTAACAATCGCTAGTGGCGAAAAACAGCGGCCAGTTTTATTCAGTTATCAGAATGAAATTTTGATATGGCTAGTTTGCCACTTGATTTGTTCTGAAATGGAAATGTCCGTCGGGCAAGTGGCGGGCAACCAGATTTGCGAAGGTCACTTGCCCACACCCAAAATCCACTTGCCTGGGGCGTCGGGCAACCGTATTTCCGGAACCCTGAGTTTGTTCAAATAAAGTCCACGGGGTCAAAAATGGCCGTGCCTCGGGGGTCCAAAGTTTGTATATTGAGGTTTTGCATGTTTTTCATATAGACATATAGGAAAAAAGTTTAAAAAATCTTCTAAGAAACCACAAGGCACAGAGCTCTCATGTATTACATGTAGCATCAGCTTATGGTCCTCTACTAGGTTTGTTCAAATGGTGACCCTGGGGTTAAATTTGTCCCCGCCCCGAGGGTCACAGTTTTACATAGACTTATATAGGATTTTTTTTTTAAAAATCTTCTTCTCGGAAACTACAAGAGCCAGAGGTTTGATATTTTACAATTATTATAAGCTTATGGTCCTTTACCAAGTTTGTTCAGATGGTGACCCTGGCGTCACATTTGGTCCCGCCCCAAGGGTCACATGTTTTACATAGACATGTATAGGGAAAAACTTAAAAAATCTTCTTCTCTGAAACTGCAAGAGCCAGAGGTTTAATATTTGCTGTTGCTATAAGCTTATGGTCCTTTACCAATTTTGTTCAATTGCTGACCCTGGGGTCACATCTGGCCCCGCCCCGGGGGTCACAGTTTTACATCAATGCTTGTTTTAAATTTTTTAATTTCTTTATTTTTTTTTTATTTATTTTTTTTTTTTTTTATTATTATTTGTTTGTTTTTTTTGAATATTTTTTTTTTTTGAATATTTTTTTTATATATATATATATTTGTATTTTTTTTGATTTTTTTTTTTTGATTTCTTTTTTTTTTTTTAATTTTTTTTTTTTTAAATTTTTTTTTTTGATTTTTTTTGATTTTTTTTTTTTAATTTTTATTATCTCTACTGGCCAACTTGGAAAACCAGCCAGATCGGACCAGTAATGACGGAGTTACTGCTCTTGATATAGTTAAAAATGCTATATTTTGCCTCTTTAAGACGATAGTCACTCGCTTCATTGATGTCATAAGAGCCATATTAGCCAGTAGAGTGTCCACAGGCCCTCTTGGGCCTCTTGTTTATCACATATATTCTGGAGCCGTATATTTATCAATGTTACCTGTACGGACGCTAAATAAAAATGTGAAATTTTACGTATCGATTTCTCCTTATATACCGACTTTTGGGGTATTCGTCGATTTGAAACTACTTCACACGTGACTCATACATATTCATGAGTTATTACCAGTTAAAATAGGGACTGTACAGCTTTTTATTAAAGTACTTACCTATACTATGTATCAAATGTAGATAATAAATTGTGTTTCTTTCGATTGTTTACATGTCAATCAACAGCCGATAGTTGGTGGTGTCACGGAGTTGGAAGTTCTGTTGCTATTTTTATTATCATGTGACAAATTATCATGCAATCGCAGACTGCTTTCTTAGACGTTGACAGAGGTCATTGTAATGGCCTCTGGGAGAGATTGGTATATCACATAGGATAGCACATAACAGAAATGGTAGGATAAACATGATGTTTGTGTATCACAAGAGTGTAAGTAAATGTGATCAGTTTTCAAAAGTTTCTGCTGCCCTTTCTTTCTCAGTCAATATTCAAATTAAAAAGAACAATTTCATGGCCGCTTTTACATGAGTGCAGTTGATTTATAAATGCTTTATTGCTATCATGCTCAGTGTTTATCCTCGCCCATAGCGAAAGGAAATGAATTTAATTTTAAAGCTGTTCTCCTGAGTTTTGTTGTCTGTAAAGTTTGCTCTTGCTGCAGATCCATAAAGTAAGATTGATTTTATGAGAGTCTATTTGCATACAAATGTTACTTAATCCATTTAAGAATCGATAACACGAGAAGGCAGAATCTGGTAGTAATTTGACACACGGTTTTATTAGGAAATTGGTTATAGAAATAAGGGGGGAAAAACAAAGTATAGGTTGTGCAGAACTACAATCTTACAAAAAAATAAATAATGAAAATATAAATTTATGATAATTGTTTTATAAATTGTTTTTATGACATGGCTTGGCTGAGTGACTCAGCTATGGCGTTTTGAAGTGACTCATCAGTTTGCATTATTATGGTGTGAGACATAACTGCCTGGAGAATTATTGGAATGCTTACACTACAGCTGCTGTGTATGGGATACCTTGTAAAGGTGTTTTGTTTGGCCGGGCTGCCTGTTATTAGCTCGACCGACTCTGATCAGCATAGCTTATGCCGTGGTGCGGCGTCCGTCGTCCGTCTGTCTGTCTGTCCGTCCGTAAACTTTTATTTGTAGCGACTACTCCTCTGAAACTACTGGATGGATATTCATGAAACTTTACAGAAATGTTGCCCATGAAGTCTAGTTGATCCTAGCAAAAATTCATGTTGATGTTAAATCCAAGATGGCCGCCAAAGCTAAAAATAGATTTTTAGCTCGACTGATCAGAGATCAGCAGAGCTTATGCCGTGGTGCGGCGTCCGTCTGCCCGCCGTCTGTCTGTCCGTCTGTCCGTCAACTTTTTTTTGTAGCGACTACTCCTTTGAAACTACTGAATGGATTTTCATGAAACTTTACAGAAATGTTGCCCATGAAGTCTAGTTGATCCTAGCAAAAAATCATGTTGATGTGAAATCCAAGATGGCCGCCAAATCTAAAAATAGGTTTTTAAAAAACAAGTTTGTAGCGACTACTTCTTGAAAACTCTAAGTGATATTGATATGGGACTTTTTCTAAAATGATCAGCATGACATGATGTTGGTCCTTGTCGAAAATCCTTTTGATTCGACAGTAAACATGGCTGCCAGCAGCCATTGCCAGCAGCCATCTTTGTTTACATAGAGTTATATAATGAAAACTTGTAGCGACTACTCCTCTGAAACTACTTGGCGGATTTTCATGAAACTTTACAGGAATGTTGCTGTTAATGTCTAATTGATCCTAGCAAAATTTCAGATTGCCCAGAAATTCAAGATGGCCGCCACAGCTAAAAATAGATTTTTAGCTCTACTGATCAGAGATCAGCAGAGCTTATGCCGTGGTGCGGCGTCCGTCGTCCGTCTGTCTGTCCGTCTGTCTGTCCGTAAACTTTTTTTTGTAGCGACTTCTCCTCTGAAACTACTAAATGGATTTTCATGAAACTTTACAGAAATGTTGTCCATGAAGTCTAGTTGATCCTAGCAAAAATTCATGTTGATGTGAAATCCAAGATGGCCGCCAGATCTAAAAATAGGTTTTTAAAAAACAAGTTTGTAGCGACTTCTTCATGAAAACTATAAGTGATATTGATATGGGACTTTTTCTAAAATGATCAGCATGACATGATGTTGGTCCTTGTCGAAAATCGTTTTGATTCAACGTTAAACATGGCTGCCAGCGGCCATCTTTGTTTACATAGAGTTATATAATGAAAACTTGTAGCGACTACTCCTCTGAAACTACTTGACGGATTTTCATGAAACTTCACAGAAATGTTGCTCTTGATGTCTAATTGATCCTAGCAAAATTTCAGATCAGCCAGAAATTCAAGATGGCCGCCACAGCTAAAAATAGATTTTTAAAAAAGAAGTTTGTAGTGACTACGTCTTGAAAACTATAAGTGATATTGATATGGGACTTTTTGGAAAATGATCAGCATGACATGATGGTTATTAGAGTCAAACATTATTTTGATTTGACGTTAAACATGGCTGCCAGTGGCCATCTTTGTTTACATAGAGTTATATGATGAAAACTTGTAGTGACTACTCCTCTGAAACTACTTGACGGATTTTCATGAAACTTCACAGGAATGTTGCTCTTGATGTCTAATTGATCCTAGCAAAATTTCAGGTCGGCCGGAAATTCAAGATGGCTGCCATGGCTAAAAATAGATTTTCAAAATACAAGTTTGTAGCGACTACTTCCTGAAATCAAAATCAATCAGTAGAGCTTCAAGGTCATTGACCTCTTGTTAAAAAATAAGTTTGTAGCGACTACTTCTTGAAAACTATAAGTGATATTGCTATTGGACTTTTTGTAAAATGATCAGCATGACATGATGTTGGTCCTTGTCAAAAATTGTTTTGATTCAACGTTAAACATGGCTGCCAGTGGCCATCTTTGTTTACATAAGAGTTATATAGTAAAAACTTGTAGCGACTAATCCTTTGGAACTACTTGGCAGATTTTCATGAAACTTTACAGGAATGTTGTTCTTAATGTTTAATTGATCCTAGCAAAATTTCAGATCGGCCAGAAATTCATGATGGCCACCACAGCTAAAATTAGATTTTTTAAAAAAGAAGTTTGTAGCGACTACGTCTTGAAAACTATAAGTGATATTGATATGGGACTTTTTGTAAAATGATCAGCATGACATGATGGTTATCAGAGTCAAACATTATTTTGATTCGACGTTAAACATGGCTGTCAGCGGCCATCTTTGTTTACATAGAGTTATATAATGAAAACTTGTAGCGACTATTCCTGTGAAACTACTTGACGGATTTTCATGAAACTTCACAGGAATGTTGCTCTTGATGTCTTATTGATCCTAGCAAAATTTCAGGTCGGCCGGAAATTCAAGATGGCCACCACGGCTAAAAATAATTTTTCAAAAAACAAGTCTGTAGCGACTACTTCCTGAAATCAAAATCAATCAGTAGAGCTTCAAGGTCATTGACCTCTTGTTAAAAAATAAGTTTGTAGCGACTACTTCTTGAAAACTATAACTGATATTGATATGGGACTTTTTTCTAAAATGATCAGCATGACATGATGGTTATCCGAGTCGAACATTATTTTGATTCAACGTTTAACATGGCTGCCAGTGGCCATCTTTGTTTACATAGAGTTATATAATGAAAACTTGTAGCGACTACTCCTCTGAAACTACTTGACGGATTTTCATGAAACTTTTCAGGAATGTTGCTCTTAATGTCTTATTGATCCTAGCAAAATTTCAGATCGGCCAGAAATTCAAGATGGCCGCCACAGCTAAAAAAAGATTTTTAAAAAATAAGTTTGTAGAGACTACTTCTTGAAAACTATAAGTGATATTGATATGGGACCTTTTCTAAAATGATCACCATGACATGATGTTGGTCCTTGTCAAAAATCGTTTTGATTCGACGTTAAACATGGCTGCCAGTGGCCATCTTTGTTTACATAAGAGTTATATAGTAAAAACTTGTAGCGACTACTCCTCTGAAACTACTTGGCGGATTTTCATGAAACTTAACAGGAATGTTGCTCTTAATTTCTAATTGATCCTACCAAAATTTCAGATCGGCCAGAAATTCAAGATGGCCACCACAGCTAAAAGTAGATTTTTAAAAAATAAGTTTGTAGTGACTACTTCTTGAAAACTATAAGTGATATTGATATGGGACTTTTTCTAAAATGATCAGCATGACATGATGGTTATCTGAGTCGAACATTATTTTGATTCGTTGTTAAAAATGGCTGCCAGTGGCCATCTTTGGTTACATAGAGTTATATAATGAAAACTTGTAGCGACTACTCCTCTGAAACTACTTGACGGATTTTCATTAAACTTCACACAAATGTTGCTCTTGATGTTTAAATGATACTAGCAGAATTTCAGGTCGGCCGGAAATGCAAGATGGCCACCATGGCTAAAAATAGATTTTCAAAATACAAGTTTGTAGCGACTACTTCTTGAAAAGTGATATTGATATGGAACTTTTTCTGAAATGATCAGCATGACAAGATGTTGATCCTTGTCGAAAATTATTTTGATTCGACATTAAACATGGCTGCCAGTGGCCATCTTTGTTTACCTAGAGTTATATAGTAAAAACTTCAACTTGTAGCGACTACTCCTCTGAAACTACTTGACAGATTTTTATGAAACTTCACAGGAATGCTGATCTAGCTATCAAAATCTATCAGTAGAGCTTCAAGGTCATTGACCTCTTATGTTTTGTGCCAGCTTGAGCATGACCGACCAACACATAGGGATCACTTTGTCCAGCATCATTTGCACAGTAATGTTGTCTTATCAGGAGTGACACTTTATTTGCAGTTTTCAATGTTTTGGCAGAGTTATGCCCCTTTCCACAAAACTTAAACTGCCAACCGGGATATAATTTGCAAATAGCTGACTTATTAGGGTCATGGAAAGTAAGAGCGTTCTTCCTGATCACGTATACAATCCAGGGCACAATTGTCTTTTACAAAACAACTGCAATAACCTATCTGACCTATTGTCATCAACTTTTATCCAGTTTTTCCTCATCACTTACTTCAGCTTTTATTCAAGGCTGGTACTCATAGGCAATCTCCAAAATATTTTAGTATTCAAATCAACAGGCAACACAAATATCTTGCGGAAGACTAGTATTTCTATCACTTCAGGGTGTAAAGGGTGTTCCTGCTTAAACTCGACGGGCGCAGCATGCTGCTTTGCTTGAATTTCCAAAACGAACATTTCTCAGTGTTCAAAAGCCACAGCTGTCCCTTTAATCTAGCTACCACCCTAAGACAATTAACATGTCAACAGTTGTCAATCATTTATCCATTTCAACCAATCAAACCAGATTGATACCTCCGACAAACAACAGCACGTGTATAAAGCATGTGCAACTATGTTATATAAACTATTTTCAATATACTCAGACATGAACAATAGGGCGGAGATATCTAAGTACTGGCGAAATGCAGATCAGTCCTAAATATACTAAAATCATGAAATTACAACCATTGCTTACTTCATTAGGGCAATGGATACAGAAATTCCACACAAATATTGTACATTAAAATTTCCAGATGATTAATTTGGTTCAAGGCATGTAACAGAATGGTATTTTTAGTAAGCCTAGAAGTATCTTATTCTGCTATGATAGATTACATGTCAAGTATGCATTAATAATACTGAATAATACAGAAGGTGGTTTGTGTCTTAATGTAATTTGGCTTCTGCACACAGCAGATAACGCTGATTATGTCTTTCAGAAAGCCTGAAATGTTGTTAAACTGCCGTTAATTGTTTTGATTGCTTATTTAAAATTTATATATGCTACTATAGTCTATTAAAACAAAATTAATTGATTAAAAATGTAGCTTGAGGAAAATGTTTGACATTTGTGTTACATTCTCCCTAGAGGAACATTGCTTAGTCAGGGCTTTCCCTTTGTTTTTGAGTTACACGGAAAGTTTTAAAAAATAGGTGGGGGATGTAGTGTTCCCTTTTGTTATTGTAAAGTCTTGCCATGTAGGTTGAATTTTGTGAGATTGAAATGCAAGCATATTCCATTACATTTGACCTGTAATAAACAGCTAATGACTTCAAGTGACGACCAGGTCATCATCAACAAAAGGCCGTTTGAGTGCCATCCATCTTTTTCTTAGAAGAATTGGTGGTAGAGTGGAATTATCACATTTTTGTATTTAAGTTATTCTTAGTTGCCGTGTCCATAAGGAGAGCACACACGTAACAGTATGACAAACAATTTTAATCGACCAGCTTTAACCTTTTTATTTCTGACAAAAAAATAATACTTGTTTTATAAGGAGAGCACACACGTAACAGTATGACAAACAATTTTAATCGACCAGCTTTAACCTTTTTATTTCTGACAAAAAAATAATACTTGTTTTATGAGCATATAAATAATAATATTAAAGTATTAAATTCTAATATCCCTGCCCTTATATAGATAATTATGATGGAATGTTTCATCTGAAGCTTATAAACATGTATTTCGGAAACATCTTCTGTCAAAATGCCTATTTCATATCTTTCCGCAATCCACACTTGACAATATTGCCTTGTGTGAACTTAACCTGTAGGTCTACCACATGACCGATATTATTATTTAGATGTCAAGCATTCAAGCATCATTCAGATCATGTAAGGATAATATCTTGTCATCTAACACATCTCTGGGTTTTCTAAAGAATCTGGACTGCTTTTGAAAGAAATGATCCATATTTCATGAAAAATATCACCCGTTTATGACACAGATTGACAAGAATGGTCAGTCAATAAATGAAGCAGCATGTTACATATGATACAATGCAGGTTAAATCATAAAACAGTATAATAAACAAAATAGGATATGATTATGACAGTTTACTCCACAACAAATCATTTGCTACTAGAAGCTACTAGAAGCTTTTAAGAAACCAGCAATTACTATAGTGCTGTGCATAATTTAGGTGTGCTGTAAGTATTATCATAACTTCCTTGCATGCACAAAGACATTTTGTTTACTTCCCTGGGATAATATTCCTGTTAATCTATATGCCAAGCTGATACTGCTTGACACAGGAGATACAAAATCAATTACCTAGTATGATTTCTGTCCACATACACTGTACAACTGTATACTTGTCTGTTGCATATTTGAGAACCGTGGTGGTGCATGGCTTAGTGGTAGAGCCTTCAGCTCACGTTCCGGAGGTTGTGGGTTAATCCCTGCCCGGGTCCCGCCAAAGACTTTATAAAATGGTACTACAGTCGATACAGTTTAATCGCATATCGGTTAATCGCATATTTCGGTTAATTGCATAAAGTTTTGAAACACAAAACCATTCGTATTCTTTTGCATGTAAAAAACCCCCGTATAATTGCATAGGTTTTTGTCAAATTCCAGATAATTGCATAACGAAAATCTGGCTAATTGCATACTGAAAGTCAAATTTACATGTATTTTTCAACTGCTAATTGATTGACGCAGTCAGCGAGATAAGCCCGAGACAAATTGTGGCAAACTGAATGACAAAAGGTGCTAAAATTTAGTGACTGGATTGTGCGGCTTCCTTAAAAATTACAAGGCATGACGATCGCTCACCAATTAGCATACACGATTTAATAAGTTTGTATGCTGGCTATAGAGATGAATATGACATTCAGTAGCTCCTATAGGGTATTTAAGTTGAAAATCAGCCAATCTGTGCCATTCAATCATTTCTCTCAAACGGAAAAGAAATGATCTCTCTCTACAAGAAAAATACGAAGTCCAGCTTCTCGATGAGAAATTGTCACAGACGGAGATATCGAAGAAGCTGGGGTGTTCGCAGTCGCAGGTGTCACGCATCTCCAGGAAACGGGAAGCCATACAAGCATTTATTTGTCATCAGAATTACATGTTTTGCAATAAAACATAAAATAACCCTTTTGTGTTATTATCACGGCTGTGTAATTCACACAGCAAGCCATAGCATTATGACATAGATTCTGAAAGTTTGAAAGAAAACAAATACTTATGCATAAATACTGCATAAACTGCATAAAATCTATCAAATATGCACAATAATAATAATTTCCAACATATTACATAGAATTAACTCGCTTTTATGGAGTGTCTATGTAAGTATTAACAGAACAGTAAAACGAAAGTAGAAACGTGCATCACTTCATGTACAGCATGTTCAATTTCGGCTATTCGACTATTCGAATACTCTGGTTAATCGCATATATTTTCTTGACAAATGGGCTATGCAAATGACCGAAATCGACTGTAGTAGCTCCATTGTTTGAAGTTTAGCATACATATGCTAATAAAGGTAGTGCTAGGACTGGTCAGCCAGGTGTCTGAAGAAAATGACTGAGTGGGGTATTATATCATGTGTCTATGGTGTGGTGTGGTGTGGTATTCCAATTTGGCATTGGGGTGTCCATCATGGCCGGATGGTTTGAGTCTTGAGACACTTGTGCCTCACGGTTGTGGGTTCGATCCCTCAAGGGCCTAGGAATCTTTATGTGAGGAAGCTATCCAGCTGGCTTGCGGAATGTCGGTGGTTCTTCCTCCACCAATGGAAGCTAGAAAGTCGTCATATGATCGTAGGAGTTCGTGTGAATATAAAATACAATTCAGTTCAGTTCCAGGGTGGCATCACTATAAGTTGAGCAATGAGCTCACTGCTACAAGCCGACTGAACGATTGTTAAAAATGGTGTTTAGCCCCATACATATTATACATACATACACACAGGTGCATGTTTGAGAGATTAACAATGTATGCATCTTGAATAATTTGATTATATTTTATATAATTATAACATAATTTTATTCAGCAGTAAACCACAAAACGATATTTTATGAAGACATCTTCGAACCAAACCAAACCCATAACTTTTAACTTAGAATCAAACACATAAGTATGTCAAACCACAAAAATGTAGACCAATATTAAATATGTAACAACCACTGGAACACGGAATGGGTGTATCATATGGAATGGGTGTTTGATACACCCCATACATACCCCTCTCACAGCTTATAAAATATGTTTGTCTTTACATACATTTTACAACGTTGTCATTTAAAAGAAATTAGGAAAGCCTTCAGACATTTTTCAAGTAGAGTGAGTGAATGAATGAATACCCTATTTTTTACACTCGAACAATCTTATTGTGTACAAAAATGTTGATAAATTATGTCCATTGAGTAGGTGTTTTTTTTTGTTATGACAGGCAGTCAGGCTATTATCTTCCATTGATAAAACTATTACATACTGTGCTTGGTAAGCAAACAAACTGTAACTGAATAAAACGGTTTAAGTCCATATGTAAATATTGTGTAAGAAATATCAACTCTTATATCATCTAAGAAGGTGTTTATCTCAGTTTGTGCACTTACTGGTATACACTTGTATGTCTACCAGATCTTCTAAGGATCCATAGTTGTAAAACCCTGCATAATCAAAATATTACCTATACCACACCTAATTCCACATTATATTCCAGATATATCTCAACGTGTTTTGTACAAAAAGGGGCTACAACTAATTACACAGAAAGGACAACTCTGTCATGTAGTAGACCTTTTAACCCTTAACCCGCTAAGCACGACTATAATAGCTTTTGCGTCCATTGTAAACCCAGATCAGCCAGCGAGTAAGTCACAGGCTGATCAGGGTTTACAATGTCTGGCTGCAGTTCAGTCATTTACCTCAAAACATCCCTTTGTCACATAAATGGAATGGTCTTAATTCAAAGAAAGAACAATCCATTATATATATGTAGCGGGTTAAGGGTTAATCAAAATGTACTTTGTTACACAAAATTCATAAAAGTTTCTCTTGAAAAAGCAAAACCATTTCAGTATTGTGTTTAATGTTAAGAGATTGCAAAGGTTTAAGTTTGCTCACCTGCTTGAGCCAAATGCGCATTCTGTCGATAATGAAACTTTAAAGGGGTAACCATTGGTGTGTTCGATGCTGTTTAAACCTTCTTTCCGAAAGGACATGCCTAAAGTCACCCTGTACCACTCGATTAGCAGTAGCATACACTATATATCTGAAATACCCATTATGCCTTTCTTTTTCTTTCGGTATAGTGTGTGCATGCACTAATCAGATCGTTAGCTCTACTAGTTAACTGATCATATCATACACAATCTGATCATATCATACACAGTATAGTTCAAGTTAACAACGTGGTTACATTTTATCATAAGGTAGAATATAGAAAATACCAAAATTATTATTTATCTGTATTTCATTTATCTTGCTTTGCAAGGGATCTCAAGAAAGAGATACATTTGATCAGTGTTTTATCTACCCCTGTGTCATGCGTCAAATACGCAGTATTTTCCGATTTGACGCACAAATATTGTTGCCGAAACGTACACTGACGCAGCCGAAAAATAATGCGACGAATTTGGAGGATTTAGGTTTTGCCATGTGTGCACAGAGGCTAAACTAAAAAACTTGTTTTTTTTTTTGTATGAAAATAAAATAAGACATAATGTTGCATAGTTAGTTAAGTTAGTCCAGTGTTTTATCTTCAGTTGGTACATAAAATACTTTGAAAGGTATTTTGTGTAATTAAAACAATAAAAAATGAACATAATATTTTTTTTAAAAATGTTGAGAATTGATCACCAGTTTCAATGTGACGCATATGTTTGGGATTTGACGCATTTTTTTTGACCTGGGTGTGTCAGATGACTCGTATGTAGCCAATTGTAGATAAAACACTGTTGATACAGTACAAATATTGCATATATTGATGGCACGTTATCCATCACCCCGTCTGTCAGTCGTTGGGGTCCGCTGTGGCCCAGTGGATAGGACATTAGACTCAGAATCTGAAGATCACAAGTTTGAGGCTAACCGGTGACACTGTTGTTTATTCCGCTGTGTCCTTAGGCAAGACGCTTCCCTGAGCCTCATTCATCAGATGAGGATGTAAACCTGCAGTCCCGTGCATCGCTCGTGACTATCCTCTGAGCATGTTAATGAACCATATTACTCTGTTCAGTAGTAAGAGTATGGCGTGGTTCCTGGATTTCTATGTATCTTCCCCTCTGGGTGGCTAGAAATAACCTATATAAGGTGTTAAGCCATTCAACAACAATTTAATTGTTTGTAAGTAAAGCTTGCAGACTAGTTTACATTAAAATGGAAATAACTGTTGAACATTAAGGGAAGTAGACAAAAAATATATTATTCTCTGATGATGATACTGGGTTATTTTGTATCAGATTGGAATTTATTTGATTTCTTCTATTGTTGTAAGAGCCATGTTAGCCAGTAGAGCGTCCTCAATGCCCCTATTGGGCCTCTTGTAACTAATTGTAAAATGTGGATATTTTAGGTATATACCAAAGTAATATGCTGCTGAAGTTTTTTTGATCTTTCTCAATGATAAGGTCTCTACCATATGATTTGAAGATCTTTTTGTTAAACTTTGCTGCCAGATAATAAATATTATAGAAAATGTAGCACCTGCCTCCTAATGAGCCATTTCTTTCTTTCTCTCATAAATGACCAGAAACCTGAACAAAAATTTATTTCTATTCAAATGTTCCAGGTGCATGCCTGTCTGATGACTTCATCATGTCTACATAAGTTTATGTCCTGATCATGAATGATAAATTCTTGCATATTTTTAGTAGCGCCATGTCAGACGACACATTAACTATGCTGTAAGATACGAATGTAGACACACAAGAACTGGTGTTGAACATCTGTGCATGGTAGCACAGTAAAAAAAAAGTCATGATCATTCTGTCATAACATGGTGGACATGTTGTCGATTTGTATGCTTTAGCATAGCTGCAATTAACCCGTAACCCGCTAAGCACAACTATAATAGCCTTTGCATCCATTTGTAAACCCACCCTGCTGAGGGTTTACAATGTCCGGCTGTTGATCAGTCATTTTCCCCAAAACACCCCTTTGTCACATAAATGGAATGGTCTTTATTCAAGAAAGAACAGTCCATTATATATATGTAGCGGGTTAAGGGTTAATCCTACTGCAGTGTGTTTCTCATGCCTGCAGATAATTTATCAATGATAGGCTAGACAGCATTGTTAGCACCATAATCACACAGGCACATTCTGATAAGTTAATGGTGTGATTTTGGTGCACGTGCACAGGTGCACAGTTTACTGTATTCATCGTCCTAATCTGCGAAAGATTAGGATTTTTTAGTGAAAAAATATCATAATATTCACTCTGAACAAAAAAACACACTGTGAGTCATGAGGCCTATAGAGTGTAAGGAACGTCTACGTCATTTACCGAGAACGTTCGACATAGCGAAACATTTAGGGTAAATCATACAGAAACTGCTTTAAATGTAACAAACAGATTATTTTACAGCTGTGTTTGATGAAAAGAAAATCCTTCATGCGATAAGTGTCTCTATTGTGATTTTGTTTGTTGTTTTAAAATTTTTTTTGCATACCACCTCATGAACATATTTCCCTGTATTTGAATCTTGCAGTTAAAAAATCTCTTTGTTTTAAATTTGCAACGCATATCTACGGTCTACGGAGTTTAAGAAATTAAGAAAAGGTCAAATTTTTGTTTCACCAACAACTTCGATAGTATTTGGTCTGTACCTCAATGGTCAATGTAAAACTTGGAGGTCGAAAGTCAAATTAGTAAAAATCATCTCTCAGCTATAACTTCCAAATCACTGAAGGGATTTCCATCAAACTCCTTAATATTATTGGGCAGGATCTGAAGGTTTGTTGTGCGCATATTTAAACATTGTGGGAACATTGTAGAATTTTTTTTAGATCACCTGAGGCGAAGGCTCAAGGTGATCTATTGGGATCACTCTTTGTCCGTCATCCGTCCGTCGTTAACTTTTGCTTTAAACAACTTCTCCTCAGAAATTGTCAGGCCAATTTTGACCAAAATTCACATGGATGATCCTTAGATGAATGCTTTTTAGATTTGTTAAAATTAGGTCTGCGCAACATCCAAGATGGCCACCATTACCATATAATTATGGTCAAAACCTTAAAAAATCTTCTGGAACCGCTGGACAGATTTGGAACCGCTGGACAGATTTCGACAGTTTTTCTTTCAAAATGATCACTAATGCCTAGACTATCAAATTTGTTCAAATGAAGTTCCCGGGGTTAAAAATGGCCGTGCCCAGGGGTCCACAGTTAGTATATTGAGATTTTTTCATAGACTTGTATAGGAAAAAACGTTAAAAATCTACTTCTCTTAAACCACAAGGCACAGAGCTCTCATGTATTACATGTAGCATCAGCTTATGGTCCTCTACACTAAGTTTGTTAAAATGGTGACCCTGTGGTCAAATTTGGCCCAGCCCCGAGAGTCACAATTATAACTAGATTTATATATGAAATCTTCTTCTCTGAAACTACAAGAGCCAGAGATTTAATATTTTGCATTTACTATCAGCTTATGGTCCTTTACCAAGTTCATTCAAATGGTGACTCTGGGGTCTAATTTGGGTCCGCCCCAGGGGTCACATGTTTTACATAGACTTGTATAGGAAAAAACTGAAAAAACCTTCTCTGAAACTATAGGAGCCAGAGGTTTAATATTTATACATTTACTATCAGCTTATGGTCCTTTACCAAGTTTGTTCTAATGGTGACCCTGGGGTCACATTTGCCCTGCCCCAGGGGTCACATGTTTTGCATAGACTTGTATAGGGGAAAAACTTAAAAAATCTTCTCTGAAACTACAAGAGCCAGATGTTTAATATTTTGCATTTACTATAAGCTTATGGTCCTCTACCAAGCATGTTCAAATGGTGATCCTGGGGTCACATTTGGCACCGCCCAGAGGTTACATGTTTTAGAAAGTCTTATATAGGGATTTTTTTTTTAAATCTTTAATTTAATCTAAATTAGTGAAACACTGCATCCAAGATGGCCACCATAGAAAATCTTTAAAATACTTTTAGTACACCTGGAAGCTAAAGCCGTGGGTTTAAAATCCCATGAGGTAATTTATTTTATTTTTTCTTCATTTTTATTATCATTTCCGGTTTGGATGCGTTTTTCCTTTTGTTTAATTTTTCTAAAGTTTGTATGAATTTGCTGTCCAGGAATATGTGTTACATTTTAATGTCATCAGTAGTAAATGAAAAGGGACCTAGTCAGCTGTATTATAGTAAAAGGGCAAGATAATATTGCAATGGGAAAGGTCCTAAAAAGACGAATATAAATTCATGAATTTTAAGATGTAACTCTGGACACCAATGAAAAAAAATAATATATAATACAGGTAATTACTTAAAAAAATTGGCTTTAAAGCTTCAAACAATTAGTTTAATTTCCATCAAGTTTCTTCTGCAAGCTTTTATTGAAATTCACATTAACCCATTTCATTCTGCAGGCAAATCTGATAAGTACTCCTGTAAATCTGAACAGTTTTGTGGTTTCTGCTGCTGCAGCAAATTACATTTCAGTGATGTTAGTAAAATGTGGTTTACTTCGTCAATTTTGAAAATAAATTAACAAAACTATATATCATTATGTAGGTATTTAAATTCCCTACACAGTGAAATAATTTTAAAAGCCATATTCATGCAAAAACTAATTTAATGAACATAAAAATCATACGTGAGCATGCGATTCGGGTCAAAATTTTGTCCTACCTTATTTTCACCCAAATTTTCTGTAAGATATATTCACCTTTTCTCTGATAACCCAGTGTGTAGATTGTAGAGAATTTTAAGTCATTTCTAGTGCTGAAAGAATCTTTAAAATCCATAGAGAACTTTAAAAGTTATACTGATTTTTATAAATTTGGTTGAATCCTATGCGTATCGAAGTCTTGGTGACCAACCGTTCCCAAAGATCATCTTCCCACTCATTCTGAAGGAATAATGGGTTTTTTGCTTCTTCAGGGTGCTGGAAAAAGCACCCCATGGTCTAAATATTGCCTGAGATGGCATGGATGGAAGATTTCCCTAACACATTCCTCCTGAAACCAAACATTTTCATCATTTCCATAGTCATCCAAGTCAAAATCGGCAAAAAAAAAGTTGAAGTTCCTTTCGCCGAGTTTCGGTCTAAATTAATTTGTTGTTTGTCATTGTTTACAGTTTCTTCTCGCTAAAAGTTGTCCAAAACATCGTCTTCTTCATCCATAAACTATAATTCGTCATGAAATCCCACATAAATGTATCTCCCTTCACTCGGTACATAAAATCTATCATCCATATTTACAGATTCACTCGAAAAATCGAGGAAATACACGCAAAAAATAGCCGAAAAACATTTATTTTTTCACTTCCTGAAGTGTTTAAAATTCCCAAACAATTTTATATTTACTGCGCATGCTCACTCCTGCCTTCTATCTGAAGAGTACCCACAAAGTAATGACGTTTTATACGGGGTTTCCACATGGAAAACAACGACATGTCAACAACAGTCAAAACTACTCGTGGACGGGTATCCCGAATGCAATGGGTAAATACGCACGCACGCGTATCCCGGATGAAATGGGTTAATATGATATGAAAAGTAAACGGGGTGTAACTGGACCCAAAACAGATAACATATTCGTGTTACACCATATATAATTTAAGCCTCATTTTCATTGCGCAGAATTAGTAAGTATTCTATCAATAACATATCTGTCCTCTTTTTGGAAAAAACCCAACTGGCATGGTTCAATAAATTGGAGTTTCAAGCAACACTAATTATAACCAAATTTTAAGTTCACGTGTCATGTATGTTACAAGGGATTACAATTGGAGTCCAGATTGCACCTTCAACCAGGATTTGTAATCCAGGGAAAACTAAAATAATTACTTTTTTTTGCAATCGCTAGTCTGATCTGTTGCAACCAAGTTAATTTCCAATTATATAGTGGTAATGCAGACCGCAGTGGCTTTATGACAATCAAAATACTGCCTCTGTAAAGTTTGTATGTAACATTGATACCATACTTTTTATATCAAATTTCGCATCTACGTTAGACCAACAAGTCCATTTTACACCTATATCAGCTCCCATTCAAACTGCCATAAACTTGTTTCATAGGGCCCCGGCCATATACCAGGTACATTTCGGAATACCCACTGATTAATTTCTCTAAATGATTGCAGGTTCATGCAAAAGAATCATGAACTCAAGATTTTAACTGCTTGACGTAATTAAGACACGAAACAATATTTTCTTCCACGGCAGTCAATGGGAGAATTTTGCACACACCGACATGATTCAAGATGCACTTGTTCGCTTTAACATCGTTAAAAGACGTTTTCTATATGTAAGCATGTCGTCCATGCTGAACTAAACTAGGACTTGATAGAATTTAGCATTTTTAAAAAGTAAGCATCTTTCTTAGGGAGTAACACTTGAAAAATACCTACCAACCCTCCCCACGCCATTAAATATTATCCGTCATTTTTGTTTACATAGACGATCTGCCACAGAGCGTTAAAACCACCACGTGGTATTGTCGTTAAATTTCCCGACTTGCCAATAACGGCGTGCCTCGAAATGAAAACGAAAGTAGATCAGTCGAAAACAAAAGTTCGGGGCGTAACATTTTCACACCATAAATGACGAACAAAATTGTTATTGAATGTACCTTGTGTTGTCAAAGTATGTTAAAATTCATTCCCACCATTAAAAGTGTGTATAGGTTGTTTAGCTCTATGCATACAATCTGTCTTCTGAAACTTACAGCAACCTGTTTTTATTTGTTTATATGTAGGCGTAACTCACTTGGACCCGAAATGTTACGCCCAAATAATTTTTTTTCTAACGATGATTACTGCATCAAAAACGTAAAACAAATCATTTTTCAATGTTTAATCCATGTACAACAATCTTCCGAAAACAGCTCTGTTTTCATTTTCTGATTGCTAAAGAAAACCAAGCCATCATTTTGTTAGTGCAAATGTTTTTTTTGGTATTATTCAGACTGAATCGACACTCCCAAACATATTTTCATATTGAAAAAACACTAAATTATCTCACATAATTATGTAAATATGTGATATGTAAGCAAAAATCATTCTAATTTTCTTTTAATTTCCATCTAAAAATTAAAAAAGTATGACATATTCAGTACCCATTGCACACACCAATTCATGTTTATATGTCATTTATTCAAGATTCAAAATAACAAAAAATGTCAACATTTAAATTCATATAGGAATCTGGATCCCCCCATCCAGACCAAGTCTGGGGGATCCAACACTCCAAGGATGTCGGTCTCCAGCGCAAAGTGTCTTTCATCCTGCAAGGACCATCTGCTCTGGGATCCTTTGGTGGAGAAATACTTAATCCACACTCCCTGTGGACAAGTCTGTACAACCTGCAAGTACAGAAAAAAACAAAACAGTTAGCCAAAACCATGATAGAACACTAATAAAGTTCTACATTAGGACAAATATTAGTTTACATAGAAGATCTGTAAAAAAGATTTTAACAAATGCTGGAGAATGTCTGCAGGGTGCTTTAAATCAATGTAGTTGTTAAAATTACTAGTTGGTATTTCATGGTACACCTTCAATTGTAGAGAATCAAATCAAGAAGTACTGAATTGAAAGGAATATATCAAATCTTGCCAAAACATTACACAGAACACACACACGTAATTTGATATTGTTTACCAAGTTCCTCGCACATTTTTATGAGTTCACATGATTCAAAAGTTAAACTTAAAAAGGAACAATAGGCTGTCTTCACACATCTATTATTTAGAGGTTAAAATCTAAACTCCTCAAATTTCATCAATTTATATCAGTAGTACTAAATAACAAAATGCTGTAGTGCAGTGATAGATAACATAACAGGTAACATAAAACCAATCTGAGAAAACTTAACCAGGCATACACCAGACAATGAATGTCAGTCGCAACAAGATATACCTTTAATGAAAGTTATTAAAAGTGACAGGTTCAATTCTGATAATGTATGATGCAAATAGAGTGCATCCTCCAAAATTAGTATTAAATAAGAAACATTAATCAATATGACAGCTTGAATTTATAATCCACTTTTTTATATTCCTATAACATTTTTCATGAAATAAAGATTATCAGAATCAATCCTGTCCCTTTTAAGAACAATAAACAATAAATGTCAACAAAATTCAACACGTTCAGAACAAGAAAAACTATGAATGTCGATGTAACTAAAACTTACTACAGCAGGCAGTGACTTGCTACCATGCATCATTGACACATGCGTACCAACAGTGAACCTGTTGAATGACAGACCATAAACAAATAATAAATAACTGGTCGCAGTCAGCACAATTCAGTATTTATCTAATTGAAAAGTATCATGTAATGACTTGTAATAGAACTATGGATTGCAAACAAAAGACACCCAATTATGTATTAATACTCACGTGGCTATGGCTGGTGTTGAGGCTGGCGTGGCTATGACTGGTGTCGAGGCTGGCGTGGCTATGGCTGGTGTCGAGGCTGACGTGACTATGGCTGGTGTCGAGGCAGACGTGACTATGGCTGGTGTTGAGGCAGACGTGACTATGGCTGGTGTCAAGGATGGTTGGTAATGCAGTGTCATAGTGGCAACTATATCGCCACATTTCTGAAAGTTAGAAAAACAGAATGTATCTGAAGCATTGGCGCTAAATAGCCTTTTTGTGCTTATGTGTGCTGTAAAACTCCATTTCTATTCTATTCTATCTGAAGCAAAAATCAGCAGAACTGTTGTGTGGTGCTCAATGACCATATAATTTGCAGTTAAACTAAGTCCATACATATATATATCACATGATTTTACTAACCATAGCTCCTTCTTCAAGGATTTGATCCAGCTCTGGTCCTGTTATTGGCAGATATACTGGAGATGTACAGTCATCTGAATCCTGCAAAACACATTTGTAATATATTTAAAATGAGCATGTGCAAGTCTGCATGGGTGAAATAAAGGGTGAAATAAATCACAAATTAGAAAAATAGATTTCGGAAACTATGTATATCTGATATCACTGCAGGCTAAGAGGTCTGCTTGGCTACTACTGTTACAAGGGAACAACATTTTATGTAAGTTATCAATTAAATCTATTCAATTGCAATAGTTCATTCATGCCAAACATTAGAACTAAAAGTGTAACAATTATTTTTTACCTGAGTGAACGAGTCCAGAATAGAGGAGATACCTAAGTCTAGGCTCATGTCAAGGTCATCCTCAGAAAAACTGTTGTCCACTACTGGCTCTAACTCTCCATTCTGTCGGTCTTCTGGGTCTACCTCTCCATCTTCATGTATCGCTCCGTCTCCATCTTGCTGTATTGCTCCGTCTTCATCTTGCTGTATCGCTCCGTCTCCATCTTGCTGTATCGCTCCATCTCCATCTTGCTGCATCGCTCCATCTCCATCTTGCTGCATATCTCCATCTTGCTGTATCGCTCCATCCCCATCTTGCTGCCTTCTTACTCCAATCTGCTTCCCTCCTCCCCTTCTTCGTCCAATTCTGTCTCCATCTTGCTGCATCGCTCCATCTTCATCTTGCTGTATCGCTCCATCTCCATCTTGCTGCCTTCTTACTCCAATCTGCTTCCCCCCTCCCCTTCTTCCCCCTCTTCGTCCAATTCTGTCTCCATCTTGCTGCATCTTTTCATCTTCATCTTGCTGTATCGCTCCATCTCCATCTTGCTGCCTTCTTACTCCAATCTGCTGCCCTCCTCCCCTTTTTCCACCTCTTTGTCCAATTCTGTCTCCATCTTGCTGCCTTCTTACTCCAATCTGCTGCCCTCCTCCCCTTCCCCGTCTTCCACCTCTTTGTCCAATTCTGTCTTCATCTTGCTGCCTTCTTACTCCAATCTGCTGCCCTCCTCCCCTTCTTCCCCTTCCCCGTCTTCCACCTCTTTGTCCAATTCTGTCTCCATCTTGCTGCCTTCTTACTCCAATCTGCTGACCTCCTCCCCTTCTTCCCCTTCCCCGTCTTCCACCTCTTCGTCCAATTCTGTCTCCATCTTGCTGCATCACTTCATCTTCATCTTGCTGTATCGCTCCATCTCCATCTTGCTGCATCGCTCCATCTCCATCTTGCTGCATATCTCCATCTTGCTGTATCGCTCCATCCCCATCTTGCTGCCTTCTTACTCCAATCTGCTTCCCTCCTCCCCTTCTTCGTCCAATTCTGTCTCCATCTTGCTGCATCGCTCCATCTTCATCTTGCTGTATCGCTCCATCTCCATCTTGCTGCCTTCTTACTCCAATCTGCTTCCCCCCTCCCCTTCTTCCCCCTCTTCGTCCAATTCTGTCTCCATCTTGCTGCATATTTTCATCTTCATCTTGCTGTATCGCTCCATCTCCATCTTGCTGCCTTCTTACTCCAATCTGCTGCCCTCCTCCCCTTCTTCCACCTCTTTGTCCAATTCTGTCTCCATCTTCCTGCCTTCTTACTCCAATCTGCTGCCCTCCTCCCCTTCCCCGTCTTCCACCTCTTTGTCCAATTCTGTCTTCATCTTGCTGCCTTCTTACTCCAATCTGCTGCCCTCCTCCCCTTCTTCCCCTTCCCCGTCTTCCACCTCTTTGTCCAATTCTGTCTCCATCTTGCTGCCTTCTTACTCCAATCTGCTGACCTCCTCCCCTTCTTCCCCTTCCCCGTCTTCCACCTCTTCGTCCAATTCTGTCTCCATCTTGCTGCATCACTTCATCTTCATCTTGCTGTATCGCTCCATCTCCATCTTGCTGCATCGCCCCATCTTGCTGCATCGCCCCATCTTGCTGTATAGCTCCATCCTCCTGCCTTCTCCCTCCTCTTCCCTGTTGTCCTCTCTGTCTCACCCTGCCTCTGTTGACAGTTGGAATAGCTCTCATATCCCACATTTCAACATGGGATTTGTTTTCACAGTCGTCATCATGGCCGCCAGTGACACAACTTGCACAAAAACAAGAAAGATTTCTGGTATAAATTGTTCCACCCATATCATGGCCTGCAGATTTTACTGCTTGTATTTTTCGCGTACCTGGCAGTGTCTTAGAATTTCTGTCTGGGCGGTTTCGGTTGATCTCTTTGACTACATGGAAGAAGGTTCTTTTATGATGAATATGACCATCACTTTGTTCTTCTTGATTGTTCATGGTCAACCCAAAGTCATAAAGATCTTTCGCATTGTTGATGACTTGGTTCAAACCTTTTATACTTCTCCTTGCTGCTGACTTGACAACCCCCCCTGCCCCATCGGAAGGCCCTTTACCATGCCTCGACCCATAAAAGTGTCTTTCAATGGGGAAACTGAAGTCATCTTCAGCATATGACACATCAGTGAAAGGAATCTTCGACTTATACTGCGACGCGCACCCATCTGTTAACTGAATTTCTTTCGAGATAGTCAGTCCCCTCTTTTCCTGCAAATGTTTGTTGGCCAAATTTACAAACTCTGCTACCGCATGAGCATCATGTTGACCGTCATCGGTGACAAAAATCAACGCCTCCTGTATTATCTCTCCACACTCTTCCTTGGGGCATCTGTAATAAGCCACAGTGGGATGTATGGTTACTTGGGAATGGCCCCAGTGGGCGCTCTGTACTTCTTCTTGCATAACACAAGAATAATTCTCCGCGAAGTCCATATTTAATACGGTCCAATCGGGCGGAAGAGATTTCAATAGAAGTGACGCTTGATTCTGTTGCCAGTTGGCTACAAAAACATGTTGGGCAAGGTTCTGAAGTTCTGATGAGAGTTCTACCACAACAGCTGTTGGACTTTCCTCATAACTTCGGGGCATCATATGAGTAACTTCCTTTCCTTTTCGAAGCAGTTTTGTCAGACCCCATTTGGTGTAGGTCACTTTCACATCCATGTTGGCCTCCACTAGGGGTTGAAAGAATCTTACAATTCCATCTACTCCACAGTTGGTACACTCTCTTTGTATACACTCTTTCTTGTGCCAACGTGTGTCAGCAACCTTTGGGCACATTGTGTGGTTAAGTGCTTCGTACTTGTTATCCACTTTAACAGTACTCTGGCACTTGACAGCAAGATGATTCAAAGCCCGGATCTTCAGGTCAACATTGGTGCATATATCACACAGGCAGGCATTCCACTTCCGTTTACTGGTAGTTTCTACATTCTTTGGCTTGTAGCGGGTAAATGTTGGAAAGCTGATATCTTCTTCAGGGTGTAATTCTTTGAATTCACTGTACGTTTGGTTCAAAGGCCTGTCCAGTACTCGTCTTTCTATTAGATCTTTCTTTATTCTTTTGGCGTTGGGCAGATTTGTTGAAACGTCTCCTCTTCTGAAGAAACTCTCCACTATGTCTCTTGTTGAATCGGATGTCTTGTCTTTCCTTTTCTTTCGTGGTTGGTTAACATCTTTCTGGGCGATCTTGCAAAAGTAGGATGGACTTATTCCTAGGCATGTACTTGTATACTTGTTCATCTTCTTGAATTGTCTTGAAAGTCTTTTCGCAACTTGACTCCTAACTAAGTCTTTTTCTTTCAGAGTTTGTAGGAGAGCTTGGCTTACAAGTTTCCTCTTCATGCGTTTCTCTTCTCCGGTCTGTGACTTCAGTTTCTTCAGTTTAACAATAAGTCTTTTTTCTCTTTTATAATTTCTATCTTTTTCTCTTTTCCTCCGAACTTTTTGTCCGTGTCTCTTTGCTCTCGATTCCTTCTGTTTTTGCCTCCAATATTCCCGGCGTTTCTCTCGCTCCTTTCTTGTTAGTACCTTCGATTCCTTAGAACTTTGCGATACTATTCCATTGTTTTTCTGTTGATTACGATACCTGAAAATTCAAATCAAGATGTTATTAAGAATTTATTTAGACTAATTCATGTCTGTCGGGGGCTGGGCAAATATCCACGTTTTTACCAAGTTTACGTGTGTGTGCGTGCATGTATGCATGTGTGAATGCATGCGTCTCTGTGTGTGTGTGTGTGTGTGTGTGTGCACGCATATTCTACATATTCTCATACACTTGATATTAATAAGGTGATTTTGCAATTATAGTGCCAGTGTTTACAGTTTTTTAAAAAAAAGAAGGGGAAGAAAGAAGAGGAAGAAGAAGAAGAAGAAAGAAGAGGAAGAAATAGGGGAATTTTAGGGGAAAATTTGGTGTGGACGTCCATGTCACTAAACATGTAATTAATTGATACCTTTGCTGGTAGATTCTGTTGTTTTCTTTGTCTCGTTCTATTTGTTGTGAGGTTCTTTGTCTCCAGGCAATTTTCTTCCTCATTTTCTCTTTTTCTTTATACATCGGATTTTTATTCATCCGTTGTCGATATCTGTAAATACATTTGTTTTCATTACAAACTGTCTACCAGTCAGCATTATGCATGGAACACAATACATGTAATAGTTGGTTGGATGGATTGGTGCTTAACATCGTACTCAAGATTATTTCACTTATATGACGACGTGTAAGCGTGTGACTGCTTGCGATAGACCCGGTTTTCAAGAGTTCTCTATTATACATTGTGCTATTGCACTGGAATACCATGCTGCAGTAATATAATACTCCACCCGGACACATTATCCTGACTCCGAGTCGACCAGACTACAGCGACCTGGCAGTGCCCAGGGGTTTTCGATAGTTGTGCGGCGTGTCACCCATCCAAGCGCTAACAGAGCCTAACGTTGCTCAAGTTCGGTGATCTAACAGGAACCGGTGTTTCAATTTATAATTCAAATTTACCTCTTTGCTCTTTCAGCAGGTGTCAATGGCAGCAGGTGTTCTTTTGGAGCTGGAATGGGCGTAGAGCGCTTGCGCAGAGCTCGGGAATTCTGTAAATTGAGGACATTAAATTTGATATTTTTATAAAAGTGTTTTGCGGAAACTGAAAATTTGGGCAGAAGCTCCCGCGCACCTCGTGAATATACCCCCCATCCCTGAAGCACAAATTACATACATTGATGTTTGTGATGGAGATTACATTTGACAACAATATTCCCAAAAGTAATGTCAACCGTAATTAAATTTGATATTTTTATACCACTGTTTTGGGGAAACTGAAAATTTGGGCAGAAGCTCCCGCGCACCTTTTAATATACCCCCATCCCTGAAGCACAAATTACATACATTGATGTTTGTGATGGAGATTACATTTGACAACAATATTCCTAAAAGTAATGTCAACCGTAATGGACAAACATTTTAACAGATTTCAGAACATACATTTGTATAAACATCACAAGTTAAGTAATAATTCAATAGACTATGTAAAGCTTACTTTCAATATAATAAAAAAATCTCACAAAAAAATAATATGTGGCAATATTTTTCTAAATCCCTGTGTGGCACTTATTCTTGACACCAAAATAAAGAAAATGTTATGTCAATGTAAGGCTGAACATTTCGCACGTATTTTACAGTACAATCTTGGTGAATTCAACACATATTAACGATGCATATTATGTGTAGGTTTGTTATTATATTAGTCATACTTTTTTCTTTTTTTTTATACGTAATGTGGCATACTTGTTTTAATACTGTTTGCCCCTTATTTATGACATATACGGCCATGACATTTTGACACCGTTTTTCACAATGCGAATGTCGTCAAAGCGTTCTTGCCGAACGCCGGAACAAAACTTTAGAATATCAGAAACAGGCGATGTATAAATGTTGCTATAAACGGCGTTAAAAACAGTTTTATTTGCCGCTATTATGTTTTAATCGAGCTGGAATTCTGCAATATCATATTACTAAGAGAACGCGTTCGGCACTTACATCTTCATCTATACCGCGTCAATAATAATATCCGTGAAAACACTTGTCTGTCAAAACATAATTGCCGATCATGACCTTTGCTAAAACCCGTATTTACTATCGAGAAATCAAGCGTATTTTCCAGAAATTAACCAAACTGATTGATCTAATGCTAGCCCTGAGTATTTACAATACTTTCGTATGTGTGTTTTGTCAGAAAAATATCAAGTTGTTTCTCGGTGACGGCTATTACTAACTAAATTTCTTGACCGATGACATCTTACCTCCATTCTGTCGCCTCCCGCCATTGTTGTGCAGAAATCAGTGACGTAGTACACATAACGGTAATCACAGGGACTGTTACTCCGTAGAAAAAAGGACCCCGTGCATATTAGCGTAGAAAAAGCGAAATCATACGCCCATTACGGATTTGACCGACATCGATCTTGCCTCCAATGAACAAGCATTTAACAACGTATTTAATTTAATGGACGAAACTCTCGAAGTTTAGAAGTGTTAATATGATTTTAATTATACTTTCCAAGTAAATTTAGTCTATAAACATCTTGTTATGTACACTTACAATGTACGCAAATTTACTCAAAAAAATACTTGCACTTTTGACAGACTGCATAATGGGCGCACGCAATATTTATGAACGGATTTTTTATTTGATACATGATAATACAGATTTATTTTATGTGCGTTTTAAAGAACAAATATATAGCTTTTGCATCTGGTCAATAAGTATACTACTTTCAAAAGCAGTAATTGGTAAAAAATCTTGTCATGATTGAGGCTGTCGTTTTTTTCAAAATGGTGACCAGAAATTCTTTGACACAAGGAATAATAAAGACGATTTAATTTGACCCTCAGAGGGATGAATACAGGTTTTGTTTATGTTATGTAATAAAATAACACACAACACATTGCTAAAAAATATTTTTAATCACATGTCAACAAATGCATACCAAGTACTCAAGAGTGACGGACATTACTAATTCCTAATAGCTGATTATGAGCCTCCTGGACTTTAATACTAGTAAATTCATGCCATGTAAAAATTTTGCATGTGTTACATAGACTTGTATAGGGAAATACTTACAAAAATATTCTTCTGAAACTACAGGAGCCAGAGGTTTAGTATTTTGCATTTACTATAAGCTTATGGTCCTCTACCAATATTGTTCATATGGTGATCCCCCCCCCCCCCCCCCCCCCCCCCCGTGGGGTCAAATGTTTTACATAGACTTATATAGGGATAATCTTCAGAAAATAGTCTTCTCAGAAATAGCTTGGTCAATTTTTTGACCAAACTTCACATGGATGATCCTTTTCAAATTTGTTAAAATAAGTTAAACGTGACATCCAAGATGGCCACCATAGAAAAATCTTTGAATTACTTCTTGTACACTGGGAAACTAGGGCCGTGGGTTCAAATCCCACTGGGGGTAATCATTTTTGGTCTGTTAATTTTTCCAAAGTTTGTAGATTAAGATTGTGCATGTTTTACATAGATTTATATAGAGAAAACTTAAAAAATCTTCGTTTAAATTGTTAGCATGGAGTTTTGGGTTTAAATTTTGGTTGAGGGTGTTATTGTGTTTTGGACTTGTAAAAAGGTCTTGAAAGGAATTTAATGATGAAACCCCTTGATATAGGAGCCGTTTTAGCAGGCCCTCTTGTTCTCTTGTTCTTTATTATTATTATTATTATTATTATTAATGATCGCTAACCCCTGATCTATCAAGTTTGCTCATTTGAAGTCCCTGAGGTCAAAGATGGCTGCAACCCCTGGGTGCAAAGTTTGTATGTAGAGATTTTGCATGTTTTTACATAGACTTACATAAGGAAAGACTTAAAATCATCTACAATCAGCTTTTGCAAGAGGACAATTTTTTCCTCATTGCAATGATCCTCAGGTGATCGATTTAGGTCCATTTTGGCCCTCTCATTTTGTTTAAGGGAACATTTTCAGGGTCATTCGTTACTACATTTTAACACATAAGATTTTGGCTCTTTATATGGGTTTTTACTGTAATATTAATTAGCGATGTGTTTCTTTATTGTTTAATACTCCAGACTGTAGATGTTTATTTCTAATCACAGATTTATATAAACGTTCTTATTTATTACTGTTGAGGAATGTTTATTAACACATTAACCGATAACAGCAGCTTGTAAAATCTTGGATGAACTTGACATAGTAATCAAATGTAGCATGGTTATATACTTATTGTTACCATAAAGGAAACAAGTTTGTTATTCATAGTTTCTTCAGGTATGCTGGAGTGCATAGTTTGTACTAGATAACATGGGCTTCTTACCTTGGTCAATCCCTAAAGGTAGTGATAAGTTTCCACGTCATCATTGAAACCTGCTGATGTTTCAGGTCTGGTTAACACACTTGAATGTGCTAATAGATGAGTGAACGAAACCTGTGCATGTGATTTTTAGAAAATAACATCATAGCATTTCAGTACAAATGTCAGGACATAGAAGAGCTACAATCAGTTTAAAGGGGCACGCAGCACTCTTGTAAACCCGTAGTATCTCTACATAACTCGCATATTTGCATATGATTATAATGAACAATTATTCTAATATATAGTTTAAGGGAATTCTTTTGCGACTATAATATAGTTATATACAGTTAGTAATATATATATTACTAATTGTTCATTATAACACCAAAAATATATTATAAATCTAAGGAAAATGATATTACTTTTATTTAATTATATGCAAGCATGTATTATATGCAAGCATGTTTAAAAGCCAAAATGATCATTGATAAATAAATCAAGGGGCTGATTTGTATGTTTGATAAGGCCTGAAAAAAAAAGGTTAGTTTCCTGTTACCCAACCGACCGTGATTTTTACCCACCAACCGTATTTTTTTTGTAACTATTTTTTTTTTTATAGCGGTAAAAAAATCCCAACGATAACGGCGCAAATGAATTAGTATACCAGTCTCGTCGCTTAGCAACAGTCGTTTCCGTTTTCGATTCGCAACGCATACGTCTTTTTGGCATTGAAAGTTTTCGATTTGAAGTTCATTTTTAGCTCTACTGATCAGAGATCAGCAGAGCTTATGCCGTGGTGCGGCGTCCGTCGTCCGTCTGTCCGTCCGTCTGTCCGTTAACTTTTATTTGTAGCGACTACTTCTCTGAAACTACTAGATGGATATTCATAAAACTTTACAGAAATGTTGCCCATGAAGTCTAGTTGATCCTAGCAAAAATTCATGTTGATATGAAATCCAAGATGGCCGCCAAAGCTAAAAATAGATTTTTTAAATTCAAGTTTGTAGCGACTACTTCTTGAAAACTATAAGTGATATTGATATGGGACTTTTTCTAAAATGATCAGCATGACATGATGTTGGTCCTTGTCGAAAATCGTTTTGATTTGACGTTAAACATGGCTGCCAGCGGCCATCTTTGTTTACATAGAGTTATATAATGAAAACTTGTAGCGACTACTCCTCTGAAACTACTTGACAGATTTTCATGAAACTTCACAGGAATGTTGCTCTTGATGTCTAAATGATCCTAGCAAAATTTCAGGTCGGCCGGAAATTCAAGATGGCCGCCACGGCTAAAAATAAATTTTCGAAATACAAGTTTGTAGCGACTACTTCTTGAAAACTATAAGTGATATTGATATGGGACTTTTTCTAAAATGATCAGCATGACATGATGTTGGTCCTTATCAAAAATCGTTTTGATTCGACGTTAAACGTGGCTGCCAGCGGCCATCTTTGTTTACATAGAGTTATATAGTAAAAACTTGTAGCGACTACTCCTCTGAAACTACTTGGCAGATTTTCATGAAACTTTACAGGAATGTTGCTCTTAATGTCTAATTGATCCTAGCAAAATTTCAGATCAGCCAGAAATTCAAGATGGCTGCCACAGTTAAAAATAGATTTTTAAAAAATAAGTTTGTAGCGACTACTTCTTGAAAACTATAAGTGATATTGATATGGGACTTTTTCTAAAATGATCAGCATGACATGATGTTGGTCCTTATCAAAAATCGTTTTGATTCGACGTTAAACGTGGCTGCCAGCGGCCATCTTTGTTTACATAGAGTTATATAGTAAAAACTTGTAGCGACTACTCCTCTGAAACTACTTGGCGGATTTTCATGAAACTTTACAGGAATGTTGCTCTTAATGTCTAATTGATCCTAGCAAAATTTCAGATCAGCCAGAAATTCAAGATGGCTGCCACAGTTAAAAATAGATTTTTAAAAAATAAGTTTGTAGCGACTACTTCTTGAAAACTATAAGTGATATTGATATGGGACTTTTTCTAAAATGATCAGCATGACATGATGGTTATCCGAGTCGAACATTATTTTGATTCGACATTAAATATGGCTGCCAGTGGCCATCTTTGTTTACATAGAGTTATATAATGAAAACTTGTAGCGACTACTCCTCTGAAACTACTTGACGGATTTTCATGAAACTTCACAGAAATGTTGCTCTTGATGTCTAATTGATCCTAGCAAAATTTCAGATCAGCCAGAAATTCAAGATGGCTGCCACAGTTAAAAATAGATTTTTAAAAAATAAGTTTGTAGCGACTACTTCTTGAAAACTATAAGTGATATTGATATGGGACTTTTTCTAAAATGATCAGCATGACATGATGGTTATCCGAGTCGAACATTATTTTGATTCGACATTAAACATGGCTGCCAGTGGCCATCTTTGTTTACATAGAGTTATATAATGAAAACTTGTAGCGACTACTCCTCTGAAACTACTTGACGGATTTTCATGAAACTTCACAGAAATGTTGCTCTTGATGTCTAATTGATCCTAGCAAAATTTTAGGTCGGCCGGAAATTCAAGATGGCCGCCATGGCTAAAAATAGATTTTCAAAATACAAGTTTGTAGCGACTACTTCTTGAAAACTATGAGTGATATTGATATGGGACTTTTTCTAAAGACATGATGTTGGTCCTTGTCGAAAATAGTTTTGATTCAACGTTAAACATGGCTGCCAGCGGCCATCTTTGTTTACATAGAGTTATATAATGAAAACTTGTAGCGACTACTCCTCTGAAACTACTTGACGGATTTTCATGAAACTTCACACGAATGTTGCTCTTGATGTCTAATTGATCCTAACAAAATTTCAGGTCGGGCGGAAATTCAAGATGGCCGCCACGGCTAAAAATAGATTTTTAAAAAATAAGTTTGTAGCGACTACTTCTTGAAAACTATAAGAGATATTGATATGGGACTTTTTCTAAAATGATCAGCATGACATGATGTTGGTCCTTGTCGAAAATCGTTTTGATTCGACGTTAAACATGGCTGCAAGTGGCCATCTTTGTTTACATAGAGTTATATAATGAAAACTTGTAGCGACTAATCCTCTGAAACTACTTTTCGGATTTTTATAAAACTTCACAGGAATGTTGCTCTTGATGTCTTATTGATCCTAGCAAAATTTCAGGTCGGCCGGAAAATCAAGATGGCCGCCACGGCTAAAAATAGATTTAAAAAAAATAAGATTGTAGCGACGACTTCTTGAAAACTTTAAGAGATATTGATATGGGACTTTTTCTAAAATGATCAGCATGACATGATGGTTATCCGAGTTGAACATTATTTTGATTCGACTTTAAACATGGCTGCCAGTGGCCATCTTTGTTTACATAGAGTTATATAATGAAAACTTGTAGCGACTACTCCTCTGAAAGTACTTGACGGATTTTCATGAAACTTCACAGAAATGTTGCTCTTGATGTCTAATTGATCCTAGCAAAATTTCAGGTCGGCCGGAAATTCAAGATGGCCGCCACGGCTAAAAATAGATTTTCAAAAATCAAGTTTGTAGTCACTACTTCCTGAAATCAAAATCAATCAGTAGAGCTTCAAGGTCATTGACCTCTTGTTCTCATCAGAATCAAGCATACAAAGTCAAAAACATAAATAAATCTCAAGATAAATGCTTTCATTTACTTTTTGCAAGAAATAAATTCAAAATCGATTGAATATTGTGTTATACACACATTTTACCTGCGACCCTCATTCGCAGATTACACAAGATGTCTGCCATTTGCATTCACTATTATCATAATGTTTTTTTCACAGCAAATTTCCCCTAGCCATAAGTTTGATGCTTACAAATATTATTTTTAGCTCTACTGATCAGAGATCAGCAGAGCTTATGCCGTGGTGCGGCGTCCGTCGTCCGTCTGTCTGTCCGTCTGTCCGTCTGTCCGTCCGTCTGTCTGTCCGTAAACTTTTTTTTGTAGCGACTACTCCTCTGAAACTACTGAATGGATTTTCATGAAACTTTACAGAAATGTTGCCCATGAAGTCTAGTTGATCCTAGCAAAAATTCATGTAGATGTGAAATCCAAGATGGCCGCCAAATCTAAAAATAGGTTTTTAAAAAACAAGTTTGTAGCGACTACTTCTTGAAAACTCTAAGGGATATTGATATGGGACTTTTTCTAAAATGATCAGCATGACATGATGTTGATCCTTGTCGAAAATCGTTTTGATTCGACGTTAAACATGGCTGCCAGCGGCCATCTTTGTTCACATAGAGTTATATAATGAAAACTTGTAGCGACTACTCCTCTGAAACTACTAGACAGATTTTCATGAAACTTCACAGGAATGTTGCTCTTGATGTCTAATTGATCCTAGCAAAATTTCAGGTCGGCTGGAAATTCAAGATGGCCGCCACGGCTAAAAATAGATTTTTGAAAAATAAGTTTGTAGCGACTACTTCTTGAAAACTATAAGAGATATTGATATGGGACTTTTTCTAAAATGATCAGCATGACATGGTGTTGGTCCTTGTCGAAAATCGTTTTGATTCGACGTTAAACATGGCTGCCAGCGGCCATCTTTGTTTACATAGAGTTATATAATGAAAACTTGTAGCGACTACTCCTCTGAAACTACTAGACAGATTTTCATGAAACTTCACAGGAATGTTGCTCTTGATGTCTAATTGATCCTAGAAAAATTTCAGGTCGGCCGGAAATTCAAGATGGCCGCCACGGCTAAAAATAGATTTTTAAAAAATAAGTTTGTAGCGACTTCTTCTTGAAAACTATAAGAGATATTGATATGGGACTTTTTCTAAAATGATCAGCATGACATAGTGTTGGTCCTTGTCGAAAATCGTTTTGATTCGACGTTAAACATGGCTGCCAGCGGCCGTCTTTGTTTACATAGAGTTATATAATGAAAACTTGTAGCGACTACTCCTCTGAAACTACTTGACGGATTGTCATGAAACTTCACAGGAATGTTGCTCTTGATGTCTAATTGATCCTAGAAAAATTTCAGGTCGGCCGGAAATTCAAGATGGCCGCCACGGCTAAAAATAGATTTTTAAAAAATAAGTTTGTAGCGACTACTTCTTGAAAACTATAAAAGATATTGATATGGGACTTTTTCTAAAATGATCAGCATGACATGATGGTAATCCGAGTTGAACATTATTTTGATTCGACGTTAAACATGGCTGCCAGTGGCCATCTTTGTTTACATAGAGTTATATAATGAAAACTTGTAGCGACTACTCCTGAAACTACTTGACGGATTTTCATGAAACTTCACACGAATGTTGCTCTTGATGTCTAATTGATCCTAGCAAAATGTCAGGTCGGCCAGAAATTCAAGATGGCCGCCATGGCTAAAAATAGATTTTCAAAATACAAGTTTGTAGCGACTACTTCTTGAAAACTATAAGTGATATTGATATGGGACTTTTTCTAAAATGATCAGCATGACATGATGTTGGTCCTTGTCAAAAATCGTTTTGATTCGATGTTAAACATGGCTGTCAGCGGCCATCTTTGTTTACATAGAGTTATATAATGAAAACTTGTAGCGACTACTCCACTGAAACTACTTGACGGATTTTCATGAAACTTCACAGGAATGTTGCTCTTGATGTCTAATTGATCTTAGCAAAATTTCAGATCGGCCAGAAATTCAAGATGGCCACCACAGCTAAAAATAGATTTAAAAAAAAAAAGTTTGTAGCGACTACTTCTTGAAAACTATAAGTGATATTGATATGGGTCTTTTTCTAAAATGATCGGCATGACATGGTGGTTATTCGAGTCGAACATTATTTTGATTCGACGTTAAACATGGCTGCCAGTGGCCATCTTTGTTTACATAGAGTTATATCATGAAAACTTGTAGCGACTACTCCTCTGAAACTACTTGACGGATTTTCATGAAACTTCACACGAATGTTGCTCTTGATGTCTAATTGATCTTAGCAAAATTCAGGTCGGCCGGAAATTCAAGATGGCCGCCATGGCTAAAAATAGATTTTTAAAATATAAGTTTGTAGCGACTACTTCTTGAAAACTATAAAAGATATTGATATGGGACTTTTTCTAAAATGATCAGTATAACATGATGGTTATCCGAGATGAATATTATTTTGATTCAATGTTAAACATGGCTGTCAGTGGCCATCTTTGTTTACATAGAGTTATATAATGAAAACTTGTAGCGACTACTCCTCTGAAACTACTTGACAGATTTTCATGAAACTTCACAGGAATGTTGCTCTTGATGTCTTATTGATCCTAGCAAAACTTCAGGTCGGCCGGAAATTCAAGGTGGCCGCCACGGCTAAAAATAGATTTTCAAAAAACAAGTTTGTAGCGACTACTTCCTGAAATCAAAATCAATCAGTAGAGCTTCAAGGTCATTGACCTCTTGTTGAAATTTCTAAGGCTAAATATTATTATAAATCAAAGACAGATGATGGATGTTCTACGATTTGGAAGATTACAATGGATGAAAATATACTAATTTTGAATACCTTCCAATCCAAATTAAATGCACTAGTGATAAGCAGATCGACCTATTGCGAATATGGAGTGTTGTTTACATAAGCTACAGTACACTGCAATGCACTCGACAGCTACACATAGGAGACATAGGAATTTGAGAGTTTTCCCCAGAATCCTTAATATTTTATGATGACAGCTAGAGTACCTGTTTCTGCTGCTCTCTATGTGTACCAAAGAAACACAACAAACAACAGATTTGTTTTATGCAACTTTAATTCTGACAGTACTGTTATATATACAAATTTGAAACACACTGGTATTGAGGTATTACAAAAAAATAATTCTTTTAAAATAATCCGACCTACCGACCCCTATTTTTTTGGCATGTTACAGGAAACATCACTTTTTTTTTAGGCCTAAAAACTGCCATGTATGCCTTTAAAGGTAGTATTATCTATTAATAAATCATATGAACATTTCTTGATAGTCTCGGAGAGAAACATATAATTAAAACCGCTACTAAGTTGTATGTAAAAAATAAGTAGATACTTTTACCACTGCGTGACTGCACGGGGTAATGGGGTAAATCTGAATTGTATAGCTGCACAACTATAATTGCCAGATAATTGATAAATACATTTACCTGTGGATTAATTTACATGTTCAAAGTTTTCTAGCTTTTCTAGCTTTTCACAGATATTGCAATGTGTGAATGTAAATATCTATTGTAGTGTATTAATTGATTTCAATTTAAATAAACATAAACATGTTCATGAAACAAAACGTGGCCGGAGAACTTTAAAAGCGAAAATGGTCATTGATATATAATAAATCCAGGTGCTAATTTGTATGTTTGATAACATCTGCCATGTATCCCTTTAAGGAATGTAGTCAGTTGTGTGTTCTGCTGGTCTAAAACACACATAAACATTAACCTTGGCTATTTGTTGTATCAGAGATATGTAGGAATTATCAGTAGAATCAATTATCCTATCAGTTACAAGCCTGTCTGCTAAAGTTGTGGTCTATATTGAACTGAACTGAACTAAAGCTAGATGAACAAATGTACAGCTGTGACCTGCCATTCATGTTACACACTATATTGGAATTTTTTGTAATGTCAGGGTTCAAATTTAATACTTATTTACTGCTAAATGCAAGTAGATTTTTGCAGATTGCAAGTAGAAAATATTAGCACTTGCCAAATTTTTCAAGTAATAAAAGAAACCCACTAGGTCTCAGTCTACATTTATTCACTGAAGATATTTATCTAACTTAGTTAAATAGGTGAATATAAGTAAGTATAATTATTGTATACTTTCATATTGTCCCGTTTAGTTTGCATTGAGCTAAGTGTGCAATATTCTACAATATTGCACACATTGATATTGCATGGGAACTATTGCTCGTGCTTGCTAAGAGCCGCGAAATAGAAATAAGGAACTACTTTCAAATAAAAATAACGGAATCCTTCCTATAGTGTCAACAAAAAAATACGTGTTTTTTTTTCAACCTTTTATGGCAAAAATTGATAAAATAATTGAACTGGTCACTCGATCACCCACTGTTTTTAACGTTATCGAATGGTAAACAAACTTTAAAAAATCGCTTGATGTTTTTAATGACGTCATTTGATGTCGACGTCGTTTTTGCGCAAAATAATCATCCGCACAAAATGAAACTGTATGGCAAGATAGGAATTCCATCAAAAGTTTTAAAAATAACACAAATACAATGAAAAACAATAGTCATACAATTAACATTGATCGAAAACAATATGAAAGTGTACAATAAAAAGGTTACTGAATTTGTATGGCTAAATATTACTTGGAACTCGTTGTTTTGGCGCTGGACGACTCGCAAGCTCGTCTTCCTTTGCCAAAACAACTCGTTCCAAGTAATATTTAGCCATACAAATTCAATAACCTATATTATTACATTCCTGCATCTAGCTGGGTTTGAAAATGTCATTATTTACATGTATAGCAATCCTTCTAAAATGAATCAAGGTTTTAAATAATTAATGCAAGTACCTTGATTAAAATAGCAGGTAGAAAACATTTGCACGCTTTTTTTAGCAAGAAAAATATTAAATTTGATCCCTGAATGTTTTAATAATTCTTCTTCCTAGTTATCTGTGATTTCGAATTACAAGTCTCTGACGAATTACAAGTCTCTGACGTTGATGGAATGAAACACTCGCCTATATATAATTTCATTTTAAGATGGAGGTTGATAATTTATATTAATTTATTTATATTATTATTTGTATATATCAGTTTGACTGTTATCTGTCATAAATTAACTAATTTAAGCTGGTGTAATTACCTAGAGCATGCTGTTTAATAAACGTATAAGCTATTATATTCTCGAGCATGCAGTTAATAAAGATGTGTTTTCATAAGTGTATGCCATGTCGCAGAGAATAATGATTGTAGCAAAATTTAAATTCAATATTATATACGTGTGTGAGATTTGATGGATTCATGCGATTCTTTTACGAAATATTTTTAAATATTTCTATTTAGGTTTCTAAATTGACTAATGTTGGCCTGTGTCATTCAAGATTCGGTCTACTGCCTATCCTAACTGAGGAGTGGAATTCTCCCAAATTTATCTTCTCTTTCTCATTTTTGTCATGCTCATCGCCCTGACCCCTGTATGCTTTCAAGGTTCCAAGTGTGGGATGGCAGAAAAAAAACTTTGTTACTCCAGGGTAAATGGAATGACTACCACACAGTTTGCAAGTGTCTCCGTGCCCAAGTGGTTAACAACGTTGCATTGTAAACCTTCTTGCCTCTCAAAGCTGCGGGTTCGAATCCCACTGGGTGTTCGACTTAGAAGTAAGGAAGTGTCGATTCTTACGGATGACGGGAGGTGTACAGTACTGGTTCTACCCAAAAAAAGTGGGTGGTCTGCCTCCACCACAAAGAAAAAAATCGACCGTCATATATTATTACCTTACATGTGTTGAAAATGACGTAAAACACCATACAAACAAACAAACAATTTGCAGCAACTCTGCGAACTGCAGATGAAAAGTCCATTTTGCATATTTTTATTTGGATATAAATACTAAGTGGGATATGAATGTTTATTCATGTTTATGTGTACATGCTCTCTAAAACCACATTCACTTCAACCTACTTAATGTCTGTTCCTGTCAAACAGTGTGTGTTAAAATAAAAAAAGTTGACATTTTTTTCCCCAGTGTTTTTTGTATGGACATGATACCCGATTTAAAATTGAGCAACAATCTTATGAACTTGATCTGTTATTGGACTTGGTTTGTCTTTGATCAGTTGTATTGATTTGGCCTCATATTACATTTAACCCCTCATACTGAGTACAATTATATTTAACTGCTAAGATAGGCTGCATTGAGTTGCTTCATTATGTAGGCACTAGTTGAATATGCTTAGTGCTGTCAATTATTCATGATGAAACCAGCTTTCTAAAGCTTTTTAATTACCCCAAAGTAGTTTTACATTGATCATGTTTTCTCTCTGTCTCTCTCTACATAGATTATGTTTTTACTTATGTGAGACCTCAAAAGTTCAACAATGTAAACATTACCTCAGCTATTCATATATATAAATGATGTATATACAACAGATAAAAAAACAACTATAAATCACTTAATCACAACAATAGTGAACAAAATGTGTAGTATAGATCTTGCACAGTGCCCATTCATTAAATGAGTTGGCCAAGCACAAGCAGGTGATTCTATTAATCACATTAATCCATAACATCACATGGAAAGGTGACATCATGTGACATCATGGTGACATTAAGTTACACCATGAATGGATTATGAAAACTATAGAATTGTAATTACACTCCCTGGTGGTAAGTTATGCGAAAAGGAAAAAAAAACAGAAGCCACCTTTAATATGAGACTAGGATTGTTGTGTTAGTTCATGTAAGGATTGACACATTCTGTGGTGACCTTAAAAGTAGAAGGTCAATACTTGGGATAAAAACAACTCTCAGGGAAAGTTGGGAAAAGGGAAAGGTGGGATACAATGTATGAGATAGTAAAACATTAAACATTGGGGTTTAACCAGTTAGTAGATTTGGTTAATTTATCCCCTTTTTTTCTGTCATATTTATCAGGAAAACTTGTTCCTAGTGCTGAATATTTTTTTGATGAATAGATTTAATCTTGGTCTTCTAAGGTGGTCTGTGTGTGTGTTGACAATAGGTACCTTCAGAACCGAAAGCATATCACCCAGTTGGTCTGGTGGATCTACAACAGGTTTTCAGTGTCTCCGTGGCCGAGGAGTTAACAATGCGTTGTAAATTTCACTTCTCACTGCTGCAGGTTCGAATCCCACTGGGAGCTCGACTTGTAATTGAGGAAGTGTCGATTCTTACGAATGGCGGGAGGTGTACAGTACTGGTTCTACCCACAGGAAAAGTGGGTGGTCTGCCGCACCACAAAAAAAATGGACCTTCATATAAAACCTTACTTGTGTTGTAAATGACGTAAAACATCACACAAACAAACAAAAGTTCCTACTAGCACCATCGCGAAACGCATGCCATCATCTGCACCATCAAACTGTTGAATGTTAATGAAAATGTTAAAGATAGCTTGTCAATTGATCGTTCATTTAGTATTTAAATGTACTGATGGTGATCATTAAGCCCAGATGGTCGGTCTTCCTTGTTTACTAGGAAGGATAGTGATCTAAGATATAAATGCAGTTATGTATATTAATCAAAGATGGAGATTTTCTTGGAGACCAGTTTGTTGCAACACAATCTGGTTATTTAGTGTGTATTCACATTTTGTACCACATATATAAATCCTCCCATGATTGGCATACCTGTCAATTACAAAGCGTAGCCAAAGTTAACTTAGTACTAGTGAACTGCACTTTGAAGAGATTCGACTGAGTTCTGGCTCATCAATGCATTGTTTAGCTTACTTCTAGCCAAGAGAAGAGAGCGACAGAGACTAGGGGAAATGTCTTGCCTAAGGACAAAGGACACCTAAGTAACCCAGTCGTGCCAGTGGTCAAGAGCTCGTTTGGAAAAAAATGCTTTTCTTGCAAATGAGTCCCATTGTATGGACCCTTGTTTTGTCCTTAAACATCAATTATTCATTGAGCTTGGTTGAACAATTTTATACTGAAAAATAAAGCATGCACATAGATGGTATTCCTGAACGGAATGTTTTTGTTTTTTACCCATTCAAATGTTATTTATAAATATTTAAAACTAGATAAACCAGTCAAATATAATAATGACTTGATAAATACTATTTGTGATATTTCACTTTGAGACTAACAAAGCAGAAACATGTCAGGAAAGAGATGCACAAACTTTAGGGTCATGTTTAGGCTCTCAATTATGGATTTCCCCATTATGTTCTATTTAATAAGAATTTATTGCAATTACTTTCATTTGATTACCGCAAACCTATATTTAGTCTAAAGGTCAAAAAAGGTTATTCATTATTATTTGACCTTTGGAACTAGTTATTATTGCAGATATGTGTATTTTTTTGTTGGTAAAACGAAACCCCAACCATTAGTAAAATGTACCTCCCACTCCCTCATTCTTGTGCTTATTCCAGTATGAGGTTATAGTTATGATTGTGTTAAGTTTGTTGCATTCCGTTTGTATCTGCTTGCCAGTAGTCAGATAGCTTGTAATTATGGTGAACACTAAATCAAACTCATATTGTTCTCACTGTAAACTACACAGATACACATTTCACTGCTTCATGGTGTGCTCTTCCAGTCAAGGACAGCCATTTCTTCTGTTAAAAGCCTCTATTCATGTGGTTGTCATTGAAGGAGCAGGAGCAGTCTAGACAGGACCTTTTGGATCACAATTAATCACAGATTCCACAGCTTCTAGGCTAGTTCACTTTATAGTTGGCCATGAAAATGTGTGTTACAGGACACTTATGTTGCCATTTACTTGTACACATAATAACAATTAACTTACTTCATTGATGGTGGGAGGTGTTCAGTACTGGTTCTACCCAGGAAAAATGGGTGGTCTGCCTCTACCCCAAAAAATCGACCGTCATATATAACCTTACATGTGTTGAAAATGACGTAAGTCACCATACAAACAAACAAACATCATTTGTCAATGAAATCGGGTTTCCCAGGGTTTGAAGTATTTAGAAATCTTACTTCATTCAGGTTTATTTTGGTTGTATAATTATGTCGGCCAAACTGAAGTTATTCGATAGTGAATCTTGTCATACATGCAGAGTGAGCATGTCAAAACTTTCATTGTTTTAGTTTTTTACAATATTTCAAAAGTTCCGTAGTGAATGCTGCCAATTATGAATATAATATTTTTATCATTATTTGTTATTGAGTAATTAAGATAATCAATTGCAGTATTCATTCCAGTAGATGTCCCTAGCACCCCAGGAAACTTTCAGTAAATTATTAAATGAAACTTGAATGAAATTCTTCTTTTACCATGGCAACTTTTGCATGATGTTTGTATGTCATATAATGCCATTATGGTATATATATACTGAAAGGAAAAAGAAACGCAACTCGGGAATTTCTGCTATATATTGTATATACTGCATACCTAATTCCACATAATATTCCAAAGAAATCCCAAGATGTTTTGTAAAAAAAAGCTGCATTTAGTTAGCGAATGGACATAACTGTGATGTTGTAGCTTATAATAGCGTAAATGAGTCTCCATGCCCCTTCCATAGTAAAGTTAGAATGTTGACAACCTGTTAAAAACTCAAACCTGATTAGAATTCTGGGAAACTTACTTTATCATGCAAATAAACATCAACAAGGAAATAGGGGGTTTAATACCTTTTAAGAAACATTTCTTCAGTTGCATACTAACACCGGGTCAAAGGTCAAAGCTATTTTTACCCCTAGCAATTTCGTACCCTGTCTACTTTCACTTCTGAAATTTATATAAAAAACTGTCAAAAACATGATGAGCTCCCTTTCAAATATCAACATGTCCAGAATACAGTTACAGTAAAAAAATAACAGGAAATTGCACTAAAACAAGTTTTTAAAGGAAAAAAAGATTAACACTCTTTAATACAGAACTATTTTCGAGTACTGCACCAGACGAGCACATCCGGCTGATTTAGTGTAATTAAACCTAAAGGCGTTTTAATCACAGTACACTTTGTAACAAGAAATTCATCTTTGAAAAATTGAGCCAGTTCAGTACTGTATCTTGAGCCAAATGCGTACTCTGTCAATAATGAAACTTTGAAGGAATACATATATTGTACATACAATATATAGCGATGTCCCGAGTTGCGTTTCTTTTTCCTTTCAGTATATATATATATGTACAAATATGCCAAATACCAAATCACCAGAACATAAAAAAAACACGAACAAAAACTCTTGTTTGCATGAATTATTGATGAATTAATTCAACTCTTGCCCTTATAATGGCATGTAGCTGATGGTGTCTGTGTTAAGTCATTCTGTCATTTTCTATTAGCTCACCAAAGGTGTTTTGCATATGATCTTCCTTATTGGCATGAGAGGTACCTCAATTTGATGAATTCGCTCTAATCACATAGGAAATTACAAGTTCATGAAGTAAATTGAATGTTGTTTAACGGCTATTATAGGTTCCCTTAGGCAACTCTTCCCAAAGGTCCCTGATTCGATTCCTAGTGGGGACTGCGTCTAGAAATTTTAAAACACACCCTGGCACTTATTATTTACTAGGGCAAGATACTGTGAATTTGTGAAAGTATGCCAACTTTCAAAGGGGATGTAAAGCTGTTGATCCCATTATGCTGGGAGGGCCATATAATGTGTACGTTAAAGATCTCGCCAAACTTTTGTGTTAGCCTGTGAGTCTAAACCTAATCTCGGTATCCTGGCTTCATAGGTCCCCAAAAAGGTTTTTTAAGAAAGGTAAATAAATATTTAACTTATGTAAAATGTAAATATACGGGCAATAATTCAGTTAATGACCCACATTATAGTAACCCACTTGTTGCAAACAAGCAAAGCAATAATGTAAACCTTTGTTTTCACTTGATGCGACCCTCTGTTACTGACAGGAAAATTTTGCTGCTTGTATTATTTCCACTGTCTGGTACCACTGGTGTGAATAGCCACGTCGCTGTCACTTGATAAGAACCTTTGAGATTTACCCTTTTAAAAAATGCAATAGCTCAGAGGATAGTGGAATAGAATATATACGGTATCAGCAATAACAATAATTGACCAACTTATTATTTCACAATACTGGCAGATATCCAACTTTCTGACATAGTATGGTTGCATGTAGTGTGTCCTTGACATTAACACCATATATTGCAAACTTGCATATACATGTCAATATTATTTCATAACTGGGTTATAATGTTTCCTAAGGAAAAACTAATGTTTCCTAAGGAAAAACGACATATGCATTTTGAGGACCTAGATGCTTTTGAGAGAAATAGTGCTGAAATAAATCCCATTAATACTGATTGTTGACATCTTTAAATTGGCCTGAGCCTCCTAGTACATTGGCTATATTTCTGTGTGAATAAAACGTTTGATCAAATAGCCACGTTTATATCTGCCAATTTTATACACATGTATAAGAAAATATGTAAAGTGCTTATAAGTGCAAGCCCTCAAGTGTTAGGAACCATTAGGCATGCAATCGGATAATAATACCCATCAAAGTCCATAAAATTCACAATGTTTATAAATTCCCAGTAAAGTAGGGGTGTTAGGTTACACAAATAAAACTAGGTTTATGATCAACATTCTGTTGTGTATTAGTACTTGGGCAAAAGGGCGAGTGACCTCCGTAACGATTACCCTGCTCAAATTTCACTAACCAATACTTTCAAACAGATTAATCAAGTTTGCATTGTGTCTAGCTGTGTAACATTTAGCAAATGGAGAAAACCCATGCAATATTCCTTTCGTTTGGTTGTGTTGTTTTGTTATCATTTATACAACACAGTCGCACAGGTTCTTTAACTCAGTTTCATGTTGCCAGCCTGGGCATGGCAGACACATGCGGACATTTTAACATGCATTCTAACTTGTAAAGTATTTGACCTAAGTTCATGAAACTATAACTTTTTTCTTTATTACATGCACAGGTTCTGTAACCCAGGTTTCAATTCTTACAGAGATGTATGCTTCATTCCTCTAACCTATCCAGGGTCATTACCTGCAAAGTATTTGACTCTGATTATGAAACTTGATCAAGTTATTCCTTACCACTTAAACAATCTAGTTACATATATTTTAAAGTTCTGTTGAATTTTGACAGATTAATGTCTCTTTCAACTAACTTTAACCTGCTATCTAAAATTGGACATACCTTTCTGACATGTGTTGTGACTTGCAAAATATTTGTAGAGTTATGCATATGTTTACAACACTAACCTGTAACCTTTGGGTCATAATTTGCATTTTGTCTTTGACCAAGTCATGAACATTTCCAGTTGTTCCTTATCACTTGAATGATGCAGTTGCACAGAAATTAATGTGATGCCCCTTTCCATATAACTTTCATCTGACCTGGGTCATAACTCCCAAAGAATTATGGTCATGCAACGCACATTCAATCTAGTCTGTAGTCGCACAGGTTCTAAAACTCTGATTGTAATTTTCACAGAGTAATTCTCCTTTACTAACTGCAAGGTATTTTATCTATGATCTTGACACTTCATACAGTTGTAGCAGTTCTTTTAATATCACTTAAATTTACTATTGGTTCTATAACTAATTAATTTAATTGTGCAGAGTTATGCTCCAGTTGCACAGTTACTTTTTGAGGAGTAGAGTACCATTAATATGGAAATCTGTCATTAAATGGTTTTATAGGGTGATGTACATTTTCCCATTACAATCTGCAGTGTACTGATGTGAACTTTTAGCATACAAAAACTTGCATTAATCAGGTCAAACAGCTTACTACTTGAGAACTTAAAAATGTCTCACTGAATAGATTATAGTCGTTTAGTATCTTATTTCTGAATCAGTTGGGAGTATAAATCTTCATCAAAGTTGTGAAAAACCGGTTTTGAATAGGTGATATACAAGGGCTATCGCTAGCTATGTACGTTTTAAAGTTGCATGTTAGAATTATTGAATTGAATTGAATTGAATGTTGTTTAACGGCTCATCAACACAGTATAGGTTATTTAGAGCTGCCCCAGAGAGAGGGGAAGGATACATAGGAATCCGGGAACCTGCCCTACTCTTATTATCGAATAGATTCCTATGGTTCTTTAACGTGCTCGGAGGATATACCGATACACGGGACCGCCCGGTTTACGTCCCCATCCGACAGACGAAGCTAAGGTAAAGTGTCTTGCCCAAGAACACACCGACGGAACTCAGTGGCACCACGGAGGATTGAACCCGGGGCATTATTGAAACTATATACATGAGGCATTAAGTCTTCGAATATTGAAGTGATTTGGATTTTTTATTTAATGCTGCAACATGTTAGGATCGATCTTTCATCTTATAAATTGTCCATAATTCCTGAATGTTTCTAGCTATAATAACTTAATAATGAAGTGATTTTTCGGCCCATATATTAAACATTGGACAAATTGAAAACCGACGAAACCAAAGTGATAGTCCCACCAGTAGTGGGGCGTCCGTGGCCGAGTGGTTAGTCCCTGACTTGAAATCACTTGCCCCTCACCACTGTAGGTTCGATCCCTCAGGGGCTTAGGAATCTTTATATGAGGAAGCTATCCAGCTAGCTTGCGGAACGTCGGTCTTTCTACCCAGGTGCCTGCCCGTGCACGAAAATTGCCCGGGCACCTAGGGTCTTCCTCCACCAGTGAAAGCTAGAAAGTCGCCATATGACCTCAGCTGTTGGTGCGACTATAAAATCCAATTTAACCAATTCAAACCAACCAGTAGTAAGAGGCTTGTGGGTAGCCTGGTGTTTAGTTCACTGAAGAAACCAATTACTTAGTTAATTTCTAGTTTTAATGTAAATATAGACGTATCGGTGGTTGATTATTCTAGTTGTGATACTGAATCAATAATCTTTGTACAATCGCAGTCTTGCAGTCACTTACCTGCACAATTTTGTGAACATATTGATGTTTAATTATTGAACCAATGCGAAAATGAATATAATATTGCACAAGAAGTAAAGATAAAATGTATTGTTTGACAGATGAATTATTATGTGGCTCAAATAACATTTGCTAATTAAAACAAAATGGATGGTCGTTGCTTTTTAGCTCGACTATTCGAAGAATAAGAGAGCTTATGTAATCATCCCGGGGTCGGCGTCCCACATCAAGGTTTGCGTGTAAGCTGTGTTTACAAGTTGATATCTCTTACATTTCTTATCCTAGCACAACCAAATTTGGCCATGGGCTTCCTTATAGCATTATCTTAAGGGCTGCATAAGCAGTTTTGGTTCCTGTAACCCCTGGGCTCCCATGGAACCCAAATTCTGCCCTTAAAATGTGTCTGTTTCACATCAAATTTTGCGTGTAAGCTGTGTTTACAGGTCTATATATCTTGCATTTCTTGTCCTAGATGAACTAAATTTTGGAATTGGTTTCCTTATAGTATGTTGTAAAGGGTTGGGTAATTAATTTTGTCTTCTGCAAATTCTGGGCTCCCATGGAACCCAAATAGTGATGGCCCATAAAATGTGCAATAAAGGCAGATCTAGGTTTGCATGTAAGCATGCATATATCTATAAATTTATTTGGGGATTTCTTATAGCATTATGCATCTTATTCATACTTCACTCATATTGGGGACATGTAGTTTTGATCAATTCTTACACATAGCTATGTTGCGCCCCCAACCCCACCCCACATTGTTTTAGCCTTGTTTTCTGATGGTATATACTAGCTATATAATTTATTATTCTCTGAAAAATCGAATAGTCGAGCTGCGCTGTTCTCCGACAGCTCTTGTTATTAAGGTGGTGTTGACGTCTGTCTGTCTATTCCATGGTCACCAGTCAGCAGAATTTGCAGGTGTGCATGTGAGAAGGTTCTATGCCCATTCTGCAACTCCTTTTTTTTTTTTAGTTGGGCCTGAAATGTTCATTTCTGTTGGTACCATATAATGTAAAATCCATTTCAATTCTAATGTTGTTGTTACAGATACATCAAGCGGTTCAAGAAGATCAATCTAAAGGTGCTAAAGAACTGGTGTAAACAGATCCTGAAGGGCCTCTTGTACCTTCACACAAGAACACCATCCGTCATACACAGAGATCTGAAATGCGACAACATATTCATCACTGGTACCACCGGATCTGTGAAGATCGGCGACTTGGGACTTGCCACGCTGAAAAACAAATCATTCGCCAAAAGTGTTATAGGTAAGAAAACTATATTATTAGTAAGGGAGCAGTTGACTTTTCTATGTATTATGCCCTACTGGAACAGTATGATGTATATTGTAATGTATTAATATTGAGTTATGTTTAGCAAAGGTTGAAGCAGATAGAAAAGATAGAGATATGGTAAGTCGACGTAATTTAGTATTTTATGGTATTTACAAATGTTTCCGTATTGGTCCATACCAAATATGTTTTCTCTTTTTAGTTGGAAAGCATGATTTCAACAATTTTGTTATTGACTTCCAAACTGTTCGCTGTATTTTGATTAACCGTTTTGCAAATTATTTCATGTTTGTTTTTATAGAGTTTTATGGTAGCTTAAAAGTGATGAGAGACATTGTTTAAGAATGGACCATCAGATGTTCTTTTTATGATGTTTTCTGTTAGTCTGTTAGTCTGATACATGTTGCAATGCCTGTAATATTTTGCTTCTTTTTTCCCTGTTTATTTAGAACTGGAAATGAAATACCATACATTTCCTTGATTTTACACCTAAGGTAAGAAAAATGCAGGTAAATTATGTTTGCATATTTGAGGGTTAAATCGTATTGTATATTGTCTTTAATAGTGTTATGTCTAATCCAAACAGCTTTACATTTCAGGGTTTTCTCATGTAGTGTTTCAGGAAACGTACATTTACCTCTGAAAGCCACGATATCCAGAACTTAGATAAAAACAATGTATACCTTAATTTAATACCCTCATTTAACCATCATGCAGTGTATAAAACTCACTGTTTCCTAATGATTCCTGTTTGATTCTGATAAAGAAAATGAATACACATTTTTGTTAATTATCATTTTTACTTTCTCCAGCACCAAATTGAGATGTAAGTATGTTTTGCCAACTTTTCATATAAAACGCCCATATCTAATAATTAAGATGCGTAACATCTGTGTATGAGGTTCTGAATTATTTCATCTTGCTAATATAATAGTCAGACGATGGTATAAAACAAGGCTGCAGCAGCATCATTGAAGTTAAGAATAATATTTTAAAGCTTTGTAGTTCTGGAATCGGGCTGTTGGTGTGTTTAGTGTACGTTTTTTGAGCGTGCGTGAGTGACGTGATCTTGAGAGCCAATTACTAATGGTTGTTTCCCTCAACGTTTTCCCTTGCAGTGAGCGAGAACAAAGACTCCTACGTCTTATTGTATTTAAGGTACCCCGGAGTTCATGGCCCCGGAAATGTACGAGGAGCATTACGATGAATCCGTAGACGTGTACGCCTTCGGTATGTGCATGTTGGAAATGGACACATCGGAATATCCGTACTCGGAATGTACAAACGCCGCACAGATTTACAAAAAAGTCACCAGCGTAAGTGTATAGGTCACTTGTAAACTTACCATACACTCATATTAGCAATTAATGCATATAGCTGCAAATCTACACTCGTTAGTTGGATGTAATTTCCGCTTTGCGGTTAACGTCCGTGATTCAAACCATAGTTGCTTGTAGAGATGGACACACACACACACTAGTGATTTAAAGCAACAGCTTACTAACCACTTAACTAGTACAGTCAAACAAGTATAGGCATGCATTCAGCATATAGTGAACTTCCTAATATTCATTAATATTCAAAACTGGGCTAACACACACACAGTTTACACAACTGTTTAGTCGTTAAAAAAAAATATATTAATATGGATAAACTAATTTTCTGATTTTCCACATTTATTCATATTTATTTATATAAAGCAATTTTAGTTCTGGTGTTGATTTCAGTAGGCATATCAGAAGTGTCCAAACTGTAGATGGCTAAAATTGTTTGTTTTACTGGCATAGTGTACATTACTTAGCAGTATTGCCTACTGTTGTCACTTTTGTATAGAATACTAATGAACTACACAACATAGTCTTCAGTTACTTTGTGAAATACTACTAATGCATAGTGCTGCATAGTAGATACAATAATATATATATCATAAAATAGAAGTGTTTTTCATTGGTCTAGAAGCAGTCACGTGTGATTAAATAGTTTTGACCATTCTCATTGGAAATATGGCAATCGTTCAATAGTTCATCACGTGACAGTGCAATAGTAAATTGAGCGTGCAATAGTACATCTTTGCCATTGACGAGCTTTTTTTTAAAAAACAGCAAAGCATCACATGTCCGATCTGTGTCGGTGACGCGCTTGTTTAAATGAACAAAGGAAGCAGATACATTGTTTATACGGCTCACACTCCAACTTTTAATTTTATTAGTACTTAAAAAATCAGAACTGTTATATTTTATGATATATAATAAAACAACTATTTAATGCCTTAGGAGTCAATGGATTAGAACTATTTATCCTCAGGAGTGACTACTGACCCTTGAAGGATACTACTGCACTTTTGCCGCCTCATGCAATAGTATCCTTCTCCGGTCAGTAGTCACTCCATCTGATAAATAGTTCTAGCCATTGACTTCTAAGGAATTAAATAGTTGTGTACTATTGAATTATGCAGTATAGCCTACAGTTATCACATTTGTAAGGAATGCTATTGAACTACGCAATATAGCCTCCATTACTTTTGGGAATACTAATGAATGATGCTACATGTTCTAGTTATCACTGTTGTAAATACTGATTATGCTAATAATGAATTCTGCATCACAGTGTACACTACTAATACTTGTATGTGTTACTTTTTCAGCAGTGTAGAGAGATGCTATGTAATTGATGTAATGGTTTCATTTTGGTATTGTTTGAAGATGAATATAAAAATTGTCAGTTTAATGTTCATTGAGGTGTATAGAAATGCATTGTATTTTCAGTAAACACACATGAAGAATCAAACTTTTTTACTTTTATTTAAATACTGCATTATTTCAAAGTTTAGAAATGGTTAAGCTTTGAACCAAAAATATCAAATAAAAGTAACATTTTAATAATGTAATGTTACATGATGGTGTGATATTTAAAGAGACGCTATGAACATGTTGATAATCTTGTTACTTGTTCGTATACAGGGTGTGTTACCAGAGGCGTTTGCGAAAGTGGACAGTCCAGAAATCAAGGAGATCATTAAAGGTTGTATATGCAGCAGACAGGAACGAAGGTAATATCCTATCTGATACACCAGTCAACATGTCAAGTACTTCAGTCGTCTTGATTCAATTAACATGACGCCAGTTGTCAATCATTTATCCGTTCAACCAATCAAACCAACATGATACCTCCGACAAATAATAGCATGTGCAACTGTATTATAATAAAGTCAACTGTCAGTATACTCCGACATCAACAATAGGGTGGAGATATCTAACTACTGGTGTCATGATAATTGTATTTATTAGCATATCCGTGGCCGAGGGGTTAACGACGTTGCATTGTAAAACTTCTCGCGTCCCCGCTGTGGGTTTGGAACCCACTGTGGGCTCGACTTGTGAGGTAGTGTCGATTCTTATGTATCCCTGGAGGTGTACAATACTGGTTCTACCCAGGAAAAGTGGGTGGTCGGCCTCCACCTCTAAAAAAAAAAATCGACCGTCATATATAACCTTACATGTGTTGAAAATGACGTAAAACACCATACAAACAAACAAACATGTATTACTTAGCTATAAGTAAAGTACTGTTCTTTATTTTGTTAATTTGGTTACTGACTGATGATTACCTTTGTCAAATACTGATAGAGACTTTCAGGCTTTTCATTAAATATCAGCAAAATTGACTCTTTCTATCCAGATTTTGTCCTTTTTAAAAATTGATTTTTTTCCCTCAAATATACCCAGTACTTGAATAAAAAAGCCAAATATAAAGATAACACAATTTAAAAAATTAGCTCCCAAAGCTGTTACAGAAGAGAAAAAGCTTAAAAAATGCATACTTCTGGAAGAAAAAACAAACAACCAGGAATCGAAAATTAATACGTTTCAGATGATAATCCACAATATGTTTATAATAGTGCATCATGTATTCATTTGCTGTGACAGGTACCGGGTGAAGGCGCTGTTACAGCATGACTTCTTCCTAGAGGACACAGGACTGAAGGTGGAAGTGGTGACCACTGAGGGAGAAGATACTACCAACATCATCCAGTTGCGGCTTCGTGTAGTCGATCCTAAGTAAGAACTATAAAGTATACATCTGCCTTAGTATTGCAGGTTCTGAAAGATGTTAATCATATCAAGATCACCTGTCAATATTACTAAATGAATGTTCTGTATTTGGAGATAGTATCATGCATTATTATAGTAATTTGTAATTTCCATTTTTATGCTCCCGGAAGGCCGAGCATATAGTTCCCGCTTTGTCCGTGTGTCCTTGTGTCTGTGTGCCCATCACACTTTCTTGTCCGAAGCATATCTTCAAAACTGCTGATGGGACTGGAATGAAACTCCACACAATGATAGAGGGCAATGAGAGGAAGTGCAGAGTACAAGACCATAACTCTATCATTCGTCTAGAGTTATTGTCCTTTGTAATTTTATACTTAGAATTTTTGTCCGGAGCATATCTTCAAAACTACTGATGGGACTGCAATGAAACTTCACACAGTAATAGAGGGCAATGAGAGAAAGTACAGAGTGCAAAAAACGTAACTCTGTCTTCATTCAAATTAGAGTTATTGCCCTTTGTAATTTTATACTTAGATTTTTAATCTGGAGCATAAAATACTAATGAAACTGCAAATTGAAAACTGCTGGGTGATACAAGGCCATATGATAAGTTGAGGATACATTTCGGGGAGTATCGATCGGTTCTACCGATTTTCTTGTGTTTCCATCTGAGGTAACAATTCTCTTTATGAATTTATATTTAACTGTTAATGAAAGCACATATATGAGGATATTTGTTTGTTTTGAGTGAATATAGGATTTATTTTCACCGAGAAGTGATAAAACATATATGCACGAGAGCTTTTATCACTTCTCGATGAAAATAAATCCTATATTCACTCAAAACAAACAAATACCCTCTATATATGTGCTTTCATAATTTACATTTATGATCGTTCTAACCAATTTTCTTCCTGCTTCAGAAAACGTAAAGACAAACATAAAGAAAATGAAGCGATCCAATTTGATTTTGACATGGAAAATGATGTTCCTGAAAATGTTGCTGAAGAAATGGTGAGTTAATCAAATGATTAAAGTTTGTTTTTAGCTCGACTATTCGAAGAATAGCGAGATCTATCCTACTCACCACGGCGTCGGCGTCGGCGTCCCCAGCTGCACCTTAAAGTTTTTGTACAATAGATTTATATCTTCAATACTACTGAAGCTATTGCATTTAAACTTTATACTAATGTTTCCCATCAAATTCTGCACCTTATCCAACAATCCCCATAACTCTTCCTTTCATTTTGACAAAGTGGTAGCCCTTTGATTGTCTTGTCTTTACCTTAACGTTTTTGTGCAATAGATTTATAACTTCAAAACTACTCAAGTTATTGCATTAAAATTGTATACTAATGTTTCACATCAAATTCTGTTCCTTATCCAACAATCCCCATAACAAATGGTGACCCTGGGGTCAGAATTGGACCCGCCCCGGGGTTCACAAGAGATGAAACATGAGGGCGTGGGTGGGCCCCCCCCCACCCGAGTCATAACTTAGTAACCGTTGACATCCACACTCTATAACCATATATAGACTTACTGGACATGAACAGACGGATACAACCACTCAACCAGCATAGACCCTGGACTCCTTCCCCCACCCCTGGTGACATAGCCCCTGGTTCATAACTTGTAAACCCTTGAGATCCCCACCCTATAACCATATATACACTTACTGGGCATGAACAGGTGGATACAACCACCCAACCATCATAGACCCTGGACTCCTTCCCCCACCCCTGGTGACATAGCCCCTGGTTCATAACTTGTAAACCCTTGAGATCCCCACCCTATAACCATATATACACTTACTGGGCATGAACAGGTGGATACAACCACCCAACCAGCATAGACCCTGGGCTGCTTCCCCACCCCTTGGGACGTAGCCCCTCGGTCATTGAAACCATTGGGATCCCCACCCGATATCCATATATACACTTACTGGGCATGAATAGACGGATACAACCACTCAACCAGCATAGACCCCGATCTCCTTCCCCAACCCTGGGGACTTAGCCTCTGTGTCATGATTTGAAAAGCCGTTAAGATCCCTACCCTATAACCATAAATTTACTTACTGGGCATGAACAGACTGATACAACCATCCAACCAGCATAGACCCCAGACTCCTTCCCCAGCCCTGGTGACATAGCTCCGGGGTAATAACTTGTAAACCGTTGAGATCCCTAGCCTATAACCATATATACACTTACTGGGCATTAACAGACGGATACAATCATCCAATCAGCATAGACCCTAGGCTTCTTCCCCACCTTTGTGGACCTAGCTCCTAAGTCAAGCTTATTTTTAGCTCGACTGTATGAAGGATCTTATGGGGTCTGTAGGTCAAAGTTCATTGTCACAAATTGCATTTATGTGTTGATAGGCTCTTAGCATCAGGTTAATGTTTTACGTCCGCATTTTAACTTCAATTTTTTTTTATCCAATCATCATCAAACTTATTATAAATTGGACAATGATCATATCTATTGAGTTCAAGATCATTGGATGAAAGGTCAAGGTCACAAAGGGGTCAAAGGTCAAAATGCATTTACATATACTTTTAAGATATTTTCTTCAAATTTTCAAGTTATAAAATTTGCATAATATATCCTTTGAAAGGGTTATTATGAAATTACCTCTGTGTCATCACAGAAAAATTGTGGCCCTTAATGAAAATTCCAATGTTTTCCTTCTTGACACATTCAGCTGGCCCCTTTGTTGTCACTTGTTTTTCCTGATGGAATGCCGGGTGTATCATTTCTTGTTCTCTGAAAAAATTCGAATAGTCGAGCTGCGCTGTCCTCTGACAGCTCTTGTTTGTTTTTGCTTTATGTTGGGGAACTGCAGCATTATAGGGCCAAAACATCACTTACAGAAGTGGTAATAATACTGAAACATTTAAGAGCATTACAACCGATTTGCCAGTGTATTTGTTTCTGTGGATATTGGTAATTGCTCAATGCATGACTGCTTCATTAATGGTCCAGCAAAATCTAAGGCTGGTCATTATATTGAAGTGGGGGCGAATCAATATAAGGATTTCAAAAGTGTGTCGTGTTTTTCAGTGTTTGTCCGTCTCCGACCAACTGGCTGTATACTGCATTGGGGTATTGGTTAAGATATCCCTTATGTATTGTTTCTTGTCAAGTGGTAAACAGCTTTCTTGATATTTATCACTGAAAATGAACAAAATATAAAGATTTGATGAAAATGGTTAACTCGGACAGCCCAATGGGGGAACTCGGACGGATTATAGAAATCCACTCGCATATAGTTTCTTGTATGATTGCATTTGTTACATTTCAGAACTGTTGATCGAAAATAAAGCTTGTATTAGAAATTAAAAAGCTTGCCAGAGCTCTGGATAAACTGCATATCTGCATAACTTAAAAACATAAAATAATATCAGAAAAAACACAACATATTTTTTTCATGTGTATCAAAAAAAACCGTCAATACACAGCGTTAAAATTATGCTGATCGCCGTCTTCACAATATAAATGGTTTGATTAGAACTGTTCTGTACTAGATGACTGTAGAATATGTTCCTTTACTATATTATACAAGACTCGATTAGAACATATTCAGAACAAGTCTGTGCTTGACAAAATAAACATTCCAGAGACTGGTTCTGTGTAATGTACTTCTTAAAACGTGTTGAAATAGGGTATAAATAATATCTAAACTATAAACATTGATCCAAACGTAAATAAAATTACAAGCTATCATTTCATTCAAGAAGACTTATCTTCCGAGTCAATTGTCCTGCATATAAAATTGATCAAAGTGTTAAAAAGTCAACGAAGAAGTAATATTACAGCAGTTTGGTTAAACATTTTTTAGTTTAATATTTCAACTTCATAATATAGGAAAATAGTGTGAAAAACAGTATCTAGTTACAAAAATAATTTATTAAAAAAACAAAACAATTTTAGCGAGTATGAATACCGGTTACTTGTTTACTTGTAAACAAACATGTATTCCGTTGAGAACATTACAGAAGCTGGGCGTAAATTTAATAAAGAGATTACACCCAAGCATAGACCCACATACGTATTCAAATCTATGACCCAAGCCAAAACAGGTTGAATGTTTTCAACATCTTCTCAAAGGTGATGATGTTATTTCCAATTGCCTGTTGGTTATGGCAAGAGTTTGCTGTACCAAGCATTACTTAGTGTATCGCCATTTTTTGTAATCACATAGCCTCAGCTATCGTCACGTGATTTGTGGCTACAATATCACTGTGCGGAAGTTGATCAGCTACCTCATGTTATACCCCTGCAAACAAAGTTTAAGAGGGAGTCCCGCAAACAAAGTTTGAGAAGGAGTATATAGGAGTCGCTGCAGCTGTTTTCAAGATATTGAATTGAAACTGTATACATGATTACAATGAAGTGAAGATGTGCGTGACACAATTTTGGTTTGGCTGGGTCAATTCCATGCAGAGTTATTGCACTTAGTCAAAATTCAATTGCTATATTCATCATATTCAATCTTGTGGAGTTCTACAATTTCAAGATATTAAATTGAAACTTTGTATACATGATCAAAATGAAGTGTATTTGTGCGTGACGCAATCGTTCTTTGGCTCAGTTAATGCCATGCAGAGTTATTGCTCTTGAACTTAGTAAAAATTGCTATTCAGCATATGCAATCGTGTGGTGTGAACTATTTTTACAATTTGGAAGATATTGAATTAAAACTTTTATGTACATGATAAACATGAAGTGTACATGTACGTGACACAATTTTGGTGCGGCTCAGTCAATGCCATGCAGAGTTATTGCCCTTGATCTTACTAAAAAATTGTTTGCGGGGGGTATTTATCACCTTCAGTGATAGTTCTAGTTATACTCTGGTATATACACTATTTGTTGATGGTGAAAGAGTCCAGGTCATTGGAGGAATGTATTAAAAGAACAACACCGTATGAGAACATTTTATCTACTTAATTCAAGAAAGTTAACTATAAGCGTGTCCGAATTTATACTTCAGTCCGAGTTTACCCGAATTCCCCCTAGTATAGAAGAGAAGAAGACAACAACTACAACAACCAAGAAATGTGCACAGGTGAATTTAACTGTTGTCTGGACATTCCTTTTGCCCACTCCAACAAGTAATATTTCCAAAGAGAGACCCCTCATCTGACTGAACTCTCTTAGGTGGAGGTTAACAAGTATTGGCAAAATTATGTTTTCATTATGTATACATAATTATTTCGGATTTTTTTTATTCCCAATAATAAATCGCCGCAGGTGTGCACTCATGGCAAATTGGAATCTGCGCGGAGTAACTCGAGTGTTTGATCACTCCGAGTGACTAGACAATGGCGTACTTTCGCGAAGTGGATACTTGGAGTCCACCGACTCCGCGAACATTCGTGTGGCCCTCGATGCCTCCAAACTCGGCGAATCGAGTAAAGTGTGGGGTTTGCGCAAGGAAAACATTTTTTTCACAGTTTCAAAATATGAAATACATATTGTTTTACAGGTCAAGTCGTGTTTCCTACAGGAAGAAGATGTCCGTATCGTCAGCAAGCAAATCAGAGATCGCATCAGTCAGGTTAGTCAGTATTTGCAGTGTTTGTGATTTCTTTCAGAAAAGTTCAGTGTCAGGGACTCGCCTTCCTTCATGTTTAAGTCCTTAACTGGTAAAAAAGGATTTTGGGGAATATGAAGAACGTTGAATAACTTAATTTTTGTCTCGCCCACGATAGTGGGTAGCTAGACATAGCAGACTTTTCCGGCAGCAGGAGCCACACTTTAAAACATTATAACTCAACATCTGTTGCTCGAATTTTTCTGAAACTTTGTCAGTTGCTTTGTTGGGTCAAGGGACATCACCTAATGCCAAAATTACCAAGGTCAAAGTCATATTTTGCCTTAGTTTCTCAAAACTTAACCTTGGTTAGGTAACTTAACCTCAGTTAACTTTATGTGATTGCCTCACTTTATGTCTTTGATACTTTGTCATATGTATAATATTGTTGGTCTTGGTGGACACCGCTGAACGCCAAAAAATACCAAGGTCAAGGTCATGTTTTGCGTTATTTACCCTAAACATCAGCTTGTTTAGGTAAGTTAACCTCAGTTAATTTTTTCTGGTAACTTTAATTTCTTTGTTTGATACTTGGTCATATGTATTGTTGGCATTGGTGGACATCACTGAACGACAAAAATTGCCAAGGTCAAGGTCATATTTTGCGTTATTTTCCCCAAACTTAGCCTTGGTTAGGTAACTTAACCTCGGTTAATTTTATGTGATTGCCTCACTTTATGTCTTTGATACTTGGTCATATGTATTGTTGGCATTGATGGACATCACTGAACGACAAAAAATACCAAGGTCAAGGTCATGTTTTGCGTTATTTACCCTAAACATCAGTTTGGTTAGGTAAGTTAACCTCAGTTAACTTTTTCTGATAACTTTAATTTCTTTGTTTGCTACTTGCTCATATGTATTGCTGGCATTGGTGGACATCACTGAATGATACAAATTACCAAGGTCAAGGTCATATTTTGCCTTATTTTCCCCAAACTTAACCTTGGTTAGGTAACTTAACCTCAGTTAACTTTGTGATTGTCTCACTTTATGTCTGATACTCGGTCATATGTATTATGAGCATTGGCGGACATTGCTGGACGACAAAAATTACCAAGGTCAAGGTCATATTTTGCGTTGTTTTCCCCAAGCTTAAGCTAAGTTAGGTAACTCAACCTTGGTTAGGTAACTTAACCTCAGTCAACTTTATGTGATTGTCTCACTTTATGTCTGATACTTGGTCATATGTATTGTTGGCATTGATGGACATTGCTGACGACAAAAAATACCAAGGTCAAGGTCATATTTTGCGCTTTTTTTCCCAAAACTACACCCTGGTTGAACCACTTAACCTCAGTAACTTAACTTCTTATGATTACCTCGCTTTTATTTGTTTGATACTTGGTCATATGAAGTGTTGTCTTTGGTGGACATCATTTAAGCACAAATTTAATAAAATATTTCATATGCTGTTTGCCACGGTGGGCGGGACACCCTCAGACGATGGTCTTGTTTGTTCTCAAGTTTACCAAATTAATATTTCCATCAAATCTTGGCACATGGGGATTGACTAACTTAATTTGCAGGTCACTCTGTAATTCGTTTTATAGCTGACTCGGTCTTGTTGCTCAAGTGACACGTGATCCAATATTTTCTGATTTTGATCATACATGTATTTGGCAACATCTCAAGTATGTTTGTAAAGCAGCACATTTTGATAGGTCTGATTCTGTTAAATGTTCTTGATTTTAGAACTAAAAAAAAAAATGCTTGTGAAAGCAAAAGCTTTATTAAGTCATTTTTAGCTCTACTGATCAGAGATCAGCAGAGCTTATGCCGTGGTGCGGCGTCCGTCGTCTGTCCGTCCGTCCGTCCGTTAACTTTTATTTGTAGCGACTACTCCTCTGAAACTACTGGATGGATATTCATAAAACTTTACAGAAATGTTGCCCATGAAGTCTAGTTGATCCTAGCAAATATTCATGTTGATGTGAAATCCAAGATGGCAGCCAAAGCTAAAAATAGATTTTTTAAATTCAAGTTTGTAGCGACTACTTCTTGAAAACTATAAGTGATATTGATATGGGACTTTTTCTAAAATGATCAGCATGACATGATGTTGGTCCTTGTCGAAAATCGTTTTGATTTGACGTTAAACATGGCTGCCAGCGGCCATCTTTGTTTACATAGAGTTATATAATGAAAACTTGTAGCGACTACTCCTCTGAAACTACTTGACGGATTTTCATGAAACTTCACAGGAATGTTGCTCTTGATGTCTAAATGATCTTAGCAAAATTTCAGGTCAGCCAGAAATTCAAGATGGCCGCCATGGCTAAAAATAGGTTTTCAAAATACAAGTTTGTAGCGACTACTTCTTGAAAACTATAAGTGATATTGATATGGGACTTTTTCTAAAATGATCAGCATGACATGATGGTTATCCGAGTCGAACATTATTTTGATTCGAAATTAAACATGGCTGCCAGTGGCCATCTTTGTTTACATAGAGTTATATAATGAAAACTTGTAGCTACTACTCTGAAACTACTTGACGGATTTTCATGAAACTTCACAGAAATGTTGCTCTTGATGTCTAATTGATCCTAGCAAAATGTCAGGTCGGCTGGAAATTCAAGATGGCCGCCATGGCTAAAAATAGATTTTCAAAATGCAAGTTTGTAGCGACTACTTCTTGAAAACTATAAGTGATATTGATATGGGACTTTTTCTAAAATGATCAGCATGACATGATGTTGATCCTTGTGGAAAATTATTTTGATTCGACGTTAAACATGGCTGCCAGTGGCCATCTTTGGTTACATAGAGTTATATAGTAAAAACTTGTAGCGACTATTTCTCTGAAACTAATTGACGGATGTTCATGAAACTTCACAGGAATATTGCTCTTGATGTCTAGTTGATCCTAGAAAAATTTAAGGTCAGCCGGAAATTCAAGATGGCCACCACAGCTAAAAATAGATTTAAAATTAATAACTTTGTAGCGACTACTTCTTCAAAACTATAAGAGATATTGATATGGGACCTTTTCTAAAATGTTCAGTATGACATGATGTTGGTCCTTGTCGAACATCGTTTTGATTTGACGTTAAACATGGCTACCAGCGGCCATCTTTGTTTACATAGAGTTGTATAATGAAAACTTGTAGCGACTACTCCTCTGAAACTACTTGACGGATGTTCATGAAACTTCACAGTAATGTTGCTCTTAATGTCTAATTGATCCTAGCAAAATTTCAGGTCGGCCGGAAATTCAAGATGGCGCCACGGTTAAAAATAGATTTTCAAAAAACAAGTGTAGCGACTACTTCCTGAAATCAAAATCAATCAGTAGAGCTTCAAGGTCATTGACCTCTTGTTTTTTATTTCGATAACACTTTTAAGAAATCTTCTTTAATAAATATGGTGAAATATTTTCCTTTTTAATATAGAATATCCTTCAAAAAAATATTGTGAATTGCGTTTAGAGCAGTTCTTTCCAAGTTTAAACTGAAGCAACACTTGTATTTTGGTATAATGGATTTATTCTGGTCAAAAGTTATGTTAAGCAGCCCATTTCCTTTCAGTTCCGAGGAAAAAGTCAGTGCCCCAGATAAGCAATTTTAAAAAGTATTTCAGCATTAACATTTGGGAAATCAGTATTCCAATCCAAACAAAAAGTCATTCATAATAGAAGGTAGTCTGGTTTTATATATATTATTTTTCTGTAAAATGGAGATAATAAATCGAATGTTAAAAGTTGAAAGGGATATGGAAGCGGCCATTTTGAGGGCTATGACATCACAGTTCTAAATGACCATATATGGAATATTTATAAATATGAAAATTTACTGATTTATAGGGAAAAAAATGACAACGACTATAGGAAAAATATGTAATACTTATAATGGAAGTAAGGCAGTAATGCTTTATATGACTAGTAAAAAATGTTGCATTCATTTAGTGATTTTTTTTCGTGTTAAATGATATTTATCAATATTCCATATATGGTAATATGGAACTATGACATCATAGTTCTCAAAATGGCGGCTCCCATATCCGTTTTCAGGGGAGGAAATATATTTTACTGTATACTCGTCCTGTCTGTAGGACGAGTGCATTGACATGTGACTCGTCCTTATAGGATGTTTACTCGTCCTGCTCAGATTGTAAAAGTTCATAAGTCAAAGTAGTCAGATACCATCATTTAACACTACCGCATTATATAAATAAAACAAAGGGAAACATCATAATGTATTGTTGTTTTCTTTATATAAATCAATGAAAATTATGAAACTTTGACCAGTTTTATAGATGACTATATTCATATTCATATTCCATAGTTCACTACAGTCTGATCATGGCCATTACAGTTACTCTGGCATGGTATATATTTTCTCCCCTTTTCCTGTAAAACATTTCCCTCTTAAAAAACAACAACTCCAATACAGGAAAACAGCATAACTTTTTGCAATTCCCCTTCTGAAGGCCCTGACCCCAGTCACTTAAAAGCTGACTAGTGCCCTTAAAGATTTCCCCCGTGAAAGTGTTATTTGTATAACATCAAATACCGTAACGTTCGCGCTCCGTGAAATCAGAACGGGAGCCGCATTTTAGAATGTCCCAAAACGGAAATGCGTCAATTTTCCAATATCCGGTTGACTTGAATTGTATTTTATCGCTGAATAAACAGAGTTGTGACTATTTACTGCATTTAATCGCATAATAAACTATGTAAGAACTATTTACTTTGCTGTTTTTTTCTACTGAAATGTTACACGTCCTCTAGGATTCATGGGTTTCACTCGCCTGGATTCGTATTTCACTCGTCAATACGAGCGGACGAGTGGAATTTTCGTGCCCTGGTTTTAGAACAACCTTTAAATGGTCATATCTTTTTTGTTTATAATCCGATTTTGATAATTCTTTCACCTTTTTCCAAGTGAAAAAGAACTCTCAATAATAGAGCTTATTAGGTTGTGTCGCTACATTCTCTTTAATTATGGTATTCTAAATAACAAAACAAGTTTACGTTAAGGTATTATTTACCAGCATAAATTATGTCTCGTTAGATTTTGATAGATGACATATATATGGGGTTCACAATGTGGTTTGTGTTTTTGTTTTTTTAAGTATTAAGTTTTTATAATCAAATCAATTTTTAATAAAAAGAAAATTCTCTGCATTAAAGAAACTTGACCTAACCAATTCAGTGTCTGAAACGGCCGGTCGCCCACTCGCCAATGGCGATTAATACCTTGTCTGGGCGACCAAAAGTTGTTCAAAGTAAAGTTGTCACTGGCCCAACAAAAAACGTCTGGGCGACTGCCCAAAATCAGTAAAAAAAATTCATTTTAATCAATTATTTTCGGAGAACTGTCAACTACCGTCGTCACTTGGTAAAAGGTAGACAACTCTTTATTTCTCCTGCGACTTGTTAGTTACGAATGCAGCGATTGGTTCAAATAAACTATTGAACCAATGAAAGTGCATGTAACATATGATAACTGTGTAAAGTCAAAGAAAATGCAAGACGCATGGTCATTTCTTAAACGCACTAACGCTGCGGACTTTAAAAAGCAGTCAAAGTATGCGAAGTAAGTATTTTTTCTGTTAATCATAAATGTCGACATACGATGCTAGTCGGTAATTTCGATTGTGCGTCAAGTCTGCTTAAAATCAGCGGCGGATTCAGCAATTTGAAAGAGGGGGGGGGGGGGGGGGGGGGGGGGGGGGGGAGGGGGGAGGGGGTCCAAGTCTATTAGTATTATCGGAGTCCAATTTTCTGCGTTTATTAAAGTACTTTAAAGAAAATATACTCATAGTTCCAAAAAGGGGGAATAGGTTCCGATCCCTGTATCCGCCAATTTGAAGGAATCAGAACTTTATGACAGCATGCAAATACCAGCACATTTATTCTCATTTTTCTTTACTTTGTTGACATAAAAAGTTAAAAAATATTTGGGCCTCCAATGTTCATTTTGGGCCAGTGACTCAAAATTTTTACTTGCCCAAAAAAATAATTTCGGCCCTCATTTCAGGCACTGCCAATTATGCTTGGTTCAACAGTGTTTTATGGATAAAAAATGACAAATTCAGGTTTCGTTAAAAAAATCGTCCACATGGCTAATCTGCCTATAAAAAAAACACTATCTGTAGAGCTTCAAGGTCATTGGCCTCTTGTTGTATCTTGTTATACAGGCATATATTAATATATTGTCACATTAGGTGGCGCTCCGTTATCTCCTTCAATAAAACCGTCTTAATTACCATTGTATTTCAGTATTGTATCATCATATCTCAATTTTAGGTCAAAAAAGAAAGGGAATGTAAGACAGAGAACCAGTCGAAGGCTGTGGAGGGAGAAAACCTCTTGTCCAGTGCCAGCGACTCATCGATGATCAAAGGTCAACCAGGCATGGTCCACGTCCAGGCAGGTCAACAACGAGACGATGCGCAGTCCAGTACTTCAAACATTCAGCCACAATCAATGGTAAAACATACAATAACTTCGAGTCTTGTTATAGGCCCATTTGAAAACTAGACATACTAGCGTGTGGGGTTGTCATTACCAGAACATAGTTAACTTCAGCCAAATGGAACAAAAACAGTGGTACTTTAAGAAATAATAAATAAGTACCTGTGTTTTATCGGTGAATAAAATACAGTTAGGAGTTTGGATGCGTAGTTATTAAATTTACTCGCATCGGAACGACTAACTGTATTTTATTCACCGATATAATACAGGTACGTATTTATTATTGCGATTCTAACACAAAAATAACCCCATTGTTTACGCTATTGTTGGGGTACTATATATTATCTCGGAGGTCAATGTAATCAGGCTGCTATGTTTACAGGCTGCTCCATTGGGCGCCCCCTATGCAAAGTTCTGCGTTTCAGTACACTAGTAGTTACGTGACAAACAATTAAGTCATTGCTTATGTCATATAGCTTGCTCTGTATGATGTCAAACGTTCTCAGCATGTTCAAGATGCTTATTAATGTTATATGTACTGATGCATATGATGGGTTTATATCGGGGGTGTGCACGGTTTGGTAGCATGGCAAGTTTGTTGTAATTAACATTTCATTAAAATTACTGTTGAGTTTGTCTTTGTGACGTATATTTACCAAGTGACGTCATTTAACGTGACGCTTACAATGATGAAATATACGCGGGGAATTAATGGAACAGCTGTATTTTATCGTAGAATAACATACAGCTGTCTCTCTTCTTTGTACATATGAAAGACTGCGGAGGTCGTGTTAGAATATTTATTAGTAAACAAAATGAACAAACAACAAATTAAAACAGATACAACAAAACATAACATTAATAATCTAAATTTATTTTATCCAATGATATTAAAACTAAAACCAAACAAGTCTTATGTAAACTAACATGCATCGAACAGCGAAGTAACGTATAAAACAAGTGAGCTTAAAAACTCGCTGAAGTTGTGACGTGTGTGAGACAAACTCAGCCGATTATAAAATCAATAAATCGATCAGTTGGTATCGGTTGATTATAAACAATAATCGGTTCTGATTTTGAACAGATTGCTCATCACTACAGGGTTCAAATTTAACACTTATTTACTTGCTAAATGCAAGTAGATATTTGTAGATTTCAAGTAGAAATATTTAGCACTTGCTAAATTTTGCAAGTCTACATTTATTCACTAAACATATTCATCAAACTTATTAAAATAGTTGATAGTAAATATAATGCTGCATTATTACCTTGTTGCATCTAGCTGAGTGTTAAAATGTCATCATTTACCTGTATAGCATTCCTGCTGGCTCTAAATTATGAATTAATGCAAGTCCCTTGATTAAAATAGCCAGTAGAAAATCTTGGCAAGTGGCAAAACATATTAAATTTGATCCCTGTCACTAGTACGACTGTCCAATTAGCATTCTGCACAATAACTTCCAAAGCATAAGACACACCCCTCATGAAACATCATAGGCACATTGCCCTAGGTTAGAGGAGGACAAAGGTCACAATCACCATGACCTCATTTGAAAATACACATTCCACACAGTAACTTCGAAAGCTGACGCCCAGCCTCATGAAACATAAAAATCTTCTCTATCACAAGGTACAGAGCTCTCATATAGGATTATGATCTCCTGCCAAGTTTGTTCACAGTTGGTGACCCTGGGTTAAAATATGGCCCATGCTCCAGGGATCACATGTTTTATGTCTTGTATAGTTCGAGTTAAGAAGCAGAAACTTTGCAGAAATCTTTTTTTTTGTCGCCTGCGTAGCATGGCAGACACTTCGGGATCATTTGTCCGTCGTCTGTCACACCTTAACCTGCAACCTAACCTTGGCCATAACTTAAAAAGTATTTCATGAAACTTCACACACATCTTCATCTTAACCCAAGGATTGTTGTTACACATATCCAATAACTCTGACTTTCATTTGGCAGAGTTATGCCCCTGTCATAAAACTTTAAAGTAAATATCCCGCCAAATAATGGCCAAATTACACGACCAAACCATTTATCAAATCTCTATCCAGGTGTTCAGGTCATATGATAATGTATATGTGCTGATTAAAAGTCAAGATTTATTAATTACAGCCCACACTCAGTAACTCAAACTGCCTTACTTCAAAATTCCGCTTAAGTCAAATTTTTGTCACAATTCCAATTGTCGAATTATTCGCTAATTCATATTATATTTCTGGTCCCAAACAGGAATCTATACAGTAATTTACACTCGCTAATTCAAAGTTCAATAGAAGTGCCGAATGGAAGTTTTATCAAACACATGCCGCATCGAAGTTGATTGTGAAGCAAACAAAAGGTGATAATTGCTGAGATGATTTGACCTGTGACACAAATAATTAAATCATGGTGGCATGTTTGTTAGTTATGTTCTTGTCTCTGAATGTTCATGATTGTTCATGGTAAATTAATACTTGTTAACGAGGAAGTTTGTTTACACTATTGAAAACAATGGACATCGAATTATACTAATTTGACATGGACGAAATGTATAACTTGTGAAAATATTGTGTCATTGTATATATGTCTTTTCTATGTTTTTAATCAAATATGAAATCATAAATATTTTGCTGATTTAATTTATTACCAAAACGTTTTCTTATACTGCTTTAACATGAAATGCCGGAATATACAAACTGACAAAACAAAAGTAGCATACTGCAATACAGGTCATCCAGTGAGTGTGTCTCAGAATTGAGCGTGGTAATAACAAGCAGTTATTAATGTACAGTCGAACTTTGATAGCTTGAACACCGGTGATTCGAATACCATCGGTAACTCGAGCACATTTTCCGGTCCAGACACAACTAATAATTCAATGTAATTTAACCTCGAATTCGAATATTATTTCTCGAATACCCTGGCTCGCTCGAATACTTTTTACGGTCCGAAGGTCCATTTTTGTATGAATTTAAACCTCACTAAATCAAAGGTGATGATCTGTTGCCATGCGACGTCAGCCATATTAATTGTATTTGTTTGTAGCAAGTTTGATCATAGTGCGAAAACAGATAAAGTTGGTAGTTAAAGGTGCGAACTTTTATGATTGAAAAGCGATAATAGACACAACTTATGTTTAGTGAACTTCGTTTACTGTTAGTTACGATAAATTAAACACTGTTGATTTTCTAATTAAATAACGTTTGTTGATTGGTTTTAATAAAAATAAAACAATAATTAAAATAAAGTGTGTTCAGTTTTTAATTAGATAAGAGCATTTCCCGAGTATGTTTAGTAAACTTTGTTTACTGATTAAACACGGTTGATTTTCTAATTAAATAACGTTTGCTGATTGGTTTTAATAAAAATTATGTGCTACGCTATTTTCTATTCTATTCAATTCTATGTACCGAATCCAGTCTTACCTTGTTCTCATTATTCGGACTTCTGGCTTGTATGTTAAAATCTATTATTGTGATATTTCTTTAAATAAATGATAAAACAAACACATTTTTGCAGTTTTTCTTGTATTTTCAGTGTAACAATTACATGTTATATATCCATTATGAGGTTTAAACAAACATGCATGAACATAAAAAACATACCGAGAACGATACATCGCGTACACTAGTAACACTATTTCAGGCGGTACACAAATTCGGATAGATATTTTGTTTTTTTTTATCGTTCCCTCGTTACCTCGAAGCCACCGATAACTCGAACATATCCCTCTGGTCCCTCTGACTTCGAGCTATCGAGGTTTGACTGTAATTGCATTTTGCTGTTCGATCTGAATGAAATTATAACGGTAAAGAAACATATTCATAAACATATATTAAGGAAGAAAACGTATTTCATTAAAAGTCGGCTAATATCGGTAATATATATGTATAGTGTAAAACTGGTGGTGGGGTAATAAAATTCAAGACAAGTCTGCCAAAATCTTTTAATTCGAACTTCGGATAACTTGAACTTTTCTCCTGGTCCCTTGAAATTCGAGATACTGAGTGGACTGTAGTTCTTAAAATACCCGTGATTGAATAATGAATTGTGAGTTGATTACTCTTAATTCAAGGCTCCAGTTTGGTTAAAGCCGTTTATGTAGTTTGAATTCTCAAAATATTAAGTTACATCTATACCTTGTACATCTAGTAATCTTTATGTGAGGAAGCTATCCAGCTGGCTTACGGAACGTGCACGGAAATTGCCCGGAGGGGCACCTGGGGTCTTCCTCCACCAATGGAAGCTGGAAAGTCGCCATATGACCTTAGCTGTTGGTGCGACTATAAAATCCAATTCAATTCCAATACCTTGTACATACTTTTGCCTGTTGTTGGCGGGATTGCTACTTTAACCTGCAACCTAACCAGGCTCATAACTGCCCATAACTTAAGAAAGATTTGACCTATATTCATGAAACTTCACACACATCTTCATCTTAAAACACAGCATATTGTTACCTATGACCAATAACTGACTTTCATTTCAGCAGAGTTCTTCCCCTTTTCAAAGAACCTTAACCTGCAACCTAACCAAGCGCACAACTTGAACAATATTTGGCCTATGATCATGAAACTTCACACATTATATTGTAATCTTAACCAAAGGAATGTTGTTACCATGTCAAGTAACTCTGACTTTCATTTTAGCAGAGAGATGCCCCCTTTTTCTTAAGACTTTAACCTGCAACCTAACCTAGCTCATAACTTGGCAAAATATTGACATGGTCATGAAACTTTATACAGTTCTTCCTTATCAGGCCAACTATAAAAAAGTGTTGGCTTGCTGTTTCCCTACCTACCGATGAAAAAGGGTATATTTTTCTTTAATTTCTTAAGGTATTTACTGTCCTTGGCCTAAAAAAATTCGCCTACCTACCTACCTACCCATTTATGAAATCTTGGGTCGGGAAACGGCAAACAAATAGTTTTTTAAGGATGACCGCAGTTTTATTCTTTTCTTGAACAGCATCACATAAAAAAAAAAGAAAGATAAATAAAAAAATAAATAAAAATAAAACTCAATTCTGAAGGATTGCATGCCCTGTCTTCAAACTTTGTAGTTAAAATAAGCGACACAAGTGTTCCGTGGAAAACCCTTCTAGTTTTAAAACAAAACTGAAAATGTTTTTCTGGTACCAAAAGCTAATCGTCGTCCTCTACCAAGTTATTGCTTATCTTTCACCTATTAAAAAAAATGTAATAAATTTGAATATTTAACTTCTATTTTTACAGCATCAGGGTCAGCAGCCATCAGCACAGCCGCAATCCCAGCAGCAATTCCAACAGCAGATGTTTCAGCAACAGCAACAGCAGACCTTCCCACCAGGTCAAACACAGGGTCTGCAGCAGTCCTTTCCCGAAAAACAAGTTGGTGAGCAACAGAAACCGTATCCCCAGCAACAGCAAGGTGTTCAACAGCAATTTCATCCCCAGCAACAGCAAGGTGCCCAACAGCAGTCATATCCCCAGCACAAACAGGGTGCCCAACAGCAATCGTATCCCCAGCAACAACAAGGTGCCCAAAAACAATCATATCCCCAGCAACAGCAGGGTGCCCAACAACAGTCATATCCCCAGCAACAACAAGGTGTCCAACAGCAGACATATCCCCAGCAACAATTGAATGTGCAACAACAATCCGGGGGTCAACAGCACTCGTATTCTCAGCAGTCAACTGGAAGTCATCATCCAACATTGCCCCAGCAGTCAAGTGGCCAGCAACAGGTTGTTTACCAGACTGGAACTCAGCAGTTTCAGCAGCAGGTTTATCAGCCTCAGCAACAGCAAGGTCACCAGCAGGGTCACCAGCAAGGTCACCAGCAGGGTCAACAACAAACTGATCAGCCTGCTTACCAGCCTGCTGTATCTGTGCAACAGCAATATCCATCCCAGCAGGGGAACCAGCAACAACAGAGTTCTCAAACTGTTCAACAAGGGCAGCAGGCTTATCAACAACAACCAACGGGATACCAGCAAGGTCAGCAGCCACAGGGTCAGCAGCCGCATGGTCTCCAACCTCATGGGCAACAGCCACAGCATACTAAACACCAGTCTTCAGCCCAACCTGTTTCCCATTCCCAGCAGCAACAGCAGGCTAGCTACCAGCAGCACCAGCAGGGAGGACAGTCAACTGAACAAGCAGAACAGCAGAAGCAGTCGATTATAGCTGAAGAAACAGGTTTGATTTTTGTTGATCCCAAATCTTATTTGGAAGACTCCTTGAAGCATGTTTTCAGAATGGAAGTTTACACTAGCCGTGTTGAATATAGGCAGTTTTGAAAATCTAAGTGGAGAGTGATAAGATTGAAATGGTCCAATGACAAAATATAAAGATAATCCTTGTTATTTTTATGCCATATAGAAGTGCAGCATCAGTCCGTTCGTCCGTCCGTCAGTCAGTTCGTCCGTCTGTACAATTGTGTCCGGTCAATAACTGACATTCCTGGACGGATTTTCAAATAACTTGGCACCAAGTGCTCACCACAACAAGTGTTGCGCGCAAAATCCAGGTCTGTGGCTGCAAGGTCAAGGTCATACTTAGAGGTCAAAGGTCAAAAAGAAGCGCTTTCGTGTCTGGTTAATTAACGTTCATGGATGGATTAGTGACATTTTTTGTTATCTATATATATTGCTTTAAGGATCGTCTTTATTTCTTGTCCTCAGAATAATTGTCTCTAGTCATTGATGGAGTACAAATTAAAAAGAAACGGCTCAGAAAAACACATCTCGCTTAGTTTAGTTATAATTGGCTCTTTGTGAGTTGTATGCATGTAAAATTTATACATTTTCATATATTTGCACACTCAAGTATTCGATTTTGAATTAATTCACTGCCTTAATATAATTGATAATTGGATAATTTTTATTATGTTTTATCTGATAGTTAAAAACGTGGTGTGTCCACCCAGCCTTAATTACCGCATTTTCACATTGAATTTGTTTATCATTGTAATTAAATAGATAAAAATAGAATATCATCAATCAAAAAGTTTAATGGATTACAATACAGATGGCAGTATGGTTATAGCAGCATGGCTTTGATATGTTGTGTTTATTATGTAATGTGTATTTTAGGTACCATTAAAGTTGGGACACAGGCTGTAAAGCAACATCCAGACCAGCAACAGGTGAGTTGTTTACATTAGAATGACCTGTATCGTTTATAGGACACAGCAAATGTCCTTCGCTCTAGTTAACTATATTGACAGTGCGAGGCATTAATACCACTCATGAACGATGAGATCATTTGTATTAAGAGACTTCTTTTGGTCTTCCCCTGAGCGATCTGGTATATCAGGTTTTACTGTAATTGTATTTGGGCACAACAGGTAATACAAAGAGCATTTATACAAATTACCAAATTTTACGGGTTTACCTTTATTGGTTTTACGATTGATTTTCCATTTAACTTCCTTTAAAACTTGGTGGACTAGATAGTGTAGTTTGTGAGGAGTTGTACCCCTTTAGACCGTGTCCGTGACAGTAAGTAAGATAGAGGTAATACAGCTTTGATATACATTTTGTATGTGTCGGTGCAGTGTAGGCGAGATATTCTATTCCGCTGAATTTTTATGCCCCCCAGCACCGGATGGTGATGGGGCATATAGCGTTAGCCATGTCCGTCCATCCGTCCCGAAAACTTTGTGTTGTTATCTCCTCCCACACTTTTCAACCGATTGCTTCGAAACTTTTTCCCATGATGTCAAGATGTGCATATCGTTTCGGCATCAAGATCGACCCAGTATTACCGGAGTTATGGCCCCTCATTTTTTCATCAATTTTTAACTGAAAATATCGTGTGTGTCTATCTCCTCCCACACTTTTCAGCCGATTCCTTGGAAACTTTACCTATGATGTCAAGATGTGCATGTCGTTTCGGCGTCAAAATCGACCCAGTATAACCAGAGTTATGCCCCTTTTTCGTCAAATTTTACGTGAAAATATCTTGTGTGTCTATCTGCTCCAATATTTTTCGCTGCTTGCTTCGAAACGTTACAGGATGCTTAGATGTGCATATCGTTTTGTCAAAAGCGACCCAGTATTACCGGAGTTATGGGCCCTTTTTCGTCGAATTTTATGTGAAAATATCTTGCGAAACTCTACAGGATGCTTACCTATGATGTCAAGATGTGCATATCGTTTTGGCGTCAAAATTGACCCAGTATTCCTGGAGTTATGGCCCCTTTTTCATCAGATTTTAAGTGAAAATATCTTGTGTGTCTATATCGTCCTACACTTTTCCACCGATTGCTTCGAAATTTTACAAGATGCTTATCTATGATGTCTAGATGTGAATATCGTTTCTGAGTCAAAATCGACCCAGTATTACCGGAGTTATGGCTCCTTTTTCGTCAAATTTTACGTTTTACACTGATAGCTTTCAGTGGGGGCATTCGTGTCCCATGGACACATTTCTAGTTTAATAAATATCAGCTTTGCTGAAAGGAGAACCTGCACTGGTATATATATATATTAAATGTAAACTCAGCAGTTGGCATGTCTTTGGTTGACTTCTGATGTTTAAATGTATCAACTTGAGATTATTAAGAACCACTCCATGAAAGGAGAGGACATGGGGAATCAAGAATAGCCTTACTGAAACTGACTACTAAATGTTACAGGTTGCAAGTGCAACTGTGTTGAACAGTTCCAGCGGCTCGTCTACATCCGAGCAACAACATCTTCAGGTAATTATTAAACATCACATTGTACTTAATAGTCTGTATTGCCTGTCATATCTAATTATACTTTTTTGTAACATAACATTTTATTCTTTTAAACATTTACAGATATTTTGTGCATCTCCATGTATCATATACTAGATTAGATGATACTATAATATGGATGTAAAATTTACAAATACTTGGTTGGTTTGGGGGAAAAAAATTGCAATACAGAATAATTTTAACAGATGTTTTAATAAGAAATATAAGAGAGACAAGAATGAAAGTATAAAGAAAAGAAAGAATACTATATTTTGTTTTTTTGTTTTTAACGGTGTGCAGTTCTATTAATATTTCATCGTACATTCAGTAATTCTATGGTTAGACCTTCCATAGATACACTGAAATGTGTGTTGTTACTCTTACAGGTTACACTAATACTGGTGTGTTGATTTTTCATCCCTCTACATCATGAGCAACTGTATTTTCTATCGCTTGTAACCAGTAAACATATAATACCTTGTGCTAACTACAAAGAATATGGGAGCTAAGTGCAGTATCCACCCCCAGGTGTTTGGTGTCCAGATCATCCAAGAGATAGTGTCTACTGTTCCAATCTTAATGAAACTTCGTTTACATGTTTGTATTGAGAATTGGGCATTGGATGTCGTTGGTCAAGGTCACTGAACTACCTTGAAACTGGTGTACGTTTTCTTAAGTTCCAGTAAACCAATCTTCCTGAAACTTTGTATTGGGATTTTGAGTCCGTACGTCAATTGTTAAGGTCACAGTGACATTCCCTTAACTTTGAAAATGATTTTTCTTAACCTGTGTCCACGAAACTCTGTAAATATTATCTGTTACCTAATAAAGGTTGGCCAGATGAATTTTTTTTGGTCGGTACATTTAGTCAGTTTGAATTAAATTTGACCTTGAAAATGATGTCTGCTTACGTTCTCCATGAGTAACCTTCATAAAGTCCTAGAGTCGTACATTGACAGATATATCAACTCCTCCTCTGTTTACTGCCATGGTTTTACCATAACAATGATCTCTTCCCTGTCTTATTATTCTCAACAATATTCATAATTGAAGCTGCACTGGTCTCTGACAGCATGTGTTGTTTGTGTTTGTGATGCCATGCAATATAAACTTTGTGTGTGTCAACGTGCCGTAAAACACCATTCCATTCCTGTGGTTGATCAATTGGGATCACTTCGGGCTATCCTTGTTGGGTGTTGGTATGTTTTGTCTGTTACATTATCTAGATTGGTTTTATTTCTGAATTTGCATCAGTCTTGACATCAAAAATTCCCAGTCAGAGGCATAACTACCAGAATGCCTGAATTTCAAGATACAGCTACAAAGCATTTAATAACTATGACAAGCTACAGTTACCTTACTGAGAACAAGGCACCTTAAAGGCAGTCATATACAGTCTCTGTTGCCTCCAGTTCTTTACCATATTGCATGTCAGTGGCCACAATGTCTTGAAAATACAGTTGATCAGGATGTGAACTAATTTCATCATCATCATCTCATTATTCATTGCTTTTATCTCTATAAAATTAAATGTTTCAGTTGTATTTGTTGAAGGATGTTTCATTTTCACACCAACGTTGTATTTTAATCTATCTTTCTGACATTGTTCAAGTGTTGAAGACAAAAGTCATTAATGTATTCTATAGTCCTCACTTCTTGGAAGACAGAGGGGACATTTGTGTTACTTTTTTGTTATCGACTAAAGTCGAAGGCTGCAATGTTAATTTTTAGCTCTACTGGCCAAGGGCCAGCAGAGCTTATGGGATGGTGTGTTGTCTGTCGTCTGTCGTCCGTTAACTTTTACCTCGTTAAGACGATAGGCAGGGTTCCGGAAATACGGTTGCCCGACGCCCCGGGCAAGTGGATTTTGGGTGCGGGCAAGTGACCTTCGCAAATCTGGTTGCCCGCCACTTGCCCGATGGACATTTCCATTCCAGAACAAATCAAGTGACAAACTAGCCATATCAGAATTTCATTTTGATAACTGAATAAAATTTGCCGCTGTTTTTCGCCGCTAGCGATTGTTAATAAGATCAAACAACTTTCGGTACAAATCAACAATCTCGCCCCAGGCAGCTTAATTTGTGGCATTATTGCAATAAACAACCTAATTAACCCACACGCGCATTTCACACCATTTGAAAACAACAATCCTGACACGACCGTCAGACGTGTGTCCATCGGCCAATGAAATCGCGGCAATTATGTCCGTGACCTTCCAACCATAAATTCAGAAATCTCTAAACGTCATTTGGACCTTCCACCAATCAAATCAAAAAACTCTTTCTTAATTTGCAAATTTAAAGTGTCAAAATAATGATTGACAGTCCCACATGACGTTATGTTTTTGTTCAGACAATTTTGCCGAAGATTTTTTCGTAACGAAAATACATTTCTTTTACTCGAAGCACTCGTTTACCAATGCGCTTTTATGAGGTATTTGGTGTATTTCATTGATATAATCTGTAATTAAACGTATATGGAAGTGCATACTACACAAATAAGTTGCATAACGTAGCGATATGCGCATGTCATGGGTTTTTCGCGATTTTCGCGATTTCAAAACCAATCACGGAACTTTTTCTCAAGTTCTGAACTTTCGCTTTTGATAAATAAGGTTACTGCTACTACTTCTTAAACAATTCCTAGGGAACCCCTATTCATGCCTCTCGCTTTCATATAATTCCCTTTACAAAGCCGTAGGAACGTTACCATGGTTGCAGAATTTGGGGGCCAAGTGAATATTTTTAATAACGTTTTTGTCTTGTTTCTGTGCTTGTCGCACAATTAAATGAATTGAATGTTGTTTAACGGCTCATCAACTAGGTTATTTAGAGCCGCCCCAGAGAGAGGGGAAGGATACATAGGAATCCGGGAACCTGCCCTACTCTTATTATCGAATAGATTCCTATGGTTCTTTAACGTGCTCGGAGGATAGACCACACAATAGCTTCTTTTTTTTTCTGTCAACTGGTTAATTGTACACACTGTGACATTAAAAGTTCCATACACTAGCTGCCAAGCATTTTTTTGGATGGTCATCAAAAATGATGGGGTTGTGTGTGTGGTGATTGGTGGGATGGGAGGGCGTAATAAAATGAGGTTGTATACTGTCTCATCATTTTATAATTTAAGTAACATAAAGATGTAATAGACACAAAAGAAGAAAATGCAACCATTTGATTTTTTTATATGAATAAATACAATGTATTAACTAATTCATAAAATACATTCTCCCTTCCGTTTCTAACTAAGTATAATGGTCCAAATTATGCGGCGGTCCGTCCCGTTTAACACTAATAATGGTCAGCACCAATTTTTGGGGCAATTAAGTGTTCTTAAATGTGGGGCAAGTGACATTATGGGCAGGGCAAGTGACTTTTGAAAATCCACTTGCCCTGGGCAAGTGGATTTTCAAAATATTTCCAGAACCCTGATAGGGCCTTCATTTTTCATCCGATCTTTACCAAACTTTACCATCTTGTTAATATCAATGAAAGCTTGGACAAGTTCGAAAACCAGCCAGATCGGACTAGCAACAGCGGAGTTGTGGCCCTTGATTTAGTTAAAAATGCTATATTTTGCCTCCTTAAGACGATAGGACCTTCATTTTTCGTCCGATCATTACCAAACTTTACCAGATTGTTAATATCAATGAAAGCTCAGACAAGTTAGAAAACCAGCCAGATCGAACAAGTAACAGCGGAGTTATGGCCCTTGATTTAGTTAAAAATGCTATATTTTGCCTCGTTAATACGATAGGGTCTTCATTTTTCATCCGATCTTTACCAAACTTTACCAGATTATTACTATCAATGAAAGCTCCGACAGTTCTGAAAACCAGCCAGTTTGGACAATTTACACCGGAGTTATGGCCCTTGATTTTCTGAAATATGCTATATTTTGGCCTCATTAAGATTTCATTGAATTTTTTCAGGGATGATCAGTACCAAGCCTAGTTGTACATATCGTCACTGTGTTCCGGTTGAATGATTTCGGCGGAGTTATGTCCCTTTAAAGGTTTTTATTCACAAACTTTGTCCTGACTAGTTCTCCTGAACCCCTGGCCGGATTTAAACGAAACTTGTTAGGAATTATCAGTTCCAGGTCTAGTTGTGCAAATCTTTGCCATGTTCCGGTTGAATGATTTTTGGCAGAGTTATGGTCCTTTAAAGGTTTTAATACACAAACTTTGTCTGGACGATTCTCTTGAACGTCTCCCCACATTTCAACAAAACTTTACACGGATGATCAGCACCAAGCTTAGTCGTGCATATCATCGTCGCATTCCGGTTAACAGATTTTTGGTGGAGTTATGGCCCTTTAAATGTTTTTGATACACAAACATTTTCCGGGCTAGTTCTCCTGAACCCTTGGCTGGATTTTAACGAAACTTGACAAGGATGATCAGTATCAAGCCTAGTTGTGCATATCATCGCCATATTCGGGTTGAATGATTTTTGTCAGAGTTATGGCCCTTTAAAGGTTTTAATAGAGAAACGTTATCCAGATTAGTCTGTTCTGAACTCCTTGCTGGATTTCAACGAATCTTGATGGGGATGATCAGTACCAAGCCTAGTTGGTGAATCCTCATTGCCGTGTTCTGGTTGAATGAATTTTGGCAGAGTTATGACCCCTTAAAAGTTTTAATACACTAACTTTGTACAGACTAGTTCTCCTGAACCTCTGGCTGGATTTCAACGAAACTTGTCGGGGACAATCAGTACCAAGCCTAGTTGCATATATCATCACCATGTTCTGGTTGAACGATATTTGGAAGAGTTACGGCCCCTTGTGCGTAAACTTTAGCCAGTAGAGTGTCCACAGGCCCTCTTGGGCCTCTTGTTTGCATTTAGCTCTGATTTTCGGAGAGGACATGCTCCAGATCAATCAAATCTGAATCCTAGTTGTATATTTAGCTCTAGGACTAAACTGTATAAGTTTTATAAGAGTTACACCCATTTGGACGTTGACTTGGCAAATAGTTGGTGGTGGGTTAATAAAAATGCAGCGTAGGTGCGACAAATGATTGCGCGGATGTCTTGTTCTTGTATACATTGTTGCATGTTGATGATGTCGTCAACTATCTATGAATGATGAATGTTGTTATTATTAATTATTATTAATTAACTATTTGTTATTATCTTAGTGAATTTTGTTCCATTACTTATGGTAATATTCTATGAAATAAAGCTTTGGTTAGGCAATAGAAAATAATATACTCAAATGTCTTGTGTTGTAGCTCTTGACTATACGCAAATGTCTTCAGTGTTGTAGCTCTTGACAGCGTTATATGAGGTTACATAGTGTGTGCTGGCACACTTAAGTAGAGGGAGATTTATTTGAAGGTGATAATGTCCCCCTTATGGGACCTAACCAACAATGTAGCTTTATAGTTAGTTAGTAAAACATTTTAATACGGAAATGTCTTCGTATTGGATATCACTCACTTAAAACCTAGGTCTTACACTTGGGTGCAGCTACATATATACAGTCAGTCCTGCTTTATTAAGAGGCCACCGTCTTTAAAAGACCATCTGTGTTAAAAGACCAAGTTTGCTGTTCTATTTAGTGGTCTCTTAATTCAGGTTTGTCTACATATAAAGCTGCAGGTGAGAGCTGCACTACTGAGATTTCTGATTGCACTTCTAATTTCATAGGAGTATTGCCACTAAATGCTCTCCTGTACTAATTTTGCCAAAAGCTCCTGTCATCAAGGATTTCCTATTACCATAACCCTCGCACAACACACACGGGAGTTCTGTGATCTGTTTGTAGGTACAATCGGAGAAACTGTCGTCCCCAGCTAAACGTCACAAACTTTTGTCTCGTAGTGTCTCGGCACAGAGCAAGTTGCATCTGAAGGTCTGTTCACATTCTCATTTCTGGCTGTTGTAGTGAGATAATATACACTTGAACGACTTTAAAAACGCAACAGGGAAATAAACTAAGATAACTGACATATTTCAATAGAAAATCTATTTAACAATATCTACAGTTGAATTGCTGAAAATTTCATTCAAATTGATCAACAATAAACTTGTTAAATTCAGAGCATAACAGTATGACCTCCAAAAGCAAAAGTCACAAAACTAATACCGGTATATCCCAATATGCGTAGGAGATGTCAGGCGTGCATTGCTGCTAATGGCGGATTTTGTGACTTCTGCTTTTGGGGGTAGTACTGTTATATTTTGAATTTAACAAGTTTATTGTTGATCAATTTGAATGAAATTTTCAGCAATTCAACTGTAGATATGGTTAAATAGAATAGATGAAATAAAAAATTAATTTCTATTGAAATATGTCAGTTATCTTAGTTTATTTCCCTGTTGCGTTTTTAAAGTCGTTCAGTGTAGTCCTTCAGTAGTATTCAGTCACATTTTAATTCTGGCTTTCTTCCCTCACCCATACTAACTCTTTTGCTTACTAACATGCTTGAAGCTTTTTATCAGGATATTAAATCCTTTATAATGTATGTCATTCATAACTTTAAATAGCATGCATGCATGCATACATACATGCAATTCACAAGTTTATTAACAAATTAAAAAAAAAAACTGTTTCATGTTCCCTGAAGGAATTGTATTTCTTTTGAACATAAAAAACTGGATTAAGGCTCACATTCCTAATTACAGTTGATTTTATTTATGTTTATCAACACACGTTTTGACTAATATTTTTCATTAAATTCACTGTTTTAAATAAGCATTTCTGAAGTCTTTCCAGTACTTTTTCAGTGAAACTTTGGTAGTATAAATATCTATTAGTTATGAGGGGAGACACTGCTTTCACAGAGTGAAGCAGGAATAGGAATCACGTTGTCCGTAACGTCCCGTTCTGTCGCGTCATGTCGCTTCCCATCCCACAGTTTTGTCCCATCGCGTAACACATTTTTAATACTTGCATGTCTAGGGATTTTGAAATAACTTGGCACAAAGATTCACCATATCAATACGACGTGCAGAGCGGAACTTCCAGCCATGTCCATTCAAGTTCAAGGTCACACATGTCCTCCGTATCTCTTGAACCGCTTGAGTGATTTTGAAATAACTTGGCACAAATGTTCACCATATCGAGATGACTTGCGGAGTGCAACTTCCAACCACGTCCGTCATATGCACTATATTTCGCGTCCGCTTCACACCTCTTGAACTTCTTAAGGAATTTTGAAATGACTTGGCACAAATGTTTACCATATCGAGACAACGTGCAGAACGCAACTTTTGACCAGGTTGGTTCATAAATTATGTGGGGAGACATACGTTTTTGTTACAGAAAACAACCCCGTCTAGTTATCCATTAGTTTCATTACCTTTTGATATGTATTTAGAAAAACTGTATGTGTATGATTAAAAATCTCTTTGATTTATTGATAACTGTTTATCAACACATTATCTTGCGTTATTTAGAGCCTCCCCAGAGACAGGGGAAGGAGAACTCTGCCCTACTCTAACAGTCAAATAGATTGCAATGGTTCATTGTGCTCAGAGAATAGACTCCAGTACACAGGAATGCCGGGTTTCCATCCCCATCCAACAGACGAGGCTGATGAATTCAGTGTCTCACTGCTACTCTTCACAATCGCGCCTTTATTTGCTTGTAAAAAAGAATAACTTGTAATGAAACAATACTTTATATTCAAATTTCTGAGTCACGAAAGCATTGTAGGAAAATATGACATTTATCTGAAATGCGGTGAAAGTTTTTCGTTGAAAACTCTGATATATTCTAAATCTGATTATTTTAGCACAATAAATCTGATATATTCTAAATCTATATTCTAAATCTGATTATTTTAGCACAATAAATCTGATATATTCTAAATCTGATATATTCTAAATCTGATCATTTTAGCTCAATGCTCTGTATACGATTAAAAGTCCTCCAGGGCCCATTTGGCCAAAGATCGGTTAACTTGACTGAGCGTTAAGACAAAATTTCAAATCTCTGAATTTCCGATAAATGAATATTTCTACCAGAAATTGAGCATGTGAAAGCATTATGTTAAGAAGAAATGTGAATTGAAAACTTTTAGTAGTGCAAAATATATTTTTATAAGAAAATGTACTTTGAAAGTTTACACTTACCAAGGATTAAGCTAATCGATCTTTGAACACCTAGACTAATATTCATCACACTTTTGAGCACAGAAAATCAGACTCAGACTCAAAATCAACAAAACGTTTAATTCCAAATAAACCAATTTAACAAGCAAATTACTATATATATATTGTCGTTGAGCAGCAGGCAAGCAGGAAATGTCTAAAAGTCACATTCCTTACTCATAATTTTATATTTAGTGTTTACACAAAAAGGTAGATTTTGAGTCTATGGTCTATTACGCCTGGGCCCTGTAGTTTAACCAACCCTGTTCTATGACATCTGACATAGTAAAGTAGTGTGTCAAGTAGTCATAAAGTAGTCGTGAATACCTAACGTTACCAGAGACAGTCAAGAACGGCAATCCTTCAAATATTAAATTTGTGCAAGGAAGCAGAGCCTCATTCAATGGGCATCTGACATGGCCAGTATGTATGTGTATAGATTGTTTTTATCATCAGGTATATGGATCATTTAAAAGGAAAAAAAATGTTTTGTCGGACTGTTTTTGATGTTTATAACATCCATAAACACATGTAGTTGTCTTATTTGCTTAGGTTAAATTTGACTTACACAAGGTGTAGTCAAGCCCAATCTTTGACTTTATAAGTAGAATAATGCTTAAGCTGGTGCAAGAGTGTGTGAGAGGTGTTGCATCTTATATTACCTCTCATGAACAGACTTGATAAAAAATGCTTCCAAGGGATCGGCTTTTCAGTATTTATTTATCAAGTAAGCACTATTAGGTGCTTCCACCTCAAACAATACTAAACAGGCTATTTTCTTTGCTCAAATGAAATAGTGAAAAGTTTTTGGTTTTTTAATGACTTTTAACAGATAATATTCCTTTATATTGTGATAATACAATGTTAGTTTATTAAATTCTTTAATTTTGAGTGGTTTTCTGTTAAATAATAAAACAAATTGCCATTTTTTTTTCAGTAGAGGAAATCAAATTACAAATACAGTTACTAACATTATAGTTAAGGGTCATGGCTATTTCTTAATTCTCATTCTTTTTACATTATGATATTTGTACAAAACAGAAGAAAAAGGTATGAAAGTTAAGAAAATAGTAGTATACATTTTCTATTTGCTGCTCCTTTTCACACGCACGCTGTATGATTATTCACTACAAAATACACTATTTTATGCTATGCAGCTGGAACAGCATTTATGGCAATAAAGTATTTCATGTTTGGGCAAACAAATATTGGTTTATAGGCACTTTAGTTATTTGGTAAATGAGGATTCACCTTGCTATCTGTAAATTCTTACCTGATTTAATATGTACAGAATGTAGATATTTTGCAGATATTGTTTTTTTTAGATCTGGCAGAATGCCAAAGTATTGAACTGCTTTCACTCAGAAACCTTTCAGAAGCACTGGAGAAGTTGGCTTCCATTGCATATCGAAATTCCTGCCTTTAAAGGGACTGGAGACAATATGGAAGAATTATTAGTGTCTGAAAGCAGTGTAATTCAGTTTAATATAGAACGTGCAAATGCACTTAATTGGGCATAATATTCTGTCCTGATTAACTCTTTATGAGATAGTTTGGTCTGGAAAACTTGCCAACTAGATATTAACCCTTTAGCCCTGCTATGAATGTATAATGGACTGTCCTTTCTTTAAATGTAGACCATTCCATTTATGTTGTAAAGTAGCGTTTTGGAGGAATGACTGATGAGCAGCCAGACATTGTAAACCCTGATCAGCCTGCGATCTGGGTTTACAATGGACGTAAAGGCTATTGTAGTCGTCCTTGTAGCAGGCTAAGGGTTAATTCATGTGGTTAATTAGGGCTATGAAAAGTATTAGTTTTATGATTGAAGTGAATTGTTATCGTTAATAGAATAATTCTAAGAACTACTTTCACATTTTGATGAACAAGGTAACAGTAAACACTTATTTTATGGTGCAGTATTAGCAGGGAAGTGACTTTAATATTATAACTTGAGGTGTTCATAATATTAATATATGAGACTTGATTAGGTATTGTAAGTACTATCTTAATGGCCTATAGATGCATATGGTATAGTATTCTGTTTGATAATTGATTGAGTGCGTAATGACTTTTTGTTACATTGTTACATTTGATGCTTTAATGGCCATTCTAAGCTTAAATGCATGACAATAAATGTTACAGACTTTTGCTATTATTTTGTATGTGGAACATTTATGAAATGGGATTGGGCCATAAGGAATAGGTTTTGTTAAAGGAGACATATGGTATACACATTCACAAGACAATGTAGGACAGATCTGTGGGGTTGACACTACCTGATTAATGTTTCAATTACATTGTAAGATTAGCAGTTGTCGTTTATATCGATTTGCCTCCTAGTGAGCCACCAGGAACATCTGACTTCATATAAATCAATAGTTACCGGCTGTAGCAGAAACAACAGGTGCTCCAGGCTTTTCCATTATTAACATCGATAATTAACTGTTAGCTACAGAAACGACAGCTTTTTTCTAAAGTAAAACCACACACAAAAAGGTAGTAGATAACTAATATTAGTAAAGAAAGATGACAGTTAATTCACAAATGGCTGTATTCATTTTACAATAATGCTCCCATTTAAAACAGGTAAAAGGGGAATGTGTAAACTGCAGAGTAAGGCCAAATAAAATAATGTGTGTAGTACTGGATACCCGACTGACTCGAGATTTTGGGCCGACCCTAAATTTTTTCTGTAAAAGGTTTGTAAGGGTGAGTCATCGTTCTCAGAAAGGGACTAACTCCGAAAAAGTTGATTTCATTTCGTAGACACCTTCAGCTCTGTAGGATCTTCAGTACAGAGTAGAAAAGCATTTTGACGATGCTGATCTTAATGCAAACATGTTGGCTTTCTTGACCACGGTTTTAGGAATTTGAGAAATATCGTCATTTTGACGGCATTGTAAAATTAGGTTCATTTATAAACTAGCAGAGTAGAAGAAATAACAAGATACTTGAAGTCTAGGCACATTTAATCAGTCCAAAAATCAGTCTCAAGTTTTTACCGACCTGCCGTCCCTATTATTTAGTTTTAACCGGAACTACACATACTATTTATTATACCCCTGCTTTCATAAAGCGAAGAGGGGCGATTTTCAAATAACTTGGCACAAGTGCACACCACGACCAAACGACATGTCGCGCACAGAATCCAGGTCCGTGGCTCCAATGTCAGGGTCATACTTAGAGGTCAAAGGTGACTTCGAGGACATTTGTCACTTACAGTGATATTTCTTTTTATTACATTCTTGAAACAATTTTGAATGGGTTGTTCCCAAACTTCATATACACATAACATCTCCTTCAGTGATAGTTCTAGTTTGGCCTAAGCATGTATGCTATATATCACACAGGCTGTAATATATCACACAGGCTGTAATATATCACAGGATGTAATATATCACACAGGCTGTAATATATCACACAGGCTGTAATATATCACAGGATATAATATATCACACAGGCTGTAATATATCACACAGGCTGTAATATATCACGCAGGCTGTTATATATCACACAGGCTGTAATATATCACACAGGCTGTAATATATCACACAGGCTGTAATATATCAGCTGTAATATATCACACAGGCTGTAATATATCACAGGATGTTTTATGGATCTATATTCACACTTCACAAGTCCACAGTATTATTAGTTATTAGGATTCTTGACAGGGGTCATTGGCTCACATTCCCTGCCTGGAAATATATATTCCCCCTCGCCTAACAGGCGAGGGGGAATATATATTTCCAGGCAGGGAATGTGAGCCCATGTTCCCTGTCAAGAATCCTAATAACGAATTTGTCATACTTCAAAGTTGTAACCATTTATTTAAGAAAAAAAAGCCAAAAACACGATTTCATTTTTATTGCGCCAATTTTTCCGTAACGTGCCTCAAACTAGACGTTGTTTACTTTCGTGACGTCATCGCTCTAACGTCGTTAAATTTAGCGGATTTTTTAATAAAATAAGCGTATTTTGTTACTATGTTAATGTTTTATTATCTGTAAAATTGCCAAAAAAAATACACTTACGATTATTTCAGACTTTTACACATAGTGGAAAGCGCAGAAAAGCGATAGGAAGGAAACAATCGGCGGTTTCCAAAACGAATCGGCAACGTTATCGTCGCCATTTTGTTTTTGTGTATTTGAGTAATGGGGTTCGTCCTATGTTCACGTCTCGAGACGTAAACATGGGCTCATGTCTACGGCGCATTGACCAATGAAATCCTGAGAATTTTCTTTGCAGTATGACAAAATAACATATCTCATTATGTCTTACAGCTATTATTTTAGGTGTAGTTTGATCTGAGTATATTTAGTATTGTATCTTGTATTCCTAGAATCCAAATACTGTTAATCATATAATTCCATGTAGTTAAATTAGACGAATTCTTGGCTGCAAAATTCCTGTTTTTTCTGGTCATTATATGATTACCAGTTATGATATTGGCAGACACAATACAAAACTGCCGAGTGGGCAATTAATTTAAAGTGAACCAGAACAATAGCAATTTTCTTTCCAGACCTGCAGACTGGTCTGACAACACACACGATGTACTTAACATAGATTTCCTTAGAGATTTTTATCTTCAGCAGACAAATAAGTTAAATAATGTGGGAAATAATGAAAATAAGTTGTGATAGGCATTAGGCAATTTGCTTATGGAACACACTGTGTAGGAGATTTTAGAGTGGGTGGGGTTGAGCAATCATCCCCGCTGTTCAAAAGGGGGCAACTAGTAAGGGATATATAATTGACCATAGAGTAAAACTTGGGGTCATTTATGGCCCAAATATCTTGGGTCATATACACGAGAAACTCATGCACATTCACATATACATACGCTGCAATTTATACATCATTATTTCATCTTAGTCTGTTGCAAGCTTAAATTCACGAAATTGGAGTTATTTCTTCTAACAGTATTTGATTTTATGTTTCCTCACCAGTATCCAGATTACATAACATACACAGTCTGTTTTGTTCAGTCTTCCAGTTTCGATGTGTAACTTGTGATTTCTTGCTAAATTATAAAAACTATAATAGTTAATTTATGACATATTTTACTACCGGTACATACTGTAGGAAGCAGAACTTGCTCTTAAAAAGTCTATATATATCATGTCTAAAGCTACTGGCGGCGGATTTGTAACTGGAGGCCCCGGGTTCAATCCTCCATAGTGCTACTGAGTTCCGTCCCTGTGTTCTTGGGCAAGACACTTTCCCTTAGCCTCGTCTGTCGGATGGAGACGTAAACCGGGCGGTCCCGTGTATCGGTCTATCCTCCGAGCATGTTAAAGAACCATAGGAATCTATTCGATAATAAGAGTAGGGCAGGTTCCCGGATTCCTTTGTATCTTTCCCCTGTCTCTGGGGTGGCTCTAAATAACCTATACTGTGTTGATGAGCCGTTAAACAACATTCAGTTAAAAAAAAAATAGGTTAGATAAGTCAAATTCTGTATGATTCGGGGTGACACCTGAATTTAGAACTACCGTAAGTAAAATAATTTAACATGCTTATTTTCATGAGTTTTTATGGCTCCCCCACACAAAGTGTGGTAGGGGAGCCATATTGATTTTGTGCTTTCTGTCTGTCTGTTTCTCTGCGTGTCTGTCTGTGTCACAAACGATGTCCGATCAATAACTAGAGAATGGTTGGACCTAGGGTCCTCAAACTTGGAAGGATGGTTGGTCATGACAAGTAGATGACCCCTATTGATTTTGGGGTCACTAGGTCAAAGGTCAAGGTTGCGGTGACATTGACTATCAAAACGATGTCTGATCAATAACTAGAGAATGGTTGGACCTAGGGTCCTCAAACTTGAAAGGATGGTTGGTCATGACAAGTAGATGACCCCTATTGATTTTGGGGTCACTAGGTCAAAGGTCAAGGTTGCGGTGACATTGACTATCAAAACGATGTCCGATCAATAACTAGAGAATGGTTGGACTTAGGGTCCTCAAACTTGGAAGGATGGTTGGTCATGACAAGTAGATGACCCCTATTGATTTTGGGGTCACTAGGTCAAAGGTCAAGGTTGCGGTGACATTGTCTATCAAAACGATGTCCGATCAATAACTAGAGAATGGTTGGACCTAGAGTCCTCAGTCTTGAAAGGATGGTTGGTCGTGACCAGTAGATGACCCCTATTGATTTTGGGGTCACTAGGTCAAAGGTCAAGGTCACGGTGACCTTCACTATCAAAACGATGTCCGATCAATAACTAGAGAATGGTTGGACCTAGGGTCCTCAATCTTGGAAGGATGGTTGGTCGTGACCAGTAGATGACCCCTATTGATTTTGGGGTCACTAGGTCAAAGGTCAAGGTCGCGCTGACCTTCACTATCAAAACGATGTCCGATCAATAACTAGAGAATGGTTGGACCTAGGGTCCTCAATCTTGGAAGGATGGTTGGTCGTGACCAGTAGATGACCCCTATTGATTTTGGGTCACTAGGTCAAAGGTCAAGGTTGCGGTGACCTTCACTATCAAAACGATGTCCGATCAATAACTACAGAATGGTTGGACCTAGGGTCCTCAAACTTGGAAGGATGGTTGGTCATAACCAGTAGATGACACCTATTGATTTTTTTTTTGTTTAATAATTTTTTTTTATTTTTTAATTTTTTTTTATTTATTTTTTTTTTATTTTTTTTTTTAATTTTTACATAAAAAGTTTTAGGGTCGGCCCCTTAAAAAAATAGAGTCGGTCGGGTTACCTGAACCACACATATTTTTTTATGTGGCCTTACTGATACAGATAGTAGATACAGTTACAGGGATACGATCTCGGTTCAATAGAGAACGGTTGGACCTAGAGTTGGACCTGTTTGGGCGAGTGGGGGAGCCATACGTTTTTGTCCCATGGACAATAACAATTTCTAGTTATTCTATGTGTTTGTTTTAAAATTGAATAGTTAATTAATTTTGCTTTTGTTATTTTTTTTAAGCTTCAACCGATGTCTTCAAATGCTTTTTCAATTTCTTCTACTGTTATACATGTATAGAACTTTATCTCGGCATTCAAAGTTGTGTCCCATGTAGTAGCGATGTCATTGCCTCCATTGTGTTTGGCTTCACTATTATCATTTGTCTCAAAATGTTCATTTGAATATTCATCGATGCCTTTATTAGGTTTTTGGCCACTTAGAATGATTGCAACTTATGTGGAAGTTGTGTCTCGTGCTCTCAAGAACTATTTTTGAAATAAACATATAGAGCTTTAAGCAATGCATTTATTACCTTGACTTCTCGAAGAAGGAAAAAAGCTGTTGTCATCACTTGATCATCGTCTGCGTCCGGGTAAAAGTTTGTATGTAAGCTTGTATCTCTGAAATGACATAATGGCTTGAAACTTCACACATGTATTCAGTGTCATTAGACAACATAATACAGCCAGGTTCTATAACTGATGCTTTTATTTTAACACAGTTATAGCCCTTTTATACTTAGAAAATTTGATTACATTTTGTGTAAGCTTGTTAGTTAAAGTTTGTATGTAAGCCATAATGGATTAAAACTTCACACGTATTTGGCTTCATTATACAACATTATACAGCCAGGTTCTATCATGCATGCTTTTATTTTTACAAAATTATGGTCCCTTTTATACTTAAAAAATTTGGTTAAAGTTTGTGTGTAAGCTTGTATCTCCGAAACGACTTGACATAATGGATTGAAACTTTACATCATACAGCAATGATCTATAACTCGTGCTTTTATTTTAACAAAATTATGGCCCCTTTTATACTTACAAAAATTGGTTAAGTGGAATAATTCTGTTCTGCAAAAACAAAATTATGACCTTCAGCATAATTTCCCAATAAATAAACACGGCCTTGAAAGTCGTGCTTCTTATGTTTCTCGCCACTTAGCATTTTCCTTTCTCGAATTTGATATGCTTCAAAATTTTGCATAGTTGCATTTATTTATGAAATTGACTCATCACTTCCAGGTTTCCATAATTGTTATTGGTATTTTGCATTCTAGCTTGTTTTGCATTTATGCCCTAACCAGGTAGGTTATTCTTTTAAAAAACGGTTTGGCTATTTAGAGCACTCGCATGCTCCTGGGTAATACCATTTACAGCACTCGCATGCTTCTGGGTAATACCCAGAAGCATGCGAGTGCTCTAAATAGCCAAACCTTTCTTTGCTGAGTCTTTGACCATGGTAAAATTATTGTTTGCAGGATCATAAGTTTGTGTTTATTTTCTAGAATGCATATAAAGAAAGATAATGCACCTACATTTATATATCAGTTTCCTGTATTGCATATTGGCATTTAGGACTTAAGTAACTCGGTAAAACTGAGTAATTATTATTAGATTTAATGTTTTAACGAAGAACACAAAATTGCACTATCGTACTAAATTCTTTAAGTCTTTCACTCAATGGATATGTAATTCTTAATTGAATAAAATATTGCAGTTTTACAAGTAGTTCATTTCACTTGAAGATTTCATCATAATTTTCAGTAAGATTGTGTGCCTGAAAAATGTCTTTACCAATAGCAATATAATCCTTTAATATAGTAATTTCCGTTATTGTCACCAAACATAAATACTGTTGTAGTACATTTCATTTCGAATGTTTGAACAGAGTAAATTGATACTTCACAAGGTATAAATACACCACAGAACACATCTTTTTATCTTTCTGAGATAACAAACCAGTAAACAAGCTTTACTTTCTGTTTCTACACCAGTGATGCATTTACAACCGTTTTCAAAATTCGATTTGTCAGCCCTCCTGATATGCTTTGACATATGCTTTGACAATGTGTTTCTGTGGTTTAATTTAAAATGATAATAATTTTTGATGAAGTCTTCTATAATTAACCAGCTTTTTTTTTTTGGAAAATGAAAGTTTTGAATTCCTGGTAAACTTGTCTACTGCTGAAACCACATGAAGATTATGTTTTCAAATAATCACACTAAACTTTGTGTATACCGTATTTTACCTTGTATAGTACGCACCCGTGTATATTACGCACCCCACTTCTCAGAATTCAAAACTAGGGTAAAAAAGTTGTTCACGTGTATAATACGCATCAAAATATTAGTTTTCCTAGATGAACCATTCGACGAAAATAAAAGGTTAAAAAAATAAAAAATAAAAATCTCTAATTGCATCACAATAATTGAAGCAGAATAATACGATACAACAACTATCTGCAGATCGCGAAAATTAGCGTACAAAAGAAAACAACACCGGAACAATATAATTACAGGGGAGTACCTATCTTGTATCATCCCATCAAAGAGCCGATTATAATGCCGCAGATAATTGTCCGTAATACGATAATTACATCTACTAAAACAAATACAACAAAGTCGTTGGTTACCGCAATCCATACGCCAATTATACTAACATTGTGTATTCACTGGAACCAATGCTTATCACAAGTGTCACGCGTAACCTGTACACACTGGAAATAGCTGGTAAAGGTCACACGACGTGTCAAAGTGCATCCTCAGAAATATCAATAGATGGTGTCACTACTTGCGTCAACTTCAAAGGATTATAGAAATAGAATAACCCACTCTACCAGTGTTTAAAGTGTGTCTGTACTGTAGCTATTTCTAAGTTTGCAAAACTTGTGAAATTTATAAACAATATAGCGAATAACAGCAAAACAAAGGGAAAACATGATCATCCTTTATTGAAATTCTGCAACAAATATGCAAGTATTATCATGGTGCATTTAACATATTTGAATAGAATTGTACCTACGTACCAGTCTAATTCATGGAAATCACGTGATATCAAGTCGGCTAATATAAATAACAAAACAAGGGCCAGATTTCGTTCACTCATTTATTGAAATTCTACAACAAATATGCAAACATTTATATAAAAACAAGCTTTATAATAAACTTTATTCATTTCTAAGTCAAATTAAGTCAATAAATTGCTTGTATAAAGCGAGTAAGTCACGAAAAATAAAGTATTAACAGCTTTCACAAATGTCTGTCTGTTCGTCCCCGATGTTTTCATCGGCGTTTTTTCTCCATTCTGACATCGATTTTCTGCATATAAAATGCAAGAAAAAAGTTTTTTTATTGTTTCCTTGTATTGTACGCACCCCCCTTTCGGAATGCTCATTACTATTTCCATAAGAAACAGAATTTAATACCGTCATTCATGACCTTACCGGATGTGCTACTATTTAGTGCACTGATTTCAACTGCTTGACCGCAAATCTGTGCAAATACACAATTATGCACATTGTCACAAGGTTGATCTCTCTTTCAAATGGTAACTTTGTGACAGATCCTGTTGAGTGACTCAATTCTTCACCATTGCAATGTGTCCAATTTGAAGTCGTGTTGTGATTCCATGGTTACATGTTGTGTATTTCAGTTGTTGCGTTGGTGTTTTTTTTGTTGGCAGAAACGTCATCAGTCTCCCACATTCGTCATGTCGTTCTGCATTTTTAAGATATATGTCCTGGGTGATGCCTTAGCATTTTATTTTGATCCCACACTGTCTGGGGATTTGTCATTAATACACCAAAATAGTTACGATTTCCAGTGGCACAGTTTTTATGTTTAATGCCAAAAAAGTATCTCCGATAGTGATCCTGATTTTGGTTCTTTGATATTCCATTCTTTGACTGGGCCTGTGGGTATAGCTGGATTATACCTGGATTATACCATTTTCCGTTTACATACAGTTCTTCCTTGTGTGGGTATAGCTGGATTATACCATAATCCGTTTACATACAGTTCTTCCTTGTGTGGGTATAGCTGGATTATACCATAATCCGTTTACATACAGTTCTTTCCTGTGTGGGTATAGCTGGATTATACCATAATCCATTTACGTACAGTTCTTCCCTGAAATAAATTTATGATTGTATTCTGCTTGTATTGACTCGTAACTGGGTAAGCTGTTTTGCACTTTTGTTCAGTTTCATCCGGGAACTGTTCCCGTAAGCTAAAGCCATGCTTCTTTTTGTTGATGACTAGATCGCCTTTTTTTCAGGTGTTTTTACAATCTTTATACATTCAGATTTGCCAACTATAGTCCCGGGATATACATACAGATACAGGCAATTGAGAAATAATTTCTGTTCTTTATAAGCCTTTGTTAGCTGTGAACAGTTACATATTCTCTGTTCTTGGACCCGTTAACTATTAATAAGCATCGTAAGGGTTGATCATTGGATGAGTCTCAATGGATTTGATTGACTTACTTGAACCTTAATGAGATCCAGCTGTGCTGAAAACATCTCGTGCCATGTTGTTTACGTAATTTGACAAATTTGCAAATTTATTAACAGACACCCACAAAGAAAAAATTTGATACATTTTTAATGATGAGCCCTGAAGTCCCATGCAATGTTGCGAGTCGTATTTAAACTTCAGTTAATGTATAAATAATAATTCCCTAACAAGGCAGTGTTGGAACTTCCTAATTATTATGTTGCTTTTACAACTTTTTGTCGTCTTTCTAACTTCAGGGTTCTGGTCTGAGTCACTTGGATATTTCTTCAGCCCAGCAGAGTTCCTCAGGTCTGATACCCGGCAGTGCTCCAGTAGAGATTGGTTCCCTGGTGAATAGTCTGTCATACACACAACTTGATGATGCACAGTCATATGTGGGAAGGTGAGCACTTAACAGAATGGTAATTCACCATTGAAATTATGATCAAAAGTTCAAAGCCATACCCAAAGTTTGTTCTTTTTGTAATTATCACCAGAACGGTGGGTCAACATTTAAAGCTGCATTTGTCGTAACCTTTAGCTTACAAAATAATAACATTGACAAACATTGCGCAACTATGTTTTTGCGCACAATATGACCTATTTATGTGTCGACATGCCGTAAAACACCATTCATTCATTCATTCACAACTATCAATATTGAATAGTTACTAAACAGAAATGAGATGTTCTGGCAGAATTCAATAGCGCTACAAAAAAAGTATCACTTTGCAGGATTGAATTCCAATGCCACACTAAAGTTATATATGTGGGTAAGATGAACACGCTTCCACTTAAGCTAAACGAGAGAGTTAGATGATGCAATACATACTGTAATCAAAACCTTATGCACGAACATGTAAATAATGCATTTTACCTGAATGATCTCCGTCTGATTTTTCAGTTAAACTGTTGAATGTATACTCTTATTCCAAATAACTTTTGACCAGACGCTATTAGACTTTGCATATACAGTCATCATCATTACACACCCATATGCGACAAGCACCATAACTCTTGTTACGCATTTTACTAGGGGCTCGTCTTGGGAGGAAGTTGATTCTTACGGATGGCGGGAGGTGTACAGTACTGGTTCTACCCAGGAAAAGTGGCTGGTCTGCCTCCACCACAAAAAATTGACCGTCATATATAACCTTACATGTGTTGAAAGTGACATAAAACACCATACAAACAAATTTTACAAGAGTTATGCCCCATTTTCCAATTGGATTTGTGGTTAAAATCTTGAATGTACAGTCATATTCCAAAAACCAATTGTCAGAAAGCTTTGAAACTTGGCACAGATGTTCATCATCGTTACACAACCATAATTATGTGACAGGCACCTTAACTCTGTCATGCATTTTACCAGAATTATCCCCCTTTTCTACTTATGATTTATGATTAAAATCTTGAATGTACAATCATATTCCGAAGACCAATTGTTAGAAAGGTTTGAAAGTTGTCTCACATGTTCATCATCATTACACAACCATATGTGACAAGCACTATAACTCTGTCTTTCCACTTAGATTTTGGTTAAAATTTTGAATAGTCATATTCCAAAAATCTATTGACAGAAAACCTGGAAACTTGTCACACACATGGTCATCATTATTACATAACTATATATGACAAGCACCATAACTGTCATGCAGTTTACCAGAATTATCCCCCTTTCCACTTAGATTTTTGGTTAACATTTTGAATGTAAGTCATATTCCAAAATTCTATTGACAGAAAACTGAATCTTGGATTAAATGTTCATCTGTGTTATAAGCAACGTAACTCTTGTCATGCCTTTTGTCAAAATTATCCCCCTTTCCATGTTAGGTTTTTGCAGTAAAAGTTTAAAATCCTGCGTTAGCATTACTTTTGGTGCTTTTTGTTACATGAATGTCTTCATCCATGTCCTAATGCTTTTGCAGTGAGAGTGAGAGCACGATTGGTCGCGAGGATGGACGAAAGCGGAAATCACGTACCAAACGGCGTAAGACCATTGACAAGTTTCCGACCCTTACCATTATGAGTTACGAGGGAGATGAAGTGGAATGTTTACTTGAACTGCCCAACAAAAATTCTGTCACATTCAAGTTTGCTCTGGAGATTGACAAACCAGAGGAGATTGCTGAAAGCCTGGTAAGATTTGCTAAGGATTGTATTTTGAGAATAGAATGTGCTGTATTTTGCTGATATTTAAGTACTATTTAATTCATGCAGAGAAATGTGTTTCTTTGAGCATGCTTTATTTTGCAAATTAGCATAGGGCAGACTTTAATATTCACAAATTAGCATCACAAAGTAGAAAATACAAGTGAAGAAATAAATTAATTACCAGTTGTCTCTGTTAATTCCTCCTTCACTCTAAAGTACACATTGTCCAGATCTTATATCCAACACCACGATAGCTGAGGGGGCATGTATAGTGTTTCCTGTGTCTGTCTGTCAGTCTGTCACAACTTGGTTAAGGTATTTGTTTAGCTGTTTTGTTTTATTCATCAAAAGACCTAGAACCTTCAAAATTTTCTATATACATCTAAATGATTACTAGACATTTGTACCAAAAGTAAATGTGTCATCGATTCAATACTGCCTTCAACAGTGCTGCTGTCTTAGTAAAATACAGAGAAGGTGGCCAGACGCCCATGGACACATTTTCAAAGTTAATTACTGTTTTAACACTTGTATTATATCGATCTTCGAATTAACCCACTAGCCCGAAGCCCGGGGCTGGTAAACTGTCATTCGGGCTAGTGATTTTCTTTTTAATTTATGTAGTCGGGCTAAAGGAAAATATTCGGGTATACATTGAGTATATAAGAATTCGGGCTAAAGACACACAAAAAATAATTCAAAGAGTTATATACATCTAAAAACCAAAGATCTAGTTAAACATCCGATATTACTATTGCAGGTATCGGAGGACCTGCTGCAGGAGTATACATTATAAAACCAAAGATCTAGTTAAACATCTGATATTACTATTGCAGGTATCGGAGGACCTGCTGCAGGAGATACAGTCTAGTTCGGTGATAGCTCTGCTGTACAAGGCTATCGCCATGGTGAACGAGGACCCAAATTCTGCCATGGCTGTAATCCTGACCATTGTAGACACGCCCACATCTAGTCCAACACCATCCAGGAAAAATGTCAAAGTTCCAGAGTCCAGTGATGCTGCTAAGGTAAAATGCGCTTGTTTGTTATATGTTTGTTATATGTCCTAAAGGGACATGTCGCAGTCTTGAAGTTAAACTAAAAGTTGTTTATCATCCTATTTCAAAATCAGCATAAATCTTCTCATTTTCACTTCATCGAATTAAACAGACGCCATTCAAAAACTTGAGAAAAAAAAAGTTGTAAGAAATATTGAAACTACACTTATCACGTTTTTTAAAGCGTTGACTGAATGTAATCCGAATATCAAATTGGTTATTTATTTTCAATTTTATTTGATGAATTTGTTAAAAATATATTGATGAGTTTACATACGATATGTAGTAAAATTTTCGCCAAAGTTGTACATTCCATTTAAAAGATATGATATAAAATGTAAGGGGAGTACTACTTAGTGTCGTCTAGTGTATATACACGAGGCGTTTTTTAAAGTCCTCAAGTATAATGGGCATTTAAATTTAAAGTCCTTGGGTATAATGATCATAACACCTTTAAATATTAACCAGTTTCAAGTTGAAGGAGATTTTTTTGACCGACCCCAAAATTCGGGGTTATATGTTAAAGGTCAAAATCGTCATACTGCTCATAAACAGCTTAAATAAGAAAATAAGGTTCACCCATAGATGCTTATTAAATTGCCTTACTGGGGTCCCAGGTCTCTTTGACTGAAATAGCCCTTAGGCAGGGAACCATAACTTCAATAAGATTAGTATTTAGATATTAAACATGAAACTATAAAAACGTTTTTTCTTACTTCACAGAAGCAGCAGTTGGACGCTGAGACATCGGACGGACCCGATGAGACAAAGCCACATATCGCGATCAAAACTCGTCAGAACAGCGGAGAAAATGCTGCCGACATTCAGAAGAAAGAATCGACAAGAGTTGTTGAGAGCAAGAGACGTAGCTTCGTCGTCAGTCGCGTCCTGGAGCACAACGTGATAGCTGATAAGATTCATGAAGATGATATCGAGGGTAATCGCCGTATGCACCACACCACTCAACTGGCAGAAATCTCAGATGCTTCTCCAGAAAACATACCAACATCCATGCCATCTGTTGCTACAACTGCTGCTTCTAGCTCTCAGCAGCAGTCGCATTCAGATGCGGATTTAGTCAACATCTCCCTCTCTGATAGGTCTATAGGTAAGGGTGGATCAGTGGGGAGGACTCGTGGCGTGCCTGTAAACATAAGTGACTTGGAGGAGAAACTGATGAAAGTCACTAGAGGTCACATGGGACAGTTGGACTCCAGTGTGAATCTGCCTGTATTGGAACCACATAGTCCTTTGCCATCAGAGGATGTCTCGCAGCCACAATTCCCTGGACCACATCAAGTACATCAGCAGTTGAGTACTGATAAACCACCACAACCCATGCATGATGGTACCCAGACCCCTCATAGTCAACAACAGCAACCACCAATGCAACACTCGGCTCCAGATTTACAACAGCAACACCAGCAACAAAAGACCCAACAAACTCAGCCACAACAACATCAACAACACCAGCAGTCCAGTCAGCTTCATCAAGGCCAACAGGCAGTGCCAGCACAGCCCCATGTAAACACCCCCTCTGTGTTGAGCCCTGCATCCCAACATGCAGCCCAACAGCTTCAACAGCAAGGATCCATACAGCCCCATGGGTCCATCACACAGCCCCATGGGTCCATCACACAGCCCCATGGGTCCATCACACAGCCCCAAGATACAAGGCCCAGTGCACCGAATTCAATGTTTAATCCAGGGATGCAGTACTTCCCAATGATGCAGCAGCCAATGTACATGCATCAGCAGGGTCACAACCATTCTGGAATGATTCCTACATACTCTTCAACGGACACCTCCATGTATATGAACCAGCAGTACAATCAGTACCCAAACCACATGATTCCTTACGTGATGGTGAATGTTCAGCAGAATAATCAGATCTCCCCAATGCTGGTTCCTGCTAATATAATCATGCAGAATCACCCATACATGCAGGCACCACATGGAAGTCTGCCACAGCAGCATCATCAGCCACATCACCAGCAAGCTGAATCGCAACAGCCGTTAGCTCCTTCCGAATCTCCACCTATGACTCCACCACAAAACCGGAATCAGATGAACTTTGATGCGAACGAGACCGGATCTTCTGGCTCTGATATACAGTCTCCATTACCAAATCGTGGTGACTACAGCATAGCAAATTTAGAGAAAGAGCTCATCAAGCAGCTTCATGGAAACAGAAAAAGCATTGTGTCGGGTCAAAGCAGTTCAGTTTTAAATGAAAGTTTGTCCCACAGTGTTGCAGACTCTAGTGTAAAGCTAAGTGAATTAACTGATGGTTCGCATAAGCAAATAAGTGACAGTGACGATCATAGTGTAGAACAAAGTAAGACTGAAAATTCAACTCCAGAGGTGAAATCAACTGATAATGTAGAAACTGGACTAAATCCTAAAATGTTAAGATTCCAAGTGAGTAAGGTGGAGGAGGATCCACTTAAAATGACAGAAAGTACTCAAAATAAAACGGATGAGGCAGAAATAAAAACTGAAACTGAACAAAGTACAATGAACAAAGAAACTGTAGAGGATAATGCTAGAACAACGAATGGTGAACATACACCTGATGCCGTTTCTGCCAAGCCTTTAAGATCAAAACTTGGCCGATTCTCTGTAACTCAAGTATCAGAAGTATCAGAAGTAAAAGCTAGCGTGGCTAAGGATGAACAAGATTCTGGTTCTCCGGCTGATCCTGAACCTGAAATAGGGAGGGATTCTCTAGGGGACAAAGTTGAAGCCGAGACAGAGGTTTCGGGTCTCGGTGATAACACTTCAGATTATATTGGTAGTGGTGGTGGTGGTCTTAATCCTGCTTCTGCAGATCTAACCCAAGATAAAGATGTAGTCAATGTAAGTAGATTGCAATTGCTTGATTTACCTTACCGCAAAAAAAGCATGTCATTTTTTGAAGGCAAAAATTCTCCCATATTATCCAGCAATACTTGCGATAGCTTTTACAACACGCACTTGGACCGCTTTCAAATTGCCAGTCGCCGCAGAACCAAATCCCTGGGTTCTGTACCCCTGCACTTCTTTGGCCATTCTAGGTTTTCAGTGTCCATGCAAACACAGTGTACACAGTACGGTGATGGGCAAACACCGTCCCCTTCGCCCTCTCCATTGAATGCTGAGAGGGCCTTTTTGGAGTCTATGTTTGACCTGAAATCTGTTACGGGGGAGACTGAGATAGCCTCGCCCTTCAGTGATTCTGATATTGATGATAGAGACTCGGCCACAGAGTCTGACATCCTACCTCGCGAGAAACGCATGAGGCCTCCACTGAGACGGATGTCTAGAAAGGTGAGTTAAGTGCATGATTAGTACAGTAGTAGTGCCATAACCCGGATATATATGGGATATATACTGGATATATACTGGATGTAAGGCTACACACCCCTTAAGCTTACTATGTATGCTGCACATTTATACCAAAAATAGGGTGATGCAGGATAGATAGATATATAGATGGAAAGTGCATTTGGTGAGCAAGTGCATGCTTCAGGTAAGTGAAGGTCTCTCAGTAATTGCTTGGCCTGATGTACTTTTTTTTCTGGTTTCACCATTTCTTGTAACACCACATTTTCTCTTGTCAACATTTCTAAATGTTTCCTTGAAGATAAATAAGAGAAAGAATATACTGAGGGATGTTTGCTATGAACATTTAAATAATGTATTCTGAGTTATCTTAGATACATGCATGCACATCGTAGATTAGTGACCTTTCTATGGTCTATATCAGATGCATACTATACTGAACAAAAAAAGAAACTTCCAACTTTTTTGCTGGTATTTCCATAGGCCAGTTTTTGATGGCGTATAAAAGCTTAAACAGTGTTTTAATAAAACTATGTTTGATGCTTGTAAGCACACTTAAATGGTATTAAATACCCATTAAACAGTTTCAAATTTGCCAAGCAATAATCTTTATGGATGATATGGAAATTTAAAGGGAGCTTATTTGATGATTGTTGATAATCAAAAGCTGCCATCTACACAATCTGTGTTATGTTTTTTAGTGCTTTTTATATTAGAGAGAATATTGTCTCGGACAAAGTTTGGTAATTTTCATAGATTTAGTTTTCTTTTGTGGCCAAAATGCATGTTTTGACAAAAAGGAGGCTAACTCCCTTGTGTACTGAACTTTTCAAAAACATCTGCCGTCTAATTATTCTTAAAACATCATTAATTTTTTCTGTTTTTCTGTCTAGACAATCTGCATCAATATCAGCGGACGTTTCTTTTTTTGTTGAGTATATATTTACTATAATTATTATGCCCCCCTTCAAAGAAGGGGGCGAATATTGCTTTACAAATGTCTGTCCATCCGTCCCGAAACTCGAGAACTCGAGAACAGCTGGCACTACAAACTCAAAACTTTGGCAGGAATTTGTGTGTTAGGGTGTGGTTGTGCACCTCCCCTTTTGGGTAGATTCACAAAAATGTGGTTGCCATTGTAACAAAACCTTGCGTCTGTCTGTCACAAATGTTTTCGCCGCTACTCCTCCTAAACGGCATTTTGGATTTTGACGAAACTTTGCAGAAAGCATCTGTATGATGTCTTGTTTTGCATATATATCACGCTTTGGTCCGGTTCGCTGATTACAGATTTATGACCCTTTGGTTTTATGGCCCTTTTGGGATGGCGAGTTGTCTAGTCCGTCCGTCGTCCATTAACATTTATATTGTTTACGCGATTGGGATCTTTTTGATCTTGAATTTGGCCGGATTTTAATGAAACTTTGCAGGGCTGATCAGTACCAAATCTAGTTATGCATATCACCATGTTTCGGTTGAATACATTTTGGCAGAGTTACGACGCTTTAAAGGTTTTAATACACAAAATTTGTCCGGATTATTTTTCATGAACCCAAGATTTCATTGGAACTTTGCAGGGATGATCAGTGGTGCATGTCATGGCTGTGTTCTGGTTGAATGATTTTTGGCAGAGTTATGGTCTTTTAAAGGTTTTTAAACACAAGCTTTGTCTGGACTAGTTATCCTGATCCCCTGGCCGGATTTCATTGAAACTTTGCAGGGATAATCAGTACCAGGCCTAGTTGTGCATGTCATCGCCGTGTTCCGTTTGAATGATTTTTTGCGGAGTTTATAGCTCTTTAAAGGTTTTGATACACAAGCTTTATCTAGACTAGTCTCTTGTGAACTGACCGGATTTGAGAACCAAACCTAGTCGCCTTGTTCCGATTGAATGATTTTTGGCAGAGTTATGACTCTTTAAAGGTTTGAATACACTAACTTTTTACAGGCTAGTTCTCCTGAACGCCTGGCTGGATTTCAACAACACTTGGCAGTGGTGAGCAGTACCAATTCTAGTTGCACATATCATCACCGTGATTTTGTTGAATGAATTTTGACACTGTTATTGCCCCTTATACACAAACTTTGTCTGGACTAGTTTTACTGAACTCCTGACTGGATTTCAGCGGAACTTGACAGGAATGATCAGTACCAAGCCTAGTTGTGCATGTCAATGTTGTGTTCCCCACAACAGACGCCATATAGCAAGTAGAGCGATGCAGGCCCTCTGGAGCCTCTTGTTTTTACTTCTAATTTGTTTTTGCCGCTACTCCTCCTAAACGGCTTGCTGCATTTTGACAAAACTTTGCAGTGCGGGGGAGACATCAGTTTTTCTCAAAAACAACCTCTTTTTTTTTAAGATGCTATTACACTCTGACTCGATTCTGACTAAGGACATATTTCCCAAGTCTAAATGATCATTGAATAGCTCAGGTAGATACTGAGGCCCGAGTTAAGTTTTCTCTATGAAAAGCATTGGTATATTGAACAATATCTAGAGTATAACAGTATATACACTTCAAATTTTAATTTTATGAAGAAAAAAAAGGAGAAAATTATCAAGTAAGCTGTACTAAATACAAAACTTTGTTGATAATTCATTGTTTTACAAAACACATCTAATGAAACACTTTTATGTTAAATATGTTGTTTTCGTACAAAAGCTGGTAGAGCCTCATCAACTGGAACAAACAAAATTCCACCATTTTCTCATACAATTGTATGTCTAACAGTGATTTACAGTTACCTATACACATTTTCTCCTCCTCAAAATACAATTGGCTGGAAATAGGTCCTTAAGTGAAATTACTTACCCAGATTTACACAACACTGAAGTGTCCATCTGTATTAGTTGGGGCTCTTGTTTGTGTTTGTCTGACTAGGTAGTTATAAATTTACATAAGCTTAATTATATTAAGTGCCTAAACGTGCCGCATATCCTTGGCTGCTTGGTTGAGCGCCATTGTCACATTTATGGGACAAAATGCAATTTATAATGGACTATTATCAATTATTATTAATAAGTGTCATTTATTTATTATGTAATACTGATATTAAACAAGGTAATAATAAGTTATTAATAATATAATAAAATGTCCAAAATGATGAGCCAGGCCCATTGTGAATGTATTACAGATATTTTAAATGTAGTTTATATACTTGATCAGGGGAGTGAGGACCAACACAAGGACTTGCTGGACCTGGCGCAGGACCCCGAGTACAAGCAGCTCCTTATCAGGTACGCAGTCATCACTTGTCTGTATGGAAATCAACACCACATTTAATGTCATCAACACCACATTTAATGTCAGTTTTGCTGGTAGATTATATACTGAAAGGAAACAAAAACGCGACTCGGGAATTTCCGCTATATATTGTATATACTGCACACTTAATTCCATATATATTCCAAGGAAATCCCAAGATGTTTTGTAAAAAAAAAAGTTGCAGTTAGAGAAAGGACACAACTGTGGTGTTGTAGACGTTTTATCACAGTACATGTGACAAGAAATTCATAAATGTTTAAGTTCCTCTTTGAAAAATTGGGCCATTTCAGTACTGTATTTAACGTAAAGAGTTTGCAAAATCCTAAGTTTGCGCCAAACGCATACTCTGTCAATAATGAAACGTTGCAGGAATACTATTTGCTGTGTTACATGTTGTTTTAGTCTGTTTCCGAAAGGAAAGATCTTGCGTAGCCATGTACCATTAACAGCAGCATATTGTACATACATAATATATAGCGGAAATTCCCGTGTCGCGTTTCTTTTCCTTTCAGTATAGATCTAACACATTGTAATCTCTGTTAAATGCCACACTCATGTAATTGGTACTTGGTGTAAATTAATTTGGTTCTTTAATTAGTTTAAGTAAAACTGCAGTAATGTTGTTGTACTAAAATACTTCAGTGAATAGCTCCTTATATGCATTTAGTGACTGACTTTTGTAAAAAGGTGTATTTGTAACTATCTGCATCAGACTTAAAAATAAAATTGTATTTTTCACTTCGTTTTGGTATAGTGATTGGTGTGACCTATTGACATGGTTTGTCTAGTTCAACAATAGAAGAATTTATAACAGAAATATCTTAATTTATTTGTCAATAGATAAGTCTACACTGTAAATCTATGCGAATTTGTAGGAAATTAGTTGCATTTGTACTGTTTTCAAATGTTTTTTGTGCAAATTGTGTGATAATATTGTGACGTTTCCTCTACACTGTGATCTACAGTCACATAAATATCTAATAAATAAATTGCTTCATTTGGAACCCATAAATAAGGGAAATTTACAAGATAAAATAGTTAATGCATTCTTTAGATTTTCGTTTACTAAATTATATTAAATATAAACATGTAACCGTCTCAAATTTGTACTTTTTAGACAATCAAAGGACAGAGAAGAACTACATGAGAAACATCAAGCTGAAATTGAAGCGTTTATGAAGAAGAAAGGAATCTTAATCCCTACATCCCCTCTGATGACCACTGCCGGGGGTAATCTACCAGCGGGTCCCATTCTGAGTCCTCTGACCATGAGTGATATACCCAACCCACCACCACTCCCAGCATCACTAGTGTCAATTCCAATGAGGGACAATAATTTACCTTTCTTCTCCTTTGCAAATCGACAAAACATGAGCAAGACTCATGGGTCATTTACAGAAGAACTTTATAAATGTGTTGCGCAGAGGAATCTCTCCGTGGTGATCGACGATGATGAACATTCGGGTTTTCAGTCGGAAGTTGATACAGTGACCAATAATCACGGTAGCGCCAATCCAGATGATAACGATATTGCTCAACAATCTACCCAGCCTTCCCAGCTTTCCAACAGAACATACATAGTTCCTCCACCAATGTACAATATCCACTATCCCGGGACAAGCATGGCACCATTCGTATCAACGATGCCTTCACCAATTGCAGGGACACGGTACATGGAGGCTGATCTTCTAATAGCAAGTTCCCAATATCAGTCCATGTCGAGGATGCCAGAGACAATAAATACACATAGCAGTTCAAACGAAGAAACAGTCCTGACCAGTCACTCAGCTAGCTCGCAAACCTGTTCTACCCAAGAAACAACCCCAGTTGTTAGTCTGTCAACTAGCTCTCAGACCTGACCTAGTCCTTAGAAAAACTTGTAACGGGTGGTGATATTTCTAAACACTACATGTGTCTTTCATTGAAAAACTGTTAATTTGTATTTAAACTGAGAGATTGTGTTAAGATGAAGCCGGCTGTGTAGTTGTAGAGTATGGTACCAAAAGATAAGTAGATAGACAGCCGTGTGTTGTAAATGGGAAGTTATTGATGACTGTATGAGAAAATGTGGTGATGCTGTAAGAGTCCACAGTGATATGTTCCAATACCCAGCATTGTATGACTGTTTGTCTACTCCCCACACACTCGTTGATAAGAGATTCATTAACAGATCGTATTTGTGAGAAATAAGTTAAAAGGCTTAGACACAATTCCATACTAACTAATATGACAAAATCGCCACATGCTGGTTGGTAAGACATTCATTAACAGATTGTATTTGTGAGAAATAAGTTAAAAGACTTAGACACAATTCTATACTAACTAATCTGACAAAATCGCCACATGCTGGTTGGTAAGAGATTCATTAACAGATCTTATTTGTGACTTAAACATAATTCTAAAACTAATATGACAAAATAAGACGAGTTTAAACAAAGAGAGGATTTGGTAGAAAATGAGCTGATGATAAAAATGAAGAGCTCTTGTTTTTATCTGTCATGTCGTGATTGAATACGAAATGTGCAATCAGTTGTAGTGTATAACCTTGTAAGGGCAAACTACAGTACAGAAATGTTGTACTGAAAGATAGTTTTATCGCTCACAGGTTATAATAGTTGACATGTAAATGATTCGGATCAATGCAATTCTAGAGAGGAGATTGTACGAAAGCACTTTGTACATTGGACAGATCAGTATTGAGATTTTAATATATACATATTGTCGGTCACTATTTAAGCGAACTGTAAAATAAGTGCTGCTTTGTAAATATATGTTATTAATTCAATGAATTTTATTACAAACGAATGGGATGCTATAAACAAACAAAAATTCACTTAATAGCATTTTATTGTACAAATTTTGATGTGAATTGTTTTGCCTTTAAACCAAATTTGTGATAGTGCAAACTATTATTTTCCCAGGCCATGAACGGCAAGGGCATAAATAGTGTTTATCTTGTCCATATTTACATCCAGTACCTTTATACATAACTGTTTCATTTAGGTAAGTTTGATAAGACATATAAAATAATACCTGTTTTTACTGTAACTCACAAAAAGTGTGTGTGTGCATCTTTTATGTAAAAATTGAGATAAAATAAATCTACCACTCAAATCAATCGGAATTTAATTGTTCTTGAACTTGAAGTCTTCACTTCTAAAAAATAAAGTAAAAAGCCGACCTTCGACCCATTTTTTCCCATTAATGTTACAGTAAACACTGGTATTATTTTATTTGTCCTTTAGCTTCCCCTCGGTCATTATGTTTCCGGCTTTTCATCCTAAATGTAGAGAGGGGCATTTGTGTCTTATAGACACACATTCTAGATTAAACTGCATTCAAATGAAAATATTATGTGACATAATGACGATGGTAATATTATGGTGCTTATTTACAGTAAGAATGACATTTTACTTAAAGAGACACATGGCAATCTTGAAATATTTTTCAAGCATAAAAACTAGCACCTAGATTTATTATTCCCAACATCAGTTGACTTCGAACCTGCTTGCATACAATAAAATCAAATCTGGAGGTTTCAGTTGTTCGTCGTTATTTTACCGTAGGTTTCCATATATAATTGGTGCAATATATTCAAAAATAAGTAATATGTTAAAATAATTTGCTTTGAACTATTCAGGTAGTTATTAATAACCATTTTCAAATATGCAGATTAGTTGAAAAACTAATGGGAAGCCTCGAGTTTTAAAGAAATCAAGATTGCCGTGTGTCCCTTTAAAAAAAAAAATGAGAGTATTTCACACAAGTAGTTATTTCACGGGTGATTGCAACATCATTTCAAGTTAAACATGTATAATCAATATTTGTTCTAAAAAAACATATTTAAAAAAAAATCATTCACAATAGCTAATTCCATTTCATGTGTACTTTCATTAAACAAATAAAGTCTTATTTTCACAGCCAATAGTACTGTATGTGAACTCAATTTCTGTAGACACTGAAACCAGAGATAAAAAATATCAATAAAGGTACAGCTTCACAGTAATAAATAAATACTTCAACATTTACTGCCTCAAAGTAGCTATGCTGCCAACAACAGCGAAATTTTACAACATATGTGCATCGTTTTGTAAACCTACTGACGAACGTACATATACAAGTTACATATTTGAGAATGGAAACTGTATAGACACAATATAAACGGCTTGAACCAGCCAGGCAAAATCCCAAAACAGGAGCGTCAAATTAAGAGTAACCAACTCAATATTTTACGCATATTCAGTCACGAGTATTTTAAGAACCCGTAAATAAACCGTTATTTTTTATCGCATTTACATTATTATATGACCTGAACACCTGGACAGAGTTTTGATAAAAGGTTTTTGTCGTCGTGTACAGTTTCTTTGAAAACATTTGTATCCTGAAAATTAAACTGGAAAAAGGGCCCATTTTCAACAAAGCATTGTATTGTTAATTTTTACACTTCATAGTTTTATATAAAGTTTTGTCTTTTCTCACTTTTTAACATTTATAAGTTTGAAGGCATTTGCCGCAGTCAGTTTCGATGCTGTTGAATTAATATGTGAAATTTAATAGGATCTTTGTTGTTGTCTAAGCTGAGCTTAAACGCATTTTTCGTCGGAATTTGTTATAAAACAACCATCCCAGCTTCTGTTTCAAGAATCCAAGGTTCTGTTTCAAGATCTAACATTTAAGTAATATAGGAATTAAATATTGTAGTTAGTAGTTACTCAAATTGTATAATGGTGCAGTAAGCTAACCTCAGAATAAACAAAATTTCCAAATAGCAACATTAGTTACAGACTGTATTTCAGTTATTAAGTATATAAATAGAAGTATAGCTCTTTTGGTACTGATTTCTTCTAATGTACCGGAAGTAAGAAAATGGGTTAAGAAAAGAGATACATTATTGAATTAAAGTTCGATTTTTAGACACTGTTTTATTGTGATTGTGAAACGGATCTTGTGGTTCTCTACAGCTTGTGCACAATTAAGAGTTATATACTGTGTATATGTAATGATGTAAATACACACTCAAGATTTCTGTGATTTTTGTATTGCCTTGGGTTCATGTTCACCAATATGTGTATGCTTTTTTGCTCTACTGGCCAAAGGCCAAAAGGGCCTTGATGATGGCCTTTTGTCTGTTGTCCGTTAGGAATTTACAAAATCAAGTTGTTTTTCAGACATGGTGGTTAAAGGCTACGTTTATTTATACCATGGTGCCAAAAAAGAACGGTCATTTGGAACTTTATAAATCACCCCAATATTTGGCATAAGGCATATTGTTTATATGGAGGTTATATTTTCATTTTTAAAGTCTGTACAAAGAAGTCTGTAAGGTTAAAAAAAGCCCCTTTCTGAGAGTCCTTTGTTGTATACATCCAAATTATGTCCACCAGTGAAACAAATCCATTCCGGGGATCACGTTTTGCATCCAGTTATATAGGGAAAACTAAAAATACTTCCCTTCAAGAACCAGTGATTTAAACAGATTTTATATGAAAGATCTCTAATGACCATGAGGTCAAAAACTTCTACACCCCAGGGTTACATGAAAGGAAAAAAAAAAAAGAAGCTTCTCCGACGAGCATCTCTCTATAGTTTTAGTAGTAATTTATACTTCTGATCTTGTTCAAACAAGGATGTTTAAACCCAAGTTATAAGAGACATGTTGACCAGTAGAGAGCCTCCTCTTATTGTATTGTCAAGGATATGCAATTTTTGTGTCTGTTCCTTAAGTTCTACAATCTGAGCAAATAGTGTATAAATATCGGTGAATGTTATACTTGTTTGCTTTTGCTACAGCTTCCAGTTACTTTCCGGGAAAGTAACTGGGAAAACGATATTCCAAAAAGCTGTAACGTGTTTAGTCAATTTACCATTGTACTTTATTATTTAACTTTGAGGTAAAGTCATCGAAAAGTTTTAAGCACAAACTTTAAATTACAGTTTAAATTAAGACTCAATATTTCTTGGGTTTCGGTTTGTGCTCCAAACTTTAAAGAATTTGACTCTAGCATGAAGTAGACTACAAATGTACTGATACAAAACTGAAGTAATGTGTCGAATATGTAATACTCATACTATTGGTTGGGAGGATAAAGGAGAGGCTTGTGTCCCGAGTTGAACCAGAAAATGGATAATTGATTGAAATGGATTGTATAGTCGCACCAACAGCTAAGGTCATATGGCGACTTTCCAGCTTCCATTGGTGGAGGAAGACCCCAGGTGCCGCTCCGGGCAATTTTCGTGCACGGGCGGGCACCTGGGTAGAACCACCGACGTTCCGTAAGCCAGCTGGATAGCTTCCTCACATAAAGATTTCTAGGCCCCTGAGGGATCGAACCTACAGCGGTGAGGGGCAAGTGATTTCAAGTCAGAGACGTTGAACACACGGCCACGGATGCCCCTAGAAAATGGATAAATAGGTTTAAATGTATTTTGAGAGTAAGTTATACATGACATATTCTGTTACTCTCATGTCCAAAAAGGTTTTTTCGTTTTGTAACATGGAAGTCCGAAATAACTGTTTTACTCATCTTAACAAAGACATGTTGTTTTTTTTAATGTTTCATATGGTTTAATATATTTCAAAATCAACTTTTCAAACAACTAGCTTATTGCGTAAAGTCAATTTCTAAAATACCGAGTGAAGGCGTTATTCTTGAAACACCGTCGTAGATAGTTGATAACGCCTTCACTCGGTATTTTAGAAATTGACTATACGCAATAAGCTAGTTGTTTGAAAAGTGAATTCTTGAAACACCGTCGTAGATAGTTGATAACGCCTTCACTCGGTATTTTAGAAATTGACTATACGCAATAAGCTAGTTGTTTGAAAAGTTGATTTTGAAATATATTAAACCATATGCTTCGTAAGTAAATCCTAATTAAACTCCTTAAGTGGGTACATCGCATAATGATGTGCGTTCAAATATGCCCAACAACAGCTCTCGAAGAAGTGGAAAAACATACAAGAACAAGGCAAAGCATACATCTATTGATCAAAACATAGCGAATGCACAATTAAAATGAGTTCCATTTATTATTTAGGACTTATTATTACATAATGAAAAAACACTTTGTTGTTGGACATGGGGGATAAGTGTCTTAACTTGTTCTCAAATGCTATTTTCGATTTTATTGATTTTCTGGTTCAGTTCTGAAGGCAAACCCCTTTAATGTAAAGTGTCTTTATTGAATCAACTTGTTGCCTCATCTGTGCCAATGCTTTCATCATTTATTTGTTAGATATTGTATTATTTATTGTGTAATTACTAAGGAGTTTATGTTGAGCAATATGAATGGTACTATCTACAAGTGCAATGGAGTGTAAACTGGGAATCAAAGTGAACTCCGTATTTGCCAGACAATCTTCGAAGAAAGTCAGTTTTCCTGGTAGACATTTTGAAGAATATGTTCTGAACTACTGTAAAAAACGCATCAGTGGGCAGTTTCATAATATATTGCAATAGTGGTTACCTACATGTCGCAATCTATATGCAATTTGTTCCCCTTAATCTTAACATATTTTTTATTTTGACATAAAACTCTAAAGAAGATGAAAGCTAATTTCTGGGGGTAAAAAAGGAAAATGCAACAAAAAGTAATTGGATTTTGTGAAAAAAATATTCTTGAGCCGAATTGTTTCAAAAAAATAAATACAATACAAAATTTCATGTTGCACAGAAGGAATATGCAAAGACATAGGTACCTGCTTACTGTATCATGTGAAACTTTCTAATGGTTTGTCATTAACTTGGTTATGCATATTGGGAACAGTCAAATATTCTGATTGGGATTATATTGCCAAAAAATATTTTGCCTTCAGATTTAGTGTGTGTGTGAATGATGGCTTACTTCATTGTACAAATATGAATCTTGTTTGTAAATGCATCACCAACTTGGTTGTCACAGTGTGATAGGTGTTTTATCTGAGTATCCAGCATTTACCTTGAAATCCAGCAGTGATTAATAATACAGAAACCAAGCATTAGGTCGACCCCTTGCCAGTTATAATCCCCAGTTCTTCAACACGGATAAATGATGATGTCTCAAATTTCTATATTGTTTTCTGAATAACTTACTGTAGTAATATTACCTTCACGTGACTTACTATTCTTTTTTAGTGTAAAATAATGACAATTCTTACCCTTGGATCCAATTGTTACAATAGAAAGAAGAAAAATATTGTAAAAACTATTTTTCAAAGGCAATATATATAAAGATAATTCTAAAACTCAGGCTGTTATCGTTTTTCAACAAGACACTAAAACACTGTATTGTCTCTTTTAAACGCTTCCCCTTTTAATTGGCACCGCTGCCCCTTTTGGAAGATGCAACCTATCGGTGGATGGAGTGAGCCTGTTTTACGGCATTTAGCGATGGTTTCGAAATGATAAATTGTGTTGTTATTGTATATGGTTAATATATGTGAAACAAGTGTCTAACACACTATATTTTTGTAAACTATATAGGTGTATGTTGTAACGACGAGACAATGATTATAATTTTAAAAAACAAACGTGTTTTTAATCTGTGAACTATTTGTGTGTGCTATTTGAGTAATTCAGAAGACTTAATAATAAAATAGCAACCTATCACCTTGTGTCCTTCATTTATACATTTTACTATGAGTGGCTTGGTTTATAGCTGAGATGTTATGTATGCCTACTCTAAACAGTTGTACACTTATACTCCCATTTATAGGCATACTAGGTAAGAAATACTAGGTTAAATGATTCTCTCCTAAATAGGCATACTAGGTAAATCTATATCCTCCGACAGGCACACTAGATTGATCCTTCCCTATATAGGCATACTAGGTAAATCTATACTCTCTGACAGGCACACTTGATTGAGCCTTCCTTATATAGACATACTAGGTAAATCTATACTCTCCGACAGGCACACTAGATTGATCCTTCCCTATATAGGCATACTAGGTAAATCTATACTCTCTGACAGGCACACTTGATTGAACCTTCCTTATATAGACATACTAGGTAAATCTATACTCTCCGACAGGCACACTAGATTGATCCTTCCCTATATAGTCATACTAGGTAAATCTATACTCTGCGACCGGCACTAGATTGATCCTTCCCTATATAGGCATACTAGGTAAGAAATGCTAGGATCCTACCCATATAGGCATACTAGGGGTAAATCTATACTCCTACATAGGCACACTAGGTAAATCTATACTCTCCAATAGGCACACTAGATTGATCCTTCCCTATATAGGCATACTAGGTAGATCTATACTCTCCGACATAGGCACACTAGATTGATCCTTCCCTATATAGGCATACTAGGTAAATCTATTCTACATAGGCACACTAGATTGATCCTTCTCTATCTAGGCATACTAGGTAAATCTATTCTACCTAGGCACACTAGATTGATCCTTCTCTATCTAGGCATACTAGGTAAATCTATTCTACCTAGGCACACTAGATTGATCCTTCCCTATATAGGCATACTAGGTAAATCTATTCTACCTAGGCACACTAGATTGATCCTTCTCTATCTAGGCATACTAGGTAAATCTATTCTACCTAGGCACACTAGATTGATCCTTCCCTATATAGGCATACTAGGTAGATCTATACTCTCCGACATAGGCACACTAGATTGATCCTTCCCTATATAGGCATACTAGGTAGATCTATACTCTCCAATAGGCACACTAGATTGATCCTTCCCTATATAGGCATACTAGGTAGATCTATACTCTCCGACATAGGCACACTAGATTGATCCTTCCCTATATAGGCATACTAGGTAAATCTATTCTACATAGGCACACTAGATTGATCCTTCTCTATCTAGGCATACTAGGTAAATCTATTCTACCTAGGCACACTAGATTGATCCTTCTCTATCTAGGCATACTAGGTAAATCTATTCTACCTAGGCACACTAGATTGATCCTTCCCTATATAGGCATACTAGGTAAATCTATTCTACCTAGGCACACTAGATTGATCCTTCTCTATCTAGGCATACTAGGTAAATCTATTCTACCTAGGCACACTAGATTGATCCTTCCCTATATAGGCATACTAGGTAAATCTATTCTACCTAGGCACACTAGATTGATCCTTCTCTATCTAGGCATACTAGGTAAATCTATTCTACCTAGGCACACTAGATTGATCCTTCTCTATCTAGGCATACTAGGTAAATCTATTCTACCTAGGCACACTAGATTGATCCTTCTCTATCTAGGCATACTAGGTAAATCTATTCTACCTAGGCACACTAGATTGATCCTTCTCTATCTAGGCATACTAGGTAAATTCTACTAGCATACTACTTGTAGGTAAATGGATCCTTCATTATATAATACCTACTTGGTAAGTTGATCCTTCCCTATATAGGCATACTAGGTAAATAGGTATTCCCCTAGGTAGGAATACTAGGTGAATCTATACTCCCCTTTATAAGCATACTAGATTGATACTCTCCTATATAGGCAAACTACGTAAGATAAATCAATCCACCCCTATATAGGCATACTAGTTACATCAAGTCTCGGCCTGGGATAGTAAAGATAGATAGTTCAAATCCCACTGGGAGACTTGTCAAGTATACAATACTGGCTCTACCCAGGAAAAATGGGGTGGTTTCTTTCTACCACAAAAAATCGACCATCATATATGGCCTAACATCGTAAAAATTACGTATAATACCATTCAAATCAAATCAACGTCTGTGAATTGTCATGTTTTTTATGCCCCCCGCCATTCGAAGATTGGTGAAGGTGCATATAGTGTTACACCTGTCCATAGGTGCGTGTGTCCATCCGTGCAAAACCATGTCCGCACTTAGCTAATTATTATCAGATCTTTTTCAAACTTGGTCAAATAGTATAGGGGCACAATGTCTCGGCCAAGTTAAATAATCGGTCCCAGTAGTTCAAGAGTTATGGCCCTTGGAATAATAAAAAAATCTCGAAATTAATGATGTCCGCACTTGTAATTGTTATCCAATCTTCTCCAAACTTGGTAAAATTGTATATGGGCTCAATGGCTCGACCAAGTTCGATTTTCAGCCCTATCGACCATGTAGTTCCAGAGTTATGGCCCTTGGAATAGTAAAAAATCTCGAAATTAATGATGTCCGCACTTGTAATTGTTATCCAATCTTCTCCAAACTTGGTAAAATTGTATATGGGCTCAATGGCTCGACCAAGTTCGATTTTCAGCCCTATCGACCATGTAGTTCCAGAGTTATGGCCCTTGGAATAGTAAAAAATCTCGAAATTAATGATGTCCGCACTTGTAATTGTTATCCAATCTTCTCCAAACTTGGTAAAATTGTATATGGGCTCAATGGCTAGACCAAGTTCGATTTTCAGCCCTATCGACCATGTAGTTCCAGAGTTATGGCCCTTGGAATAGTAAAAAATCTCGAAATTAATGATGTCCGCACTCGTAATTGTTATCCAATCTTCTCCAAACTTGGTCAAATTGTATATGGGCTCAATGGCTCGACCAAGTTCGATTTTCGACCCTGTAGTTCCAGAGTTATGGCCCTTGGAATAGTAAAAAATCTCGAAATTAATGATGTCCGCACTCGTAATTGTTATCCAATCTTCTCCAAACTTGGTCAAATTGTATATGGGCACAATGTCTCGGCCAAGTTCGATTTTCGGCCCTATCGACCCTGTAGTTCCAGCCCTTGGAATAGTAAAAAATTGCAAAATTAATGATGTCTGCACTTTGACTTGGGTAGTTGTTATCCAATCTTCTCCAAACTTGGTAAAATTGTATATGGGCTCAATGGCTCGACCAAGTTCGATTTTCAGCCCTATCGACCATGTAGTTCCAGCCCTTGGAATAGTAAATAATCGCGAAATTAATGTTGTCTGCACTCTAACTTGGGTAATTGTTATCAAATTTTCTTCGAACTTGGTCAAATTGTATATGGGCACAATGTCTCACCCAAGTTCGATTTTCATCCCAATCGCCCCAGTACTTCCAGAGTTATGCCACTTGGAATTGTAAAAAATTGTGAAATAAATGTCCGCACTCAACTTCAGTAATTGTTAACCAATCTTCTCCAAACTTGGTATATGAGCACAATGTCTCACCAAAGTCCGATTTTTGGCCTGATCGCCACAGTACTTTCCGAGTTATGCACCTTGGAATGGTAAAAAATCACGAAATAAATGTTATAGCGGGGGCATCCGTGTCCCATGGATACATTCCTAGTTATCTCCCTGTAAATGTGGCCTGGATCCAAATACATGTAGATCATATCTGTCTTGGTGCAATTAAACCTATACCGAAACGCACAAATCTATCGGCCACCTGCTTAACTTTGTTGCAACGAATCATTTGTTTGTTTTTGTTTCATGTCAGTAATGCATTCAGCCACATTTTTCATAGGTTTTTAGCTCTACTGATCAAAGATCAGCAGAGCATATGCCGTGGTGCAGTGTCTGTAGTCTGTCCGTAAACTTTTTTGTAGCGACTACTCCTCTAAAACTACTGGATGGATTTTCATGAAACTTTACAGAAATGTTGCCCATGAAGTCTAGTTGATCCTAGCAAAAATTCATGTTGATGTAAAATCCAAGATGGCCACCAAAGCTAAAAATAGATTTTTAAAAAATAAGTTTGTAGCGACTACTTCTTGAAAACTAAAAGTGATATTGATATGGATCTTTTTCTAAACGATCAGCATGTCACATAGAGTTATATAGCAAAAACTTGTAGCGACTATTTCTCTGAAACTACCCAACGGATTTTCATGAAACTTCACAGGAATGTTGCTCTTGATGTCTAATAGATCCTAGCAAAATATCAGGTCGGTCGGAAATTTAAGTTGGCCGCCACGTCTAAAAATACATGTAGATTTTAAAAAACAAGTTTGTAGCGAATACTTCTTGAAAACTATAAGTGTTATTGATATGGGACTTTATCTAAAATGATCAGCAGGACATGATGTTGGTCCTTGATGAAAATCATTGTGGTTCGACATTAAAAGTGGCCATCTTTGTTTACATAAATTTATATAGTAAAAACTTGTAGCGACTACTCCTCTGAAACTACTCGACGGATTTTCATGAAACTTCACAGGAATGTTGCTCTTGATGTCTACCTAGCAAAATTTCAGGTCGGCTGGAAATTCAAGATGGCTGCCATGGCTTAAAATATATATTTAAAAACAAGTTTGTAGCGACTACTTGAAACGATAAGTGATATTGATATGGGACTTTTTCTAAAACGATCAGCATGACGTGATGTTGGTCCTTGTCGAAAATCATTTTAATTTGTCATTTAACATGGCTGCATCGGCCATCTTTGTTTACATAGAGTTACATAGTAAAAACTTGTAGCGACAGAGTTACATAGTAAAAACTTGTAGCGACTACTCCTCCGAAACTACTTGACGGATTTTCATGAAACTTCTGAGGAATGTTTCTCTTGATGTCTAGTTGGTCCGAGCAAAATTTCAGGTCGGCCGGAAATTCAAGTTTCAGGTCGGCCGCAAATTCAAGATGGCCACCATGGCTAAAAATTGAATTTTAAAAAACAAGTTTGTAGTGACTACTTCTTGAAAACTGTAAGTGATATTGATATGGGACTTTTTCTAAAATGATCAGCATGACATGATGTTGGTCCTTGTCGAAAATCATTTTGGTTCGACATTAAACATGGCTGCCAGTGGCCATCTTTGTTTACATAGAGTTATATAGTAAAAACTTGTAGCGACTACTCCTCTAAAACTTCTTGAAGAATTTTCATGAAACTTAACAGAATGTTTCTCTTGATGTGTAGTTGATCCAAACAAAATATCAGGTCGGCCGTATATTCAAGATGGCTGCCATGGCTAAAAATAGATTTTTAAAAAACAAATTTGTAGCGACTTCTTGAAACCTATAAGTCATATTGATATGGGACTTTTTCTAAATTGATCAGCATGACATGATGTTGGTCCTTTTTGAAAATTATTTTGATTAGACATTAAACATGGATGTATCTTTGTTTACATATATATTATATAGTAAAAACTTGTAGCGACTACTCCTCTGAAGCTACTTTACAGATTTTCATGAAACTTGACAGGAATGCTGATCTAGCTATCAAAACCTATAAGTAGAGCTTCAAGGTCATAGTATATTCCTCACACCTGCAACTTTTTATGCCCCGGAAATGGGGCATATAGTAATTGCACCATCCATCCGTCCGTCCATCATTCAGTCCGCAGTTCGTGTCCGGACTGTAACGTAACAACCTCTGCAGGGAATTTTAAATAACTTGGCACAAGTGCTCACCATAACAAGATGATGTGTCGCACACAAAACCCAGGTCCGTTCCTCAAAGGTCAAGGTCACACTTGCAGTTATAGGTCAAAAACGGGTACGTAATTTCGTGTCCGGACTGTTAACGTCACAACCCCTGCAGGGATTTTCAAATAACTTGGCACAAGTGCTCACCCCAACAAGACGATATGTCGCACACAAAATCCAGGTCTTGGCCCCAAGGTCAAGGTAACACTTAGAGGTCAAATCGTGTCCGGTCAATAACTTGCATGCCTGGACGGATTTTCAAATATCTTAGCACAGATGCTCACCACAACCAAACGACCTGTCGCGCACAAAATCCAGGTATGTGGCTCCAAGGTCAAGGTCATACTTAGAGGTCAAAAATCACTTCGGGGGCATTTGTCACTTACAGTGATATTTCTTGTTTAAGGATATTATGACATACTGTTGATATCCTATTACCAATTGATAAAGTTAAACATTATGATCTGTTTCGTAAATAACGGTGTACGATAACAGCATGTGTGCCTACACGTGTGCTGACTCCTGCTGATATCACTTTTAATTACAGCATCCAAGTGAAAGATAAATATACTACAAATTTACCCTTTTAACTGTTTTTCTGTGCATAATTTAATGGAAAAAAAAGTTTAATTGTTAAATTGGATAATTCGGAAGATTAAATTAACATGACGGTAAGGCTTGCAGTGCATGCTGCTTTTTGGGGTATATGTTTGTGAAATACTGCGACGTATCTGACCTCAAATGATTTGCTGCCGAAAAATCTGATTTAATAGTACATTGTGTATCGCCATTTTGTGATAATTAGGGTAGAGATAAGGCAGTATGCTTGTTTGTATATTTTGCAATTGTCTTCTCGGCCAATGCAAGAAGACAAAAGAGAAAGAAATGAACACGCTTTTCATTAAAGAGTGCCACAGACTGCCATGTTGTTTTAGTTGTTTCTTTCAATACCATTTGATAATTTACATAATAGGCCGTGCTGTGTTACGTGTTGGTATAAATGGAATGAATGGTGGTCTACACATCTTTAATAGCTTGAGTAATATGGGGCTGCAATGGTGGATAAGTAACAAGAGGCCCAAGAGGGCCTGTGTATGCTCTACTTTCTGAAACGGCTCTTATATCAAGGGTTGTCGACCTAAAATACTTCTTTTAAAACATAACAAAAAACAACAGGGCCAGGATGGCCTTCGATCGTTCACCTGGTAATCATGGGTGGGGTGGGGGTGGGGTTTATATTAACATTCTAAACAAATCTGGTAAAGTTTGGTAAGGATCGGATGAAAAATGAAGGCCCTAAAAATCTTATTAACGAGGCAAAATGTAGCATTTTTAACAAAATCAAAGGCCATAGCTCTGCTGTTACTGGTCAGATCTGGCTGACTTTCGAACTTGTCCGAGCTTTCATTGATATTAAGAATCTGGTAAATTTGGTAAAGATCGGATGAAAAATGAAGGCCCTATATCGTTTTAATGAGGTAAAAGTTGAACAGACAGACAGACGGACGACGGTCAACACACCATCCCATAAACTCTGCTGGCCCTTGACAAGTAGAGCTAACAAGAGGTCAATGACCTTGAAGCTCTACTGATTGATTTTGATTTCAGGAAGTAGTCGCTACAAACTTGTTTTTTGAAATTATTTAGCCGTGGTGGCCATCTTGAATTTCCAGCCGACCTGAAATTTTGCTTGGATCAATTAGACATCAAGAGCAACATTCCTGTGAATTTTCATGAAAATCCGTCAAGTAGTTTCAGAGGAATAGTCGCTACAAGTTTTCATTATATAACTCGTATGTAAACAAAGATGGCCGCTGACAGCCATGTTTAACATCGAATCGAAACGATTTTTGACAAGGATCAACATCATGTCATGCTGATCATTTTAGAAAAAGTCCCATATCAATATCACTTATAGTTTTCAAGAAGTAGTCGCTACAAACTTATTTTTAGCCATGGCGGCCATCTTGAATTTCCGGCTGACCTGAAATTTTGCTAGGATCAATTAGACATCAAGAGCAACATTCCTGTGAAGTTTCATGAAAATCCGTCAAGGAGTTTTAGAGGAGTAGTCGCTACAATTTTTCATTATATAACTCTATGTAAACAACGATGGCCGCTGGCAGTCAAATTAGTGTGAAAAAACACCAATAATCAACACTTAATTAAACTACTTTCTTTATTTTTTTCAACATTTTTTTTAGTGATTATGGAAAAATGAATACATGTATAAGACATATATGTCATTAAAACACCTCATCACATTCGCCACCCCTTTTCAACCGGGTTTTAACCGGGAAAGTAACCGGGAAATCGAACCGGGGGAATAGTATCACCACCGCTGGCAGCCATGTTTAATGTCGAATCAAAATTAATTTTCGACTCAGATAACCATTCATGTCATGCTGATTCATTTTAGAAAAAGTCCCATATCAATATCAACTTATTGTTTTCAAGAAGTAGTCGCTACAAACTTGTTTTTTAAAAATCTATTTTTAGCTGTGGCAGCCATCTTGAATTTCTGGCCGATCTGAAATTTTGCTAGGATCAATTAGACATTAAGAGCAACATTCCTGTAAAGTTTCATGAAAATCCGCCAAGTAGTTTCAGAGGAGTAGTCGCTACAAGTTTTCATTATATAACTATGTAAACAAAGATGGCCACTTGCAGCCATGTTTAACGTTAAATCAAAACGATTTTTGACAAGGACCAACATCATGTCATGCTCATTATTTTAGGAAAAGTCCCATATCAATATCACTTATAGTTTTCAAGAAGTAGTCGCTACAAACTTGTTTTTTAAAAATCTATTTTTAGCCGTGCGGCCATCTTGAATTTCCGGCCGACCCTGAATTTTGCTAGGATCAATTAAGACATCAAGAGCAACATTCCTGTGAAGTTTCATGAAAATCCGTCATGTAGTTTTCAGAGAAGTAGTCGCTACAAGGTTTTCATTATATAACTATGTAAACAAAGATGGCAACTGGCAGCCATGTTTAACGTGCTCAGTTTCCTAAACTTTATAGTGGATCCTCATGAAAATTGTACTCACTGATCAACCGGCTGCAGGGAAGTCAGATGGTTGCAGAGAAGTCAGACTGGCAAAATTGTTGGAAGTGGATGGTTGGGGGTTAGTATTTTTGCTTTCTGTTGCGTATTATGCTAAAATGTTTGGAAAATGATTATGATGATTTGAAAAAGGAATGACAGAAGAAGCTTTCATTTTAGAAAACTGGTAATATTAAAACGACATTGGTGCATATAGCTCCCTGTATAAATGCCCAAAGATTTGCAAAAACAATGAAACTTTCAGAATAAACACAAGTAACGAACTGATATCGCAACTGTTGTCAAGATTGTCAAACCTTTCTGTATAACTGTATAAAAGTAGCTCATTGAAATAATGAAAACTTTCCGAGTTATTGCATTTTAAAGTCCACAGGGTAAAAAAAAAGAGGGCCAGTCGATCATCTGAGTACTGGCACATTATTAAACTTCTTCAAAATCTTATGGTCATATATAATCTGTGCAAGTTTGGTTAAGATTGTTCAAGAAATGTGGGCTCTGTTGTGTATAACAACATTGATATAAAGACTGACAAAGTTTGGTAAATATCAAATACAAAATGATGGTGCTAGAGTGTAACACCTTGGGCAGGGCCAAATGTGACCTGAGGGCTACATGTATATATGAGAGCTTTGTGGTTTCAGAGAAGAAGATTTAAGTTTTTCCCTATACAAGTCTATGTAAAACATGACCCCTGGGGTGGGGCCAAATGTGACCCCACGGTCACCAATTGAACAAACTTGGTAAAGGACCATAAGAGTATATATAGTAAATGCAAAATATTAAACCTATGGCTCTTGTAGTTCCAGAGAAGAATACTTTAATGTGTTTCCTATATAAGTCTATGTAAAACTGTGACCCACGGGGCGGGGTCAAATTTGACACCAGGGTCACCAATTGAACAAACTTGGTAGAGGACCATAATCTTATAGTAAATCCTCTGGCTCTTGCAGTTTCAGAGAAGATTTTTTTTCTCCTATATATATGTATATGTAAAACTGTGACCCCCGGGGCGGGGCCAAATGTGACCCCAGGGTCACCATTTGAACAAACTTGGTAAAGGACCATAAGCTTATAGTAAATGTAAAATATCAAACCTCTGGCTCTTGAAGTTTCAGACAAGAAGATTTTTAAAAAAACAAATCCTATATAAGTCTATGTAAAACTGTGACCCTCGGGGCGGATACATTTGACCCCAGGGTCACCATTTGAACAAACTTAGTAGAGGACCATAAGCTGATGCTACTTGTAATACATGAGAGCTCTGTGCCATGTGGTTCCAGAGAAGAAGATTTTTTCAGTTTTTCCCTATACAAGCCTATGTAAAACTGTGACCCCTGGGTCAAATTTGACCCCAGGGTCACCATTTGAACAAACTTGCTTATAGCAAATGCAAAATATTAAACCTCTGGCTCTTGCAGTTTCAGAGAAGAAGATTTTTTAAGTTTTTCCCTATACATGTCTATGAACATGTGACTCTTGGGGCGGGGCCAAATGTGACCCGAGGGTCACCATTTGAATAAACTTGGTAAAGGATCATAAGCTTATAGTAAATGCAAAATATCAGACCTCTGGCTCTTGTAGTTTCCGAGAAGAAGATTTATAAAAAAAAAATCCTATATAAGTCTATGTAAAACTGTGACCCCCGGGGCAGGGACAAATTTGACCCCAGGGTCACCATTTGAACAAACTTAGTAGAGGATCATAAGCTGATGCTACATGTAATACATGAGAGCTCTGTGTCTTGTGGTTTCAGAGTAGAAGATTTTTTAAAGTTTTTTCCTAAATGTCTATATGTAAAACATGCAAAACCTAAATATACAAACTTTGGACCCCCGGGGAAAGGCTATTTTTGACCCCAGGGACTTCATTTGAACAAACTTGATAGTCTAGGCGTTGGCGATCATTTTAAAAGAAAAACTGTTGAAATCTGTCCAGCGGTTCTGGAGAAGGAAGATTTTTTAAGGTTTCGACCATATATGGTAATGGCAGCCATCTTGCATGTAGCGCTGACCTAATTTTAACAAATCTAAAAAGCATTTATCTAAGGATCGTCCGCATGAAGTTTGGTCAAAATAAGCCCAGCGGTTTCCGAGGAGAAGTAGTTTGAAGAAAAGTTAACGACGGACGGCAGACGGACGACGGATGAAGAGTGATCCCAATAGATCACCTTGAGTCTATTGCGAACCGGAATGTCAGATGTCAAGTGCTTGACTTGAAAACTAGTTATGGGACTGGAATGAAACTTCACAGAATGATATAGAACAATGAGAGGATGTGCAGAGCACAAGTCTTCATTCATATTAGTTATTGCCATTTGTAATTGTATACATTTGTACTTGTATCTGGAGCATAACTTGAAAACTACTAAGGTGACTGGAATGAAACTTTACACAATGATAGAGGGCAATCGGAGGTAGTGCAGAGTGCATTTTGCACTTTATCTTTATTCAAATATTGCCCTTTGTCATTTTATTCTTGTAATTCTTGTCCTGATCATAACTTGAACGCTTCTGTACTCATGGGACCCTATTGAAACTGCTCATAATGAAAGCAGGCTATGGGAGGAAGTGCAGAGTGCTGGAGGCAGTCTGGAAGAGTATTTGGTGTCAATACAAATACAAGGGGTGCCATTACAAATACAAGAGGTGCTAGTACAAATACAAGGGGTGCCAGTACAAATACAATAGGTGCCAGTACAAGGGGTGCCATTACAAATACAAGAGGTGCTAGTACAAATACAAGGGGTGCCAGTACAAATACAATAGGTGCCAGTACAAATACAAGAGGTGCCCGTACAAATACAAGGGGTGCCAATACAAATACAAGGGGTGCCAGTACAAATACAAGGAGTGCCAATACAAAAACAAGGGGTGCCAGTAAAATACAAGAGGTGCCAGTACAAATACAAGGGGTGCCAGTACAAATACAATAGGTGCCAGTACAAATACAAGAGGTGCCAGTACAAATACAAGGGGTGCCAATACAAATACAAGGGGTGCCAGTACAAATACAAGGGGTGCCAGTACACTGTCACCATTTTTTATTTGGCGCAGAGTGGCGCCATCTTTGTTACACGGAACCGTCTGGTAAAATGTGCTTTTAAACATGCAAACAAATACACGCTCTGTATCAGAGGACACAATGTAAATAAATAATACTTATGTTTACATTTAGCACCTTTATTGAGTTTGTAAGTGTAATAATTTATAAGAATTTGCTGTTTTTCACACACTCGCGAAACAACCGGAAATAGTCATTTTCACGGAGTAGTGAAACACATGCGCGACAACATAAATGTGCAAAACGAGCCCGTTTCTCCTCCCTATAACGTACTCCCTGGTGTTATCAAGGGGATAATCAAATGGTGTGACCACCCACACCGCTAGCGTTGAGAACTTATTGTGTTATCAGCGGTAAATTAAATGGTTTCACCTCATTGGCTGATTGTTAATTATTACTGTTATTACAATGATACGCATCTTTTAGTTTGGTCTCATGCCGACTCGGGTGCCTATTATACCAAGATGGCATCTCTTTGACAAGATATCCGCTGTCGGTATTGAGTGAGTCTAAAATAATAGATAAACTGCACTATGACCTCACTCGTTTGTATTTTGGGAAGGTGCTGCTGCTGATGGTTATGATGATGATGATGTATTCGAAGGTTTAACGTCTCACACCCCGAATTTTCCATAGACCGTTTTCAGGCAATTGATTTGCTTTTTTGATGTATCTATCAAGTAATATAATAAGGTAAATTCACAAGACTGATTTTTTTTAATATCATGCTTATGCGAGACTCTCAAATACAGTCAAATTACGTATTAAACTTTCTACTGTTTTCCACGTTATATCAAATTAGTTTAAAACAAAATAGGATTTTTTTTTGACACACATTCCCTTGTAAAAATAGGACCTATGCATCAAGGAATTTGAAACGATTTCAACCGGCCAAAATAAAATATAATTCTAAGCATAGCAATGTATAACTCCAAAACTAAACCTAGCAGTTTTGTAGTCTAATAAATAAGTTTTGTTTTTAAATCGAACTTTGTTATAATTAATAAAAACAAATAGGTCCGAATGTTTGTAAAGATGAAGTATATTAGAGTAGTGCAAGAACAAAAGATGTCGTAGAATACGATTCAGTCACTATGTTCAGGACCCGTTTATATTACGTCTATCTACCGTCCCTGCTATGTTCAACAAATAAGATTTGATTGTGCTGTTAGCAGGCATTATATTAACTTTGCTTTGCAGATAAGCATCAAACTGACCAGTGTCAATGATGTCACATGCTGAGATTTATTGCTAGCTCATTGTTGATTCTGGCCCTTTAGATTTAATTACAGAACAGTGCGATGGAGAAGTCAATAGAAAGTCTGCAACACTTGGGCAGCGGTGGATATTCTGTATTAGCATTTGTGTGTTAAAACTAAACGAGATTTTGTACGTGATTTCTTTAATATAATAAGTAAAGTGTCGCAAAATACTGAAAAGAAACAGCCTAAAGGAAAAACATTAACAAAAGCTCAAGGTATGTTGCAGACTTTACTTTTAATAATCGTCATGCACAGTCAATGGTGTTTTTGTAAGCTGCAAACATCGCTCTGTGCATGTTTAGGATGTAAGTCATATCAAAGTCTGTTTAATATTGAAAAACTTTTATCAACTTCTAGGCTGTAATTTTAGCGTCCCATTTAGTGTTTCGCAAAGCTACGATGAGTATTTGCGAAGTACGGATGAGTGTTGTATACATATAATACACTTATTAAGAATTATTAAGAAGGTATCTATCTCAGCTATTAAATGGACTGGAGGAGATCCGGAAGAGTGATTGGTGTCACTCCAAATACAATTTAGTTTAAACATATTTATTTTACATTGATTGCGAAACAAGTTATTGCAACTTAGATTAATCACTCTCGATGGCTTCTTGGGTAGAACCAGTACTAAGCAATGTGGATTAATTATCTTGCTCAAGGATAAATAACGTGGCCGCGGCGAGGATCGAACCCAAGATCTCTCGATCTGGTGTTCGGCGCTCTACCACTGGACCACGCACTCCACATACAAAGGAAAACCATCATAATGTGCATCAGTTTCATATGAAATGTGCATACGGTATGCATTAAATTAAGAAGTAAATAACTTTCAGTTTAATTATTAGTATACTTAAGAAAATGTTTGCTTTGGGAAACTCGACGACCGCAGGTTTTTATTACTAACTCATAAATATTAATTTAAATTTCAATTATATTGCAACACTTGTACAAATGATTAAAATAAAATGTACTATGATCACAAAGCAGAAGTTTATAAGAACCTTAAAGGGAAACACGGCAATCTTGATTTTTTAAGAACAAAATTGTGGCGTCCCTTACAGTAGTTGTAACCACCCGCACATACGATTTGATGTGGATGTAAAAGAAATATACGCTCGTATTTGATGTCATTGATTATATGCATGTAATTACTAATCTGTTTACATGAATATCAAGAACTTTTCAGTCTGTTTCAGATATTGGCGTGTTAGGATCAGCTTTATCAATTTTAAATGTCGTGTTCAGCTAACAGCGCAGTTCTACGCCATATACATTTGTGTACAAGGACATGATTTATGGTTACTAGTGCCAACATGTAGAACATCGGTGGATATATGCTTCAATGGAATTTGCACCAGTCCTTACCACCGCCAGCGGAGTCCATGCTCTACTGATTTGCCATATATACTGAGTTTCAAATGTCTTGCTGCAAACACAAATTACACACATATTGTCTTATAACGAGTTTTTTTTTTAAGTCATTCAATATTAAATTGAAATAGTAAGATACATTAAGTCTAAAATATAAATATTTTATATTTTTTTGAGTTTACAAATTATAATTACATTTCATATTATCTACAAGCAGTTATTGTTATGAATGGTAATTTGTAGCTCGACAAAAATAAGAAAGCTTATGTAATACCCCGGCGTCGGCGTCCCACATCAAGGTTTGCATGTAACATCTCTTACATTTCTTATCCTAGCATAGTCCCCCTAAGACCATCCAAAATCTGGCAGTCGTAGGCATTTCGTGTTAATAGTGATATATCTTTTGAATCATGACAAGATATTGTGTACCTTCAATTTTAGAGGGGATGTCGCTCTCTCAAGGTTATAGGAAGGGTACAATAAGGTCAAAGGTCACCAAGTGCATTTTGCAGTGCTAGCAGGCAGGAAATTGCCTAATACTGTATTATGCAACTTAATGCACACATATTTATGCATGGAATATGTAAAGAATTGAGTTTATAATTATTCCTGAACAACCTTCACTGTTTTGCACCAATGATTAATTAGGTCAAAGGTCAATAAGTGCAATTTTTACACGTAAAACTTAGGTGGCAGGACCAAAACTGCCACGTTTCATTAGGAAAGTGCTTTGTGGTCTATCCATTGCATATCACACCTATGCTCCTCTGTAGGACAAACATATCTATACTGTCATTCTGTAGTTACCGTCTCCGTGTTCGAGTGCTTAAGCTCGCCGGCCGACTTACAATCACTATATACTCTCACTGATAGAGGTTCGTTGATTCAAGCCACCCTATGGCCAGACTTTATTTGAAACAATTTGGCACTTTTTTACTGCGGATAAAAGTCTAGTACTGATCTTTACCAGAAACATTCATTAGGTAACTGTACACCTCTAAATAACTCGAATACTGTTGAAATAGGCGTAAAATCAAATTCCTATTACGCTTGAACAGCAATGTTTCATAACTAACTACCAGAGAACTGTCATTTAGCAATATATGAATTATTTATCTAGGGTTTGAACAACCAGTAGCCTCACATGCACACTCAAATAGAAACACTTGGTCTGACTGGTAGCATTTGCAACGTGCTGTGCTACACTTTGTCTTGCATCCACAAGACACAAGCTGGATACAAGCATTTGGAACATAGGGTTTCCTCATCCAGATTGGTGTCAAGATACCATCACTGACGCACCATCCTCCTGTATTTGTTGGGTCTTCAGGTTGGAAATCGACATCGGTGGCATTGATCCAGATTTTTGCCTGATAGTTTGCCCTCTTCACATGAAGTTCGAGGGCATCCGAGGTTGGTGGTAAGAGCTCCAAATATTTTCTAGCCTTCATAAACAAACGATAACGGCATACATCAATGTTTGGCTCATGATCCTCCTGCGAACAACCATACAATCCGCAGAGATATTGTGCGATCGGTAACAGACCTCCGCCGTGACCAATACCTCCTAGTAAGTCCGGAACATCACAGAATCGCTTCCAACATGTCTTCTTGCTGATTCCATCAAAGGACGACGTGGTATCACATCCCGTCAATGCATGAACACCGAGGATGTTTCGTCTAACATGTTCGTCAAGCTTCTGAGATATGGTGTGTATTGGATAACACTTTCTTTGCTTTCCAGTCCCTGAAACCATCCATGTCTCTACCTCATACCCAATGTGATGGATAAGAAGTAGCAAAACATCTGTGTCCCGACAAACGACTTCTAAACGCCTGTATCCTCTGTTTACTGCATCCCTCGCATGTAGTATCATTCTGGTGTCGGCTTCTTCATGCTTTACACACAAGTGTTTGGCATCAAAGCTGCAATATTTTGAATGTGTCTCTCCTGAGAAACCTCCACCAACAACAATAGTTGATCCAATTGGATCAGTATCTGAGCGATTCATCACCTCAGTAGAAAGGAACTCAGCCAAGTTCGCTTTGTTATCTTCCTGTGATATCTACTGATCCCATGCTTGTGGAAGTGGGACATCTGGACTTGTGATGAGTTTTCGTATTGGCCAACGTTTGCCAGATCTCTTGCTTCTTATGGAAGCTTTGATCGACCGACTACCAAAATAACGATCAAACGTGACATCAGTGCGTGTGGTAGTGCTGTTAAAATGCCCGTACAATGTCTGTACAGATATAGATGCGTATGTTATTTCACATTGGACTGCAGACATGTTATAATATTTTCCCCACGTTCTTTCTATGTGCTTTTAAATTTTTCCCAATACCTCAATGCATTACAGAAATCAGCGATTTTAGTCATTTTTTCAACATTTTGCCCTAAAATATAAATACTTGAGCATATATGTTATATCTGATAAAATAAATGACTTGGATATGTATAGTGTGCAACATTTTATTGCTTCAAATTGATAAGTTTATGTTCAAACTATTTTCAAAAGATAATTCCAGATTCCGTCGATTTTTGACGGAAATGCACATTTTTCGCCTGAAAATTAAGGCAATATTTTAAGCATCATATGGTTCAGGAATTTTTTCTACTTAATTATTGGACTTTTCTCTATCCAAAATGTTACAATATGTCTTTATTCTATTGTATCAAATATTTTTTTCTTAACTGTAACCCAATACCCCAATTGATTACATAAATCGGTGATTTTTTGTAATTTTTTCCAACATTTTGCCCTAAAATGCCAATATTTGAGAACATATGTTATATATGATGCCAGGAAAAACTTGAATATGTATGCTGTGCAACATTCTATTGTTTCAATTTGATAAATTATGTTCAAACTAATATAAAAAAAATAATTCCAGATTCCGACGATTTTTGACAAAAACACACATTTTCGCCCCAAAATTAAGGCATTTCCAAACATCATGCGGTTTGGAACTTTTTTTTGTTTAATCACTGGACCTTACCCTGCCCAAAAATGTTACAATATTTCTTTTTTTAAGAAACTCTATATAATACGTCTCTGTTTGAATAAGCATAGTACACTACTCTAAAACTAGAAGAAAGTGTTCACTCAATGACCTTTGACCCAATCTATTTATAGCCTATTTGAACAAAATATATCTTAAATTATAATGGTTTCGTTTGGTCACCATTTCAAGTAATAATAGATATAATTTTGACTATAAAACACATTTAAAAATGTCATATGTATTACACGCCAAATAAAAGCTATGAAAAAAAATGCACTTGGTGACCTTTGACCTCATTAAGACCACATTAGGACCTCATTAGGGCCCTGAGAGAGCGACATCCCCTCTAGAATTTAGGTACTTTGTATCTAGAAGCAATTTAGCATATAAGTTTGCTATTAACAAAAAATGCCTACGAAAGTGATTTTTAGACACACATCTCAGGATATTTGGTCAACTATTATGACTCTAGATTTAGTTAAAAATGCTATAGTTTGCCTTAAAGCTACAGACCCCCTATATTAACTGGTAATAACTCATGAATATGAATGAAACACGTGTGAAATAGTTTCAAATAGACGAACACCCCAAAAGTCGGCATATAAGGCAAAAATCGATGTGTAAAATATCACATTTTTATTTAGCCATCGTACAGGTAACATCGGTAAATATACGGCTTCAGAATATATGTGATAAAAAAGGTACTTGCCCGGAACGGGATTTGAACCATAGCCGTTGCGCTTTTAAGTTTTGAAGGCCGTACATTTAACCACTAGACCAATGCTATTTATTGGTTTGTTCTAGCATTATTAACACTAAATAGGCATTACGTAATAACTAGCACACAAACAAACTCATCATGCGCTAAATATGGTTGTTTTGAGGCGGAATATTGGTTTCATATAAATAACATATAGTATTACACCAGGCAATGCTAATTTACACGTCCGACAAGATGGTCTATATATTTATGGATTCATCTTGATTTGCGTTCAAATATATGTTTAGTTATTTTGCCTCATAATAAATTGTAGTTTGTATACCATTTTCTCAAGCAGCGTTATAGCTCAGTGATAGAGCACCTGACTTGAAATCAGAAGGTCGTGTGTTCGAGTCCCGAAAGAGGCAAATCTTTTTTTCTTCTGTAAATCATAATTTTACCTGTGTACAGGTACGATGTGCACTGGTCGATGTCTATACAATAAATGATGTCCTACATTATATTTACTCGCTTAATTACCCGATTTTGACATGAGCTGGTGAACATGAAGTTACAAATTAAGACACGCCTACAAAGAAGAAATCGATTTATATAGAGGGTCTGTAGCTTTAAGGCGATAGGGCTTTCATTTTTCATTTGATCTTTACCAAACTTTACCAGATTTTTTTACTTTTATTTCTTTTATTATTTTTATATTTATTTTTTTAAATTTATAAAAAAAATTTTTTTAAATTTTTAAAACATTTTTTTGCTTTTTTTTTTTTTTGCCTTTTATTATCTCTACTGGCCAAGTTCGAAACCCAGCCAGATCGGACCAGTAATTTTTTTTTGTTTTAAACATATTTATTTTACATCGATTGCGAAACAAGTTCTTAGATTAATCACTCTCGATGGCTTCCTGGGTAGAACCAGTACTAAGCAATGTGGATTAATTATCTTGCTCAGGGATAAATAACGTGGCCGCGACGGAGGATCGAACCCACGACCTCTCGATCAGGAGTTCGGTGCTCTACCACTGGACCACGCATTCCACCAGTAATGACAGAGTTATGGCTCTTGATTTAGTTAAAAATGCTATATTTTTATGTGACCTTACAGAGTTTTTGCGCTGAAAAAACAACAACTGCGCTTTGCTAAGTTTGAATAGTCTTAAATGCTGTTTGTGAATAATTGTGCTGTTTATTATTATTAATACACAACTTGCATTTGTAATTGCTTATGATTTAAGTCTAATAGCTTAACATAAGATTTCAAAATTTGGATTCATACCTAAAATTTATTACCATGTCGTAAAAAAAAATAACCGATTCTTTCATGGCAATCTATACTGTAAGTGTAGTACATGCAAAACTGATTGATGGCTTTTTCCAGGAAGTTTAGGAAAAAGGACCCTTGTAAATTGGGTAATTTCTATCGTAAAAATTAACAAATTGGGATTTCTTTCATCGAATGGCCAATTGAGAATTGTTTACATCAACATTTTGTAAGTTGGGATGAGGTAATAGCCTGAAAGATACAATTAGGAACACTATTACATTAATAACATACTACTTATATTGATTAGTATGTAACATAAGGGATGTAGTACATTACATGTAAAAAAAATACTATTTTGCATTGGGAACGGCTCCGTTTTTGGCCCCGAGGGACACCTAGAAAAAGCCCTGTGAATCCACGTTATTGCAAGATATTTTACTATGTCATGTAACTTTATAATCATATATTGACAATTATAATGTCTAAAGGGGCTGGTCAATAATGAATAATTGTTTTATATCCTTATTACTTATTAACCAATGTAATTTTTACATTCACTTGATACATTCTGAAGAGAAAAAAACGTCCAATTTCGAGTAAACTTAATTTTTCAAGTAGGACAAGCTACTGCTCACATGGAAATTTGCAATTCACTACCAGCATTTAAAATTGTATAAATGCTGAGTATTTGTGAATAAGTTCTTAAGCAATATTTCAGAAGGATTAGTATTGCAATCACTCCACTCATAGAAGAGTATTTTTTTCTAAAAAACGTGTGAAAGAGGTATTTGCTTTTCACTCAAGAATTGTTTTCTATAAGGTTAATCTGACACAGTTCAGCATATTTATATGATATTATAGCATGGCACTCATTACAGCTTGTACAAACTGATTAGCATCATTATTGCAACACTTTCACTTTATACATTTTTAAAAGTCATGAAACATTATTGGAATAATCATTTTGGTACAAAATTTACAGAAATTGGTGGGGTATCATTCCATCACATAACTTGCGATATGGGAGTATAATAAAACCATGACAAAAATATAATACAGTTAGGTGTAATACACATGAAAAATAAATAATATGAATGATTTTTTTTTTGGTGGTGGAGGCAGACCACCCATTTTTACAGGGTAGAACCAGTACTGTGTAACAGTCTTTATTCCGGTAGCAGCCATTGCTTCCAAAAGCAAACAAACACCTCACAGGATTCACTTTTTGCAATTATTTTATTCAAATATATGAAAAGCCGTCACCTGACCCCATACAGTAAATGGTTAAGTTAAAGTTGCTTAACTTTGGCGCGGAGTATAAACTTGATGCATAGCATCATGGGGTAGACACAACATGTGTTGCAGGTCAAAACAAATACTACTATGTAATAGATAGTCTGGTCTCAGCGAGTTGGCTTATTTAAACACCAAGATGGGCATAGTCCATCGAGGTGTTTAAATAACCAACGAGCTGAGACAGACTCTATCTTTTTTGTAGCATGGTGTACTTAGTAACACTGTGACGTCATATGACCGTACTCTAAATTCCAATATCCGGTAGTTGTAGCACGGCATAGCCATGCCCCTTTAGTTACCCTAAATTAAACGATTTAATGCTCTGCATTCATCAAAGGAAATGTCACCGACCATGCTACAAGACTTGTCTTAATGTCTGAGTAATTGGTTTATTGATAATAAATAATTTGACCTCAGTTCTTAATTAGCTTTTCGCAATCAAGCATAGTCCTCACAATCACCTGTACAAAGTTTGATGCCACTAAACCAATTTAAATTACAATTTGTAACAGGATTAATTAAATTACACAGACACAATAAACACATTCAAATTTCTTTTCTACGAGTCTTTTCTATGAAGTAGATATTAAAACATACTGGTAATTGTTTTCTGTTGTCATACCTACCTGAAGTAAAATTGTTAAATTCCCAAAAATGGACTCTGAAACATTTCCCCCTATTACCCGCTACACCATTACATACACATAAATGAATCAAAAATGTTGAACGTGCTGAATTTCCATCGACGGACCATGAAACACTTTCACTATTGCCCGCTAAATACATTGTTACATGCACACAAATGATGAGCGCTCATTTAAAAAAAAAATCAATGTATACATATAAACTTATACATCTTTACTTTTACTGTTGATTAGTTAAAGTGTACAAACAATTTTTGGAATGTTTTATTTCCAAAAGAATGTTTTATTTCCAAAAGAATGTTTACTTTTAAAAGAATATTCAGCAGAACCAGAAAAAAAATTCATTTAGTATAATAAAATAAATATTACATTTCTGTGAGGGCGAGTGAACATTTTCAGCCTTCGGAAGAAATTGTCTACCTCGGCTCCACCTTGGTTGACATTATTTTTCTCAGGTAATATTCACCCTCAGAGGAATGTAATATTCTGGATAGCATTGACATAATAAAACAGGTCATTATTTATATTAGGATAGAATTACATCACATAGGGAATTATATTCTATTATTCAATAAGGATAATTGAATTGGGTTTTACGAGGCACCAACACATGAAAAGGTTATATTGCGCCTAAAAGGGATGAACATGCCACGCTCATCCTCCATTTACATCTAGATAAAATATGGAGAATGGGCATAGAACCTTCTAACCTGCAGAACTGCAGAATTACTGCAAATTCTATAGTAGACACTCCATTTACGATGGGGCCACGTTTCTACATTTGCATATGCGGTGTCATGATGAAGACCTTAAATGAGCATGATAAAAAATTATAAAATGAACATGAAGTTGGGGTCCTACCCCTCTGCCTCTAGCGGGACTTGCAGTGGTTGTATTCAACCCCGGCAACCACACAGGGATCAGTAAGGATAAAACTAATATCTAACAAGTATTCTATTAGGAAAGATAAAACACGGGCAATCATATTTATATTGATACAAATAAATGACTATTTTTGTCAATTTCTAATTTTAACAGTTCCATTGTAAAGATGTAAATTGCTCAAATATAACTTAATATTAATAATCGCAATACAATTTAGTACTTTTTCTTCTTAATCAATGGTTTTAGAGTTCAATATCAACTTGTGTTGATCAGTGATTTAAATTTTATTTTGGGGGGAAAACTGTAAAATGTTTCCTTTTTTGTATGAATAATAAATATTTTATAAGCTAAATAATAAATTAAAACAAGAGGTCAATGACCTTGAAGCTCTACTGATTGATTTTGATTTCAGGAAGTAGTCGCTACAGACTTGTTTTTTGAAAATCTATTTTTAACCGTTGCGGCTATCTTGAATTTCCGGCCGACCTGAAATTTTGCTAAGATCAATAAGACATTAAGAGCAACATTCCTGTGAAGTTTCATGAAAATCCGTCAGGTAGTTTCAAAGAAGAAGTCGCTACAAGTTTTCATTATATAACTCTATGTAAACAAAGCAGCCATGTTTAAGGTCAAATCAAAACGATTTTCGACAAGGACCAACATCATGTCATACTGATCATTTTAGAAAAAGTCCCATATCAATATCTCTTATTGTTTTGAAGAAGTAGTCGCTACAAACTTATTTATTTTAAATCTATTTTTAGCTGTGGCGGCCATCTTGAATTTCCGGCCGACCTGAAATTTTTCTAGGATCAACTAGACATCAAGAGCTACATTCCTGTGAAGTTTCATGAACATCCGTCAAGTAGTTTCAGAGGAGTAGTCGCTACAAGTTTTTACTATATAACTCTATGTAACCAAAGATGGCCACTGGCAGCCATGTTTAACGTCGAATCAAAATAATTTTCCACAAGGATCTACATCATGTCATGCTGATCATTTTAGAAAAAGTCCCATATCAATATCACTTATAGTTTTCAAGAAGTAGTCGCTACAAACTTATTTTTTAAAAATCTATTTTTAGCTGTGACGGCCATCTTGAATTTCAGGCCGACCTGAAATTTTGATAGGATCAATTAGACATCAAGAGCAACATTCCTGTAAAGTTTCATGACAATCCGCCAAGTAGTTTCAGAGGAGTAGTCGCTACAAGTTTTTACTATATAACTCTATGTAAACAAAGATGGCCGCTGGCAGCCATGTTTAACATTGAATCAAAACGATTTTTGACTAGGATCAACATCATGTAATGCTGATCATTTTAGAAAAAGTCCCATATCAATATCACTTATAGTTTTCAAGAAGTAGTCGCTACAAACTTATTTTTTAAAAATCTATTTTTAGCTGTGACGGCCATCTTGAATTTCCGGCCGACCTGAAATTTTTCTAGGATCAATCAGACATCAAGAGCAACATTCCTGTAAAGTTTCATGACAATCCGCCAAGTAGTTTCAGAGAAGTAGTCGCTACAAGTTTTTACTATATAACTCTATGTAAACAAAGATGGCCGCTGGCAGCCATGTTTAACGTTGAATCAAAACGATTTTTGACTAGGATCAACATCATGTCATGCTGATCATTTTAGAAAAAGTCCCATATCAATATCACTTATAGTTTTCAAGAAGAAGTCGCTACAAACTTGTATTTTAAAACTCTATTTTTAGCTTTGGTGGCCATCTTGGATTTCACATCAACATGAATTTTTGCTAGGATCAACTAGACTTTATGGGCAACATTTCTGTAAAGTTTCATGAATATCCATCCAGTAGTTTCAGCTGTGAAGTCGCTACAAGTTTTTACTATATAACTCTATGTAAACAAAGATGGCCGCTGGCAGCCATGTTTAACGTTGAATCAAAACGATTTTTGACTAGGATCAACATCATGTCATGCTGATCATTTTAGAAAAAGTCCCATATCAATATCACTTATAGTTTTCAAGAAGAAGTCGTTACAAACTTGTATTTTAAAACTTTATTTTTAGCTTTGGCGGCCATCTTGGATTTCACATCAACATGAATTTTTGCTAGGATCAACTAGACTTTATGGGCAACATTTCTGTAAAGTTTCATGAATATCCATCCAGTAGTTTCAGCTGTGAAGTCGCTACAAGTTTTTACTATATAACTCTATGTAAACAAAGATGGCCGCTGGCAGCCATGTTTAACGTTGAATCAAAACGATTTTTGACTAGGATCAACATCATGTCATGCTGATCATTTTAGAAAAAGTCCCATATCAATATCACTTATAGTTTTCAAGAAGAAGTCGCTACAAACTTGTATTTTAAAACTCTATTTTTAGCTTTGGCGGCCATCTTGGATTTCACATCAACATGAATTTTTGCTAGGATCAACTAGACTTTATGGGGAACATTTCTGTAAAGTTTCATGAATATCCATCCAGTAGTTTCAGCTGTGAAGTCGCTACAAATAAAAGTTTACGGACAGACGGACAGACAGACGGACGACGGACTCCGCACCACGGCATAAGCTCTGCTGATCTCTGATCAGTAGAGCTAAAAACTATGACATCATATTAATTTAGTGACATCACTGTCCTGTCATACAGAGTTATTGTTGCCAGTGCACTTACAGAGTTTTTTCATTGAAACTTCAATGCAACAACTCCATAAGTGCACTTATTGAGTTGTTGCATTGAACTTTTTCATGACTGCAGACAGTGAGTTGCGCATCTAATGAAATAAAATCCCGAAAAGTGCCAAATCGACTCTAAACTTTTGATAGAACTGAGATACCCATTTATGCAAAAAAGTGATTTTCTGAAAATATTTTGCATACAAAGTTATTGCGTTGATGGGACGAGGAGTTCTGGCCATTGATTTTCTGAAATTTGCTATATTTTGGCCGTGTTAACATGATAGGGCCTTCGTTTTTCATCCGATCTATATCAAACTTTATCAGAGTGTTACTATCAGTAAAAGCTTGAACAAGTTTGAAAACCAACCAAATCAGATTAGTAACACAGGAGTTTAGGCCCTTGATTTGGTTTTTGCCTCCGTAAACGGAAGGACCTTCATTTGGACGCATTTCATTGAATCTTTGCAGGGATGATCAGTACCAAGCCTAGTTGCACATATCATCACTGTGATCCGGTTGAATATTTTGGCAGTTATGGCCCTTTAAAGGTTGTTTGTTCTGACTAGCTCTCCTGGCCGTATTTAAACAAAACTTTTTAGGGATTTTCAGTTCCAGGTCTAGTTGTGCATATCATCGCCGTGTTCCAGTTGAATGAGTTTTGGCAGAGTAATGGCCCTTTAAAGGTGTTAATACACAAACTTTGTCTGGACTAGATCTCCTGAACCCCTGGCCGGATTTCAAGGGAACTTTGCAGGCATGATCAGTACCAGCCTAGTTGTGATATCATCATCGCGTTACAGTTTACAGATTTTTGGAGGAGTTATGGCCCTTTCAAGATTTTTGATAACACACAAACTTTTTCCGGACTAGTTCTGAATCCCTGGCCGGATTACAACCAAACTTGACAAAGATGATCACTATCAAGCCTAGTTGTGCATATTATAGCCGTATTCCAGTTGATTTTTGGCAGAGTTATGGCCCTTTAAAGGTTTTAATACAAAAAACTTTGTCTAGATTAGTCTCTTTTGAATTCCGACACGGATTTGTGCATAACATGATCATCTTTACAGATAGAGACTTGAAATTTGACACACAGCCATGTCAAAGTGGAAGGCAGTTCCTATATTATATTTTAGCAGTTCCATAGCAGTTCTTATTTTATGCCCGTTTGGAAAACGGGACGTATTATGGTATGAGGTCGTCCGTGTCTGTCCGTAAACAATTGCGTATTTCGGACGATAACTCTGAAATTAAATCTCCTACACTCATGAAACTTCATAGGCACATTGCCCAAAGTAAGAGGTGGATCTCTATTGTTTATGGGGTCAGTAGGTCAAAGGTCAATGTCATCATGACCTTATATAGAAAAGCGCATTCTGGACGATAACTTCGAAACTATAACACCTACACTCATGAAACTTCTTATGTACATTGCCCTAGGTGAGAGGAGGAACTCTATCGTTTTTGGGGCCAGTAGATCAAAGGTCAAGGTCATGGTGATCTTATGGAAATATGCATTCTGCACAATAACTTCAAAACATAACACCTACACTCATGAAACTTCATAATTACATTGCTCTAGGGGAGTGGAGGAACCCTATTTTTGGGGGTGCCAGTAGGTCAAAGGTCAAGGTCATGGTGACTTTATATGGAAATATGCATTCTGCAAATTAACTTCAAAACCATAACACCTACAGACACAAACTACCTAGGTACATTGACCTAGGTATGAGGAGGAACCCTATTTTTTGGGGGACCAATAAGTTAAAGGCCACGGTCACACTGTCCATCACAGACATAATTTCATGTCTAGAATTTTGTCATTCTTGATTTCAGTGACTATTACAATCATGGAGTCTTCATCTTATTTAGTATGAACTCGAGTCTGTTTTGAGAATTGAATGTGTATGTTAATCAGAGTTTGAGGCATTGAACTTTGAATAATTTCTGATTGATTATGTGTTCTTTCCTGTCTTGTTTCTTATGAGATTGCCATTTTAATTAGTATATAATTATAACTGCTATAAATGTGTTTATTTGTGTATAAATTATACTCATTTTCAATTTTTCAAAAAACCCAGCTTAGAATAATAGAAAAAATGCATGATGGGTAAACCTTTAATGCACATATCAACATCATTTCATATCGTAAACATAGCTTTATAATGTGGAATACAATTGACTTGTTTCGTTCCGTTCCGCTAAATATAATTATCCAAGGGGTTAGTTATATTTAGCGGAATGGAACGAAACAAGATAATTTCAACACAGAACACAAACGAAATAGTGATAATATATAATAATGATTACGATAATAATTTTCACTTTTGTCATTATTCTTATTATATTTATACCTTCATTCGTGCATATAATTGTTTCTGCTCACTGTTGTAAAACTCGGCTGTTTCAGGACTGTGGACAGAGTTTGCTGCATAAAATACACATATGAAGTCCTAAATATAAATGCTTATATTTGGAAAGCCCTTAGAACATGAAAAAACAACAGATTAGAATAATAGTAAGAAATGCATGATGGCTAAACCTTTAATGCACAAATCAACATAATTTCATATCGTAAACATAGCTTTATACTGTGGAATACAATTGACTTGTTTCGTTCCGTTCCGCTAAATATAATTATCCAGGGGGTTAGTTATATTTAGCGGAACGGAACGAAACAAGATAATTTCAGCACAGAACACAAACAAAATAGTGATAATATATAATTATGATTACGATAATAATTTTCACAATTGTCATTCTTTTTAATATATTTATACCTTTATATAATCATATAATTCCTTTGTCTTTTTTCTGCTCACTGATGTAAAACTCGGCTGTACCAGGACACTATCTGACACATAAACTACACTTATAACTTCTGCCGTTGGCTGGACTGCTGCCACGTGCATTTACCGCGACCATTGGCTGTTCAAATACATCACATTAGACTCACAGTATTGCATTTTGATATTGATCAAATATAGTTAAACATAATTTCAGCATGTCCTAGCTTGACCCCTATAACAATCAGTAGTCAGTAGTCGCACCCTGTGTCCAAACTTCGAGAGCCGTTAACACTCCCGTGGGGACCTGTCTGGCCACTGTCTGGCCACTGACCGGCCACGGCAAATTTGATTACAATGTTTTGTTTCGTTCCGTTTCGCTAAATATAAATATCCCCCTGGATAATTATATTTGGCGGAACGGAACGGAACAGGATAAACACACAACACAAAACGAACATGAGCAAAACGTATATTGTTTTGCTTTTTTAATTTTTATATGTTTTGTTTGATTATATAGATTATATAAAGTCAGATTATAAGATGGAAAAAAACACAAATTTGGAGACATTCATACAATAAAGTTGTTTTCCCCAATTTGTATTTATACCTTTATACATATATATAATTGTTTCGTATTCTGACGCTCAATGTTCTAATACTTGGATCATAATCGCAATTATCAGGGCATAACCTGATACACATATATACACGTATGAAGCGCTTCATAAATGGTATTTTTGGGAAGCTCTGGAACACGAACAAACAGAATATAACAATAGATATGATGAGAACAGTTTTAAACCATACATCAACATCACTTTATATCTTACCTACAGCTTTATGCCTCGGAATGAAAATGTCTTGTTCCGTTCCGCCAAATATGATAGTTATATTTAGCGAAACGGAACAAGAACATTTAAACTAACAACACAAACTAGAATATATTTAGTTTAGTGTTTAATAATATAGATCATATATTTATTAAAGTCGTATTAAAAGAGAGAGAAAAACACAATTTTGAGACATTCATACAAAAAAGTGGATTTCCCCATTTGGTACCCCAGAACCTGTTCCGTTTCGTTCCGTTCCGCTAAATATAATTAGCCCATTAAATAAGCAGTATATTAAGTTTGGTTAAACATTTATTTTTTTTGCTAAAATTATATGACGCAGGTCCCCCCACAGCCCCCCCCCCCACTCACACACACACACATACCCACCCCACCCCCACCACATACAGGAGAAAAACAGTATTATACAATGTAATCCCTTCATCAAAATGTTTGAGACATAATTAAAAAAAAAAAAATTGACCCCCTGTTACCCTCCCCCCACCACCCACCTCCTCCAACCCCAACCCCAGGGAAGATGTCCAAGTTTTAAATAATAAATCATTTGACATCCTGTGTATCTCTTTCATAGATGACTATTATACGAACTAATGTGCAAAAGTATGGGAAAATGACAATGTAATTGAATTATTAGTGTATTTGATGCCCCTTCCCCTAGGTCCCATCGATGATGTAGGAGGAAACAAATGTATACAGTGTAATCCCATCATCATAATGTTTCATTTGGGCTGGCGTGGCGCAGTCGGTAGCGCGGCGGATTTGTAACCGGAGGCCCCGGGTTCAATCCTCCGTGGTGCCACTGAGTTCCGTCGGTGTGTTCTTGGGCAAGACACTTTTCCTTAGCCTCGTCCGTCGGATGGGGACGTAAACCGGGCGGTCCCGTGTAACCGAGCACGTTAAAGAACCATAGGAATCTATTCGATAATAAGAGTAGGGCAGGTTCCCGGATTCCTATGTATCCTTCCCCTCTCTCTGGGGCGGCTCTAAATAACCTGTACTGTGTTGATGAGCCGTTAAACAACATTCAATTCAATTCAATTCATTTGACACACAATTACAAAAACAAAGACCTCCTGGTGCGGAGCCAAAAAAAATGTTGCTCTTGCACACCATCATCATATAGTGAAGTCACCCTAAGTTTGGATGAATTCCGTTCAGCGGTTTAGAAGGAGATAAGGTAACGGATGGACGGACAGATGGACAAACGGAGGCGATTTTAAAACACCGTTTTTTTAAAAAACGTGTGTTAAATGACAGTTTAATTGTTCTAATTAAGCGGTCATTGTGATTGAATAAAGTGAAAAAAATAAAATGTCTGTTTTTAACTCATAATTTCCTAATTTAAAAATACAGCATCATAATCCACATGAATCTCTAAGATTTCAATTGTTTTTGCTGGTAATGCACTACATGTAGTATGTCTGAATGATTTTCCTCAGAATCTGAAATTGCAACAGAAACAGTTCTGAATTTATTATTATTATTATTTTTTTTATATAAAACTTTATTGTATAATACTTAAATACAATCAATGATGTTTCAAAGACATATATAACATCACGTGCACATATCAACTTGCATTTTATAATTTTCTCAATTTATCTTTCTTTCTACCCTTTTTCCTTTCTTTATTCCAATTTCTTTCTTTCATTCTTTCTGTAATCTTCATTTTAATTAGCCCCGTGTGGTTCCAGGGGGCCCCCGTTTGGTCACGGGGCAAAGAATAGGGCCACTGCAGATCCCTTTGGAGGGGTAGGCAGAAGGGTAGAATCCCCCCAAATTCATGTTCATTTTATCATTTGTCATGTTCATTAAAGGTCTTCATCATGACCCCTGCATTGTTTCAGGTGCCATCTCGCTCACATCAAGAGCAGTGGCGGAAAAACAATAAACGTGGCTCCAGCGTAAATGGAGTTTCTACGATAGAATTTGCAGCAACTCTGCAGTTCAGGGTGAGAAGGTTCTAGGCCCATTTTCCATATTTTATCACGATGTACATGGAGGATGAGCCTGGCATGTTCATGCCTGTTAGGCGCCATATAACCTTACATGTGTTGGTGCGCCTTAAAACCCAATTCAATTCATTTTAATTATTTATAATGAGATCAGCACTCTAGTTGTGTAATGGAACAGGTACTGATTACCTCCCTTTTACCGGTATATGGATTTTTGAAAAAAAAAGTCAGAAAAAATAATTTCTATCTTCTTATATTTGTCTCATTTTATGATACTGCTTACATTTTCCGAATCAACGCATCTCATAACTTCTCATAGTTTTCCTTCCAGTGTGAAATAAATGTGCTGTCTCAAATCCAATGCTGTATGCTGATCAACAAAGAGCATCAACAGATGTTACCTCAAAAATGCAGTGTTATCAGATTTTGCCAGACATAAATAGCTGAGACATTGTTTAGTATTATTACTATTTACACAAATACTTTTCTCTGATTCGGTTAACAGATTCATTCAAAAAAATGTTTTTTACTGAAACTTTATTCATCAAATTTTACATAAAAAAACATCATTACACGAGCATATTATTACGAACAACACAAGTAAACGACATGGGCTGATTTCTGAGGTAGAATACAACTTAAAGCCCCAACTGCCATATAAAATCCAGAAATTTGCACTGGGACAGGTTTCTATATAAATTATGCATGTTTCACATCAGAGGTCCCTTTTTCAAAATTTTGAATAAACTACTGTAAAATAAATTATGAAAAGTTGCACAAATACACATTTAAACATGTTAAATCAATTGGTGTAATTATTTTTTTAAACAATCATTTGCAAAGAATAGTTTCAAAAAATAATTTAATGCAACTGTCAAACAATTTCAATTTGTCGGGAGAAGCCTATGAGGTTATGACCCTTGCTAATACAGAATGTAAACATTTCCCACGTGGCTGTGTTTATCAACAAGCGCCTTCTACTTTGTAATTATCATCAAAACCAGACAATGTAAAGCATCACAATTTAAAGCGGGTTGTCAACAGACCTTCAAAAAGGCATCAGATCTTGATTTTGTGTGGTTATAACTGTATAGTAAAATTTTCAATGTTCATTTGTGAAATATTATTGTGATTCAATTCAAATATAGAGTCAGCTGCTTCAGCATGTGTAGGACAATGTTTACATCAGCTATTTTAGTTGACATACAGGCTGAGTGCAGCAGTGGTAATTTGATAGGCCCCTCCTACAAATATTTACTACTGCGGCAGTAAATGTTTGGGGTTTAAAGGCCCAGCTTGAGCTCTTTAGATATCCGCAAGGATAGAAAATAAGTATATTTGAGTGTGTCGTGCCCAATAGCATGACATATAAATGACAAATTCTCCAAACGTGTTACTGGACAACAATGCTAGACAATGTGCTTAGCCTGCTATCACATATTCCAGAGCTAAAACCGATTTTAAAATATTAAAAATTGAGCTATGAGTAATGATAAAACTTTCTTGCATACCGGAAAGGATATCCGTCATTTTACCGGAGCTAGATATTTCCATCTCACCCTAGGGTCGAGATAAAATTCACGCGCGCCAACATCCGGTATGCAGGAAAACATGCAAAACGTTAATAGCTGGCGGCGTCATCGCACAACATTTCTCTGATTTGCAAGAAAAAGAATCTATCATGGGTATTCGGTTCAGATAAGGAATTCCAACCCTCGGTTGAAATTCCCTATCTTCACCGGATACCCATGAAAGATTCTTATAATCCAGCCCAGTATGGAGACGTATCCTTGTAGAAGTGTTCAGTTTAGTCTACTCACATTCTTGACCACACCCAGATCTAGTACAGACCTCTAGATTCCAGAATCAACGATAATCCAGAAAGCATGTGTCCATCGCTCACAACACTCAGTCCAGAAATATTCCCTTTCCATGTATCCTGCATCTGTTCTTTCGTAATAGATTGTGAATCTTAACTCGGCTACCAAATCACACGGTTTCGGGGTTACTCATATTCCATAGTTTTGTCGGAGGTAGTCGAGGACTGCTGGCGTACTAGACAGGGTGTTGAAGATTCGTCTTTCTGCCTTGGACATGATCTTCTCACACATGTACATGAGGTGGTGGTGAAACACGGTGTAGGGTGTACCCAGCTGCAGGGAATAGCTCAACTGAAAATGATAAAAAATCTGAATTACTAGTAGGAAGAAATAATTCAATTTGAAATATGAATCAGAAATTATTTAAAATATGGTATGAGAGAAGCTTAAAAAAGTAACCAGGTGAACTGATTATAATTGTGCTTAATATATTTCAACATTTTCAAATTAGATTCTTAGCTCTACATTAGCCATAACTTTAAGCTTATAAAATATAAAATAATTACAAACATTACACAACTACTATTATTGAATATTTACTAACGAGAAACAAAAGGTTTTGACAGAATTCAAATGCGGTACAAATAAAAAGTATCGCTTCGCTGAATTGAACTCGAACCCCACAATAAAATTACACTAATGGGTAAGACGAATGCACTACCAAATGAGCTACACGGGACAGTTAAGTGACGCAAGACAGTCTGTGATCAAAACATAATGCGCTTATGGATATCACGTCAGCAACAGAAATGTAAATATTGTATATATACAAATAATACGAGTATATAAAATATTGCTTTTTTCAAATTAAAAAATGTATTGTTACATACTTATTTGGGTTTATTTTCATGTTTCCATGTATAGATTTCACTGAATTAAAATATGCTCAATATATCTTTATTTACTGACAGTGTCCCTTTAATTATTGGCAGTATATCAGTAAGATACCATTACCATAATCCGAGACTTCTCTGACCCTAATAGCATTTTTTTTTTTGGTTGCTTTTTTTTGTGTTTTTTTCTGGTGGCCCGATGAAATATCAAAATTGTAAAAAGGGCTGGTAAGGTTAGAGAAGGCATGGATTACTATTACCAAAGATTCCTAAATGAGGTTCCACTGGGGGTAATTTTAACACATTTTAAAACAGGAGGGAAACTTTTTTTTACATAATAGATCTTGCTATTATAATAAATTCTTACCCAATCTTTGACAACCTGTAAAGTGGTGCTGTCATACCCAGCGTACATGGCAGGATTCTGTAACATACCTCGGGCAGACATAACACCTAAAACAAAGTCATACGAAGCATATGAAAGATAATTTACCTGAATCTATATAGGCAAAAGAGAATTTACCTGAATCTATATAGTCAAGGGATAATTTGCATGAATCTTTATAGTTGAGGGATAATTTACCTGAATCTATATAGTCAAGGGATAATTTTCCTGAATCTATATAGGCAAACGATAATTTACCTGAATCTATATAGTCAAGGGATAATTTGCATGAATCTTTATAGTTGAGGGATAATTTACCTGAATCTATATAGTCAAGGGATAATTTGCCTGAATCTATATAGGCAAACGATAATTTACCTGAATCTATATAGTCAAGGGATAATTTGCATGAATCTTTATAGTCGAGGGATAATTTTCCTCTTTATAGCCAAGGGATAATTTGCCTGAATCTATATAGGCAAAAGATAATTTACCTGAATCTATATAGTCAAGGGATAATTTGCATGAATCTTTATAGTCGAGGGATAATTTACCTCTATATATAGTCAAGGGATAATTTGCCTGAATCTATATAGGCAAAATATAATTTACCTGAATCTATATAGTCAAGTGATAATTTGCCTGAATCTACATAGGATGTTGTTCAGTCAACGGATAATATAACTAACTTTATAGAATGATCCTACCATTACTTTCCAGGGCTACAAATTAAGACCACCTAGTAGTGGGGTAACATCACTAGACCTGCTCAAAATTTACTAGAGTCTAATATAATATTCAACAGAAAAGTCTCTTTTAATTGGAGTTTACGGTTTCTTTTCATGAGATTAAATGCATTTTGAAGGTATCGCCACACTTCTGATGTATGCAAGGTTATCCAAGTGAAGGTATTGCCACACTTCTGATGTATGCAAGGTTATCCAACAATATAAAATCATCTCGATCAAGACTTTGCTAACAAAAAACAATAATACGGAAAACGGTTAGTTTGATTTAATACTGAGGCAATTATTAATAATGTCCTATAGGCATTTATTGAAATAATACAAATATCAGGTTTTTAAAAGGTTAGGTTAGAAAGAGCTACTACACAACCTACGTATTTATAACTTATTTCTTATTTGAACATGTTTTTATTAGCCCATCGGACTACCCAGACACAAACATTTGGTCGTCCAGCAGCGTTTTTACTAGCCTCGAGCTACCGGACTAGTGCTAATTTTGAACCCTGCTTACAAGACAGTTAACTGTTTAGTGAGTATAATAGTTTGTCTGTTATATATTGAAACAGAAAATAAAATTCATCTCTCACCTTTGACACCAGTAACTTCGTGTACCATACTAACGTCTTCCATTGACTTGATGTCTCCATTGGCGATGACTGGAATGTTGAGGTTTTCACGTATCAGTCGTACTGCCTCTAGATTAACCGGCTGGTTTCGCTGATCCTTCGTACGACCATGTACACTAATCCAGGACACCCCTGCAGATTCCACCTTCTTACACAAGTCTACGGTCTCTCTGTACAAGTAATGAGGTATTGCTTCAGTTGAAATATCAATAGTTTTATCAGTTTAGATGTGAAGTGGCTTTTATTACAGATTTATTTATGCACTATTCCATATGTTAGTTAATCTTATAAACTATACAAAGACAGTCATGCAAATGTACATATCTGTAATACGCAGATTATCCAATATCATTGTTAGTTTCTTAGATGTACAAAACAGATTCTAGCTAACAAACCATGTCATTACAAGAAATGCACCCTCTGACACACCTAGAATAGATGTTTGAAATGGGTCCAACTTTTATTTCTAGAGGCCCTATAATTAGGCTTTCGGATACCTTTCCTAGTCTTGGAGCACTGACCTGTCAAACCTCCCTATTTTCCTTCCAACAAAACAAGAGGCCCACGAAGGTCTGAGGATGTTCTACTGGCTAAAATAGTTCTTATAACAATAAAGAAATTGAACTGAATAGGGGTTTTAAGGCGTAGCAACCCATGAAAGGTTATATGGCGCCTAACAGGAATGAACATGCCAGGCTCATCCTCCATGTACATCGAGATAAAATATGGAGAATGGGCCTAGAACCTTCTCACCTGCAAAACTGCAGAGTTGCTGCAAATTCTATTGTAGACACTCCATTTACGCTGGAGCCACGTTTATTGTTTTTCTGCCACTGCTCTAGTGATTTGAGCGAGATGGCACCTGAAACAATGCAGGGGTCATGATGAAGACCTTTAATGAGCATGAACAAAAAATGATAAAATGAACATGAATTTGGGGGAGTTCTACCACTCTGCCTACCCCTCCAATGGGATCTGCAACCAAATGGGAAGTGACGAATGTTTCTCTCAATTTAATGCGAAATAATAAAGTATCATTTGTAAAGTAGCATCAAAATGTTGCCCCTAACCTAAATGCAGGATTGGACATAACAAGTTCACGACTTGTAATATACTGTGCGACACGCCAGCTAATGGTGTTACATACACAACCAACTTTCGTCCCAATATCTCAAGCAGTTCAGGAGTTATGGACAAGGCACAAAAAAGTGCATCTCCTCGACAACTGATCTTGAATTGAAAATTAAACACTGAATATGGTACTCAACACAACCTTATTAAAACAAACCATAAGCAATCTGAAATTCCCATATTTTGCCATCATCAAGGGCAATAACTGTTATTTATGCACCAACTTTACTCTTTGTCAAAATCATCTGAGATCTTATTTCCTTTTGCTTACATGAAATAATGTGTTAAAGCATGTAAAATACCGGCTTAGTTCAAATAGTCGACTTTACATGAAATCTGTGATGATTTCAAACGTTGATGATTTCAAACATAAACCTGAGTGATATCAAAATCTCTCCATCGATCAAGCCCATTCTAACTACTTCTGATTAAATCTTTCATCTTGTTCTGTCAGAAGTTGGCAAATATAAATATTACCTTAAAAGGACTCATGGCAATCTTGAGTTTTTTTCAAACATTAAAATGTGCTACTCGATGTAGTTATCCTGCATCATTTTGACTTTAAAACTGCTTGCATATAATTAATACAAAATTGAGATTTCAATTTTCATCATTATTTTGCCAGATTTTTTAAATATATTATTGGTGCAATATTATAAAAAGTTAGTAATATGTAAACATAATTTGCTTTGAACTATTCTAACAATTAATATTAATGATTGAACAAATGCAAGTTAAGAGAAAAACTAACGGAATGCCGTGAGTTTTTCCCAAAAATCAAGATTGCCGTGTGACCCTTTAATGAGCAGTATCAGTGAAAATAATTTACCTAACATCTTCATGTATCCTGATCTTGACTGAGATGGTAAATGCTGGGTAATCTTACCTAACATCTTCATGTATCCTGATCTTGACTGAGATGGTGAATGCTGGGTAATCTTACCCAACATCTTCATGTATCCTGATCTTGACTGAGATGGTGAATGCTGGGTAATCTTACCTAACATCTTCATGTATCCTGATCTTGACTGAGATGGTGAATGCTGGGTAATCTTACCTAACATCTTCATGTATCCTGATCTTGACTGAGATGGTGAATGCTGGGTAATCTTACCTAACATCTTCATGTATCCTGATCTTGACTGAGACGGTAAATGCTGGGTAATCTTACCTAACATCTTCATGTATCCTGATCTTGACTGAGATGGTGAATGCTGGGTAATCTTACCTAACATCTTCATGTATCCTGATCTTGACTGAGACGGTAAATGCTGGGTAATCTTACCTAACATCTTCATGTATCCTGATCTTGACTGAGACGGTAAATGCTGGGTAATCTTACCTAACATCTTCATGTATCCTGATCTTGACTGAGACGGTAAATGCTGGGTCATCTTACCTAACATCTTCATGTATCCTGATCTTGACTGAGATGGTAAATGCTGGGTAATCTACCCTGTTTCTCGTCTGACGGACCATATCATACACCAGCTCCGGTTTCTTGATTAAACACGCCCCATAACCATCAGACATGGCCCATCTGGAATTATATATGCCCCAAAACTGTCACTTATAATTTCTCCAAATCGGTGAAAATCTGTTTCTGAGTTATGTCCATATGAAAGTACTCGTAGATTAATTATGTTTGGTTTATATAATACCTGCAACTTTTTACTCAAGCCAGCATAAATAAATACATGTTCCAACATAACCAAGATGTCTGCAACTCTTTGATCTTTATTTAAATGATACTCAGTCTGGCAAAATTGTTTGTTTTCAGACCTGCTGTAATAAAGGTGAATTACCTTTGTGGACATCCACAGTTTAGATCCACACCATCTGCAAACCTGGAAATATTAAACAAATGAAAAAGTTAAACATTTTGATAATGCAAATTTAACAAGAGGTCAATGACCTTGAAGCTCTACTGATAGGTTTTTGATAGCTAGATGAGCATTCCTGTGAAGTTTCATGAACATCCGTCAAGTAGTTTCAGAGGAGTAGTTGCTACAAGTTTTCATTATATAACTCTATGTTAACAAAGATGGCCGCTGGCAGCCATGTTTAACATCAAATCAAAAATTTTTTTGACAAGGATCAACATCATGTCATACTGATCATTTTAGAAAAAGTCCCATATCAATATCACTTATAGTTTTCAAAAAGTAGTCGCTACAAACTTGTATTTTGAAAATCTATTTTAAGCCATGATGGCCATCTTGAATTTCCGGACGACCTGAAATTTTGCTAGGATCAATTAGACATCAAGAGCAACATTCCTGTGAAGTTTCATGAAAATCTGTTGAGTAGTTACAGAGAAGTAGTCGCTACAAGTTTTTACTAGATAACTCTATGTAAACAAAGATGGCCGCTGACGGCCATGTGAAACATCGAATCAAAACGATTTTCGACAAGGACCAACATCATGTCATGCTGATCATTTTAGAAAAAGTCCCATATCAATATCACTAATAGTTTTCAAGAAGTAGTCGCTACAAACTTGTTTTTTGAAAATCTATTTTTAGCTGTGGTGGCCATCTTGAATTTTCGGCCGACCTGAAGTTTTGCTAGGATCAATAAGACATCAAGAGCAACATTCGTGTGAAGTTTCATGAAAATCCGTCAAGTAGTTTCAGAGGAGTAGTCGTTACAAGTTTTCATTATATAACTCTATGTAAACAAAGATGGCCGCTGGCAGCCATGTTAAACGTTGAATCAAAATAATTTTCGACAAGGATCAACATCATGTCATGCTGATCATTTTAGGAAAAGACGCATATCAATATCACTTATAGTTTTCAAACAGTAGTCGCTACAAACTTTAAAAATCTATTTTTAGATTTGGCGGCCATCTTGGATTTCACATCAATATGATTTTTTGCTATGATCAACTAGACTTCATGGGCAACATTTCTGTAAAGTTTCATGAAAATCCATTCAGTAGTTTCAGAGGAGTAGTCGCTACAAAAAAAGTTTACAGACGGACAGAAGAACGACGGACACCGCACCACGGCATAAGCTCTGCTGATCTCTAAAAATTACTGAGAACAATATTGTGTACTTAGAGGTTATGATAATACAATTCAAACTACTAATGATTAGTATGTGTACCAAGTAATTAACATAACACCAGTACTAAGATATCTCCGACCTACTGATGTCGGAGTATACTGTAATGATAAGTAATTAACATAACGCCAGTACTAAGATATCTCCGACCTACTGATGTCGGAGTATACTGTAATGATTAGTATGTGTACCAAGTAATTAACATAACGCCAGTACTAAGATATCTCCGACCTACTGATGTCGAAGTATACTGACAATAGGTTATTCTATAATACAGTTGCACATACTATTGTTTGTCGGAGGTATCTTACTGGTTTGATCGGTTGAAAAGGATAAATGATTGGCAATTGGCGTCATGTTTATTGAAATGAATGTTGTTTAATGGCTCATCAACACATTATAGGTTATATAGAGCTGCACCAGAGAGAGGGGAAGGATACATAGGAATCTGGGAACCTGCTCTAATCTTACTAACAAGTAGCTTGCTATGGTTCTTTAAATGTTCTTGGAGGATAGACTCAAATACAATGTCATGTGACCGCCTGGTTTATATCCCATTATAATAGACAATGCTAAGGAACAGTGTCTTCCCCAAGACCACACCAACAAAACTCAGTGGTGCTGGTAAGGCTTGATCCCTTGACCTCTAAATTCAAGTCCACCATGTTATCCACTCGGCCAAGAATTAATCCCTAAGAAGATGTCACAGGAAGATTCCCCCACCCTTTACTCTATTTGATCACTGAACAAATGGGGATGTTTTACACCTCTTTAACAGCTTAGGTTATATCTGGCTGGAATATGGAATGGTGATGAGCAAACAATTACAACAAGAAGCACCGCCGGTCGGTGCAGACGCTCGACTTTCAAGGCCTTGTTTATTTATCAAACTATGTTGATGGGCATAATTTTGCTTAATTGCAGAACAGAATTATTACACTTGTTAACCAAATCTTGTAAGTATAAAAGGAGCCATACCTTTTTTTTTTAAATAAAAGCACAAGAGCATAGAACCTTGCTACATGATGTTGTGTAATGATGCTGAATACATGTGTGAAGTTTCTATCCATTATGCAAGGTAGTTTCGGAGATACAAGCTTACATACAAACTTTAACCCAGACGCAGATGATGCGGACGGTGATCAAGCAATTCTTCGAAAAAGCAAATAATGGAGATGTAGATGAGTATTTGGGGTATGAATAACAGGTGTTTGATCTCCATTCATTTTAAAAGCCATGGTATTCAATTTCTAGTTCACACTGAGACAGCTCTACCTTTTGTTGCGAACAACAGTTGGCAATTTCTCTGGCACATCGCCAACTGGGGCCAACTAATGACTTATGAAGGGAAACACCGATGGATGAAGGAGAAATAAAACAAGAAAGTAGCTAATATCGGCAAAGTTTCACACAGAAACGCAAACAATATTAATGTGTCAAAGAAAGTAATATTAATATTTCTATAGCGTAATCAAAATATAGTTTAAATAGAATACAAGCAGACGAATCCTCTTTTCAATTTACTTCCCCTTTATTACATTGTGTCAACTGGAATAATCCAAAACTTGGCAGAATGGCAGAAACAATACAGTATAATACAGAAGGCAAAGAAAAACACAAACTGCAGACAATATATTATGGATAAACTTTGGAAAAAAAGATTTTCCGTTAATAATATGTAGTGTACTTGAAAGTGTTTCATGAAAACAAACTTCTTTTTTTTTGGTGTCTCCGTGGCCGTATGGTTAACGACGTTGCGTTGTAAACCTTCACCTCTCACCGCTGCGGGATCGAAATCCCACTGGGAGCTCTACTTGTGAGGAAGTGTCGATTCTTTTGGATGGCGGGAGGTGTACAGTACTGGTTTTACCCAGGAAAAGTGGGTGGTCTGCCTCCACCACAAAAAAATTGACCGTCATATATAACCTTACATGTGTTGAAAATTACAAAACACCATACAAACAAACAATGGTAAATTTTATAAACGTGTCTGCAGACACAGATGTCCTGCTAAAATTGTTTGTATATGCTCATCTGAAATGAGACATAATCAGCATGTCAAAGTTCAAAACAATTCAATGATTATAAATATTATAAAATATGCCAACTTACGGAGAAACAATTTCTGCTGCATCAGCAAAGTCCTTGGCATTGTGGGCAGCAAACTGTACTACTAATGGACGGTCTTCTGTAAACAGTATATACAGTAGCAAATGAAAACAGTGGTTAAAGAGATTTAAAAGTTGCAGTTGCTAAGAACATTTTATGTTCATTTTGTTATTATATGTCACTGATACTTCAAATATGAGGTTATTTTACATTGTTGCGTATAATACTGAATTATATCGGACTTGTATCCAGCAGAGACAGAACCCATATTTGTATTCTGTCTACTGCATTATCTGTAACCTACAAGGACTGGACATGAAGTAGACTTATTGTACAGTCTACTAAACACACTAACAGTACAGCTGTCTGTACCATGAGTAACACACTAACAGTACAGCTGTCTGTACCATGTGTAACACAATAACAGTACAGCTGTCTGTACCATGAGTAACACAATAACAGTACAGCTGTCTGTACCATGAGTAACACACTAACAGTACAGCTGTCTGTACCATAAGTAACACACTAACAAGTACAGCTGTCTGTACCATGAGTAACACACTAACAAGTACAGCTGTCTGTACCATGAGTAACACACTAACAGTACAGCTGTCTGTACCATGAGTGGAGCATCCGGTACAGAATTCAAGGGATCAAAAGTTTTTTCTATAAATAATTTTACCAAAAAATGTAAAATCACATTTAAGACCACTTTATTTAATGTATTAGTAAGTACAGAAAGTACCATGAAAAATTGACATAGTGGTTTCTTGAAAATCTTTTTATTTTGCACAAATCTACCAGGATTTTGAAACTGTCTGAATCAACCAAAATCAGTCTGATCTCAAGTTTAAATATAAAACCCCAATGCCACGCCTCACTATATTTACGCATAACTTATATACTATCCAAGACAACAATCTCTCTGTCAAAAACTCTGTCATGAAAATGATTAAAATTGTAAATGTAATTAAGAATCCACAAAACAATAGAACTTGACATTTGACCTACTGACCCCAAAATCAATAGGGTTCCTTCCCTCACCAAGGGCAATGTACCTAAAAATTTCATGAGTGTGAGTTTTATGATTCCAAAGTTATCGCCCAAAATATCTTCTTCCATATAAGGTCATGACAACCTTGACCTTCAACCTAATTAAGCCAAAAACAATAGGATTCCTCCTCACACCAAGGACAATGTACCTATAAAGTTTTGTGAGAGTTGGTGTAATTGTTTTGAAATTATCGCACAGAATGCCTATTTCCAAATTAGGTCTTGGCAACCTTGACTTTGACCTACTGACCCCAATATGTATATGTTTTCTCCTCCCACCAAGGGCAATGTGCCTATGAAGTTTCATGTATACGGGAGTTACAATTTTGATGTTATCGTAGGAAATTTGCACAGAAATCCTATTTTATATTTGACCTCAAAAATAATAGGGTTCTTTTTCTGCAATGCACCTGTGACATTTTAGGAATATGGATGTTATGTTCTTGAAGTTATCATGCAAAATGCCTATTTCCACATTAGGTCATGGTGACCTTGACCTTTGACCTACTGACCTCAAAATCAATAGGGTCCCTCCACTCACCAAGGGAAATGAACTATGAAGTTTCATGCATGTGGGTGTTAATATTTTCGAAAATATTGGTGGAATGCCTATTTCCATATTAGATTATGATAAACTTGACCTTCCAGCCTCTGACCCCAAAATCTTCAGGGTTTCTCCTCTTCTCAAGGGCAATGCACCTATGAAGTTTCATGAGTTTGGGTTTTGTGGTTTTGACGTTATTGAGCTGAATCCATATTTCCATATAAGGTCATGATGACCTTGATCTTTGACCTACTGACCTCAAATAGGGTTCCTCCTCTAACCTAGTGCAATGAAGTTTCATGAGTATGGGTATTATGGTTTTAAAGTTATTGTCTGGAATTGCGCAATTGTTTCCCCAGCCATTTAAGGCGTGGCGGTGCCGCGATGCCTTCGAATCCGAAAGTGACTTACCGCCACGCCTTAATGTAGCCGCGATGCTTTAAATCAGTTGCCGCGATCCATTAGTCCTATCAACATTTCAAGTTTTCCCTTAGGCTAAATAAAATTATACCTGAGTTTAATGTAACCCGACCGACCCTCTGAACCCCCCCCCCCCCCCCCCCCCCTCCCCTCCCCCCCGACTCCTTTTTTTTTTACTGAAAAAAAAAAAAAAAAATGTTCACGCGATCACGGCCGACTCATGTGCTCATTGTCCTGCTGTTGGAATTGACCCTCTTGACTTGCAAAAAATAAATTAAACTGTATTACCCCTTTGCAATAATTGCAAGTGATTGGGAAAAAAGTCAGTTGTTGCCAGGCTTTTTGGAAACATTAAAACATACACAAATTCATATTGTAATCTATTGTAGTTTTTAAAATACCACATTTTCCCATTCATCAAACAAAGCTCATCGTCACCTTAAATGTAACTTCGCCAAAAAAATAAATAAATAAATAAAATAAAATGCCTACCTACCTAACCGTTTTTTTTCAGCAATGTTACAGTAAACACAGGTATAATTTTATTTGGCCTTACTAAACAGCTGATTACCTGGCTGTGTGTAACTGCCTGAAGCTATGATGTGTGTTAATGCAGTAAAGGCGGTCAAGTGGTACTAAATACACACAGCTTGTGTTATGTCTGGCAGAGTATATGCTAAGTGTTAAGTAAACAAAAGATGATTGTGGAGTGAGTGCCACTAATTGGTTTATTGCCCAAGTTGGTTATGATTGGTCATGATTAAAGGAGAGCAGTATCATTGATTGGTATTTGTAATGCATGGGGATAAATGATGGGTTTTAATGGATAATTTAATTCAATGTTTATCATGTATTTAATAGTAGAATGATTTCATGCATGCTAATCAACATTTAAATCGTCAGCTTGGTAGGTAAGTATAATGAATGAGGTAGATATTTTATAATTGTTTAATAATAACTCAATCAAGTAATTAAGGTAGTCTATTTAACTGCCAGAAAGTGATTTGCTAGCATTCTTTATTAAAAGATTTTGAAATAAAAATATGATGTTTTTTTATTATTTCATTCATTCCTTATGATACAAGATATACGCCAAATCTATTCTTTTCAACTGGCATTTAAAAAAATATTGACGAGAATGGGGTACCACTCCTTTCCCGCAAACATCCCCATTTTTACGCAAAAATGCCACCACTCCTTAAAAAAATCCTGGGGAAAGCCCTGACAACTCCATATCATAATACGTCCCGGTTTTCAAACAGGCTTATAAAATGGGGTCTATGACTTTACATTTTTGATAAAATGATTTATATAAGAAAAATTCCCTCTTTCTCACCTCAGCAATGCATATTTATGGATCCACTAATTCTGTACTGGATATTCCACTCATAGTACAATATACAGATTTAACCATTAACTGTGTTTAGTACTTATGCATATTGTATCTAACCTGAGAGGACTGAGCATACCTTTACATGTAGTAAACTCATTATCTCTAGCCTTCAGTGACTGGATAAATGAGCTGGCGATAAGCATTGGAGTGAAAGCCAGGTCACAGTCATACTTCCTCACCAACATTCGAAATGCCAATCTGAAACAAAAACAACACAATTATATAAAAAAGCGAAGTTAAGTATTACTGTTAATTAAGCAGTATAAATCAATAAACAAACAGCAGTGTAGAATCTATACAAAGTTTGACACCCAGTGAAGTGTCTATACAAAATGTCACACCCAGAAGAATCTATACAAAATGTGATACCCAGTGAAGAATCTACCGGTATACAAAGTGTGATACCCAGTGAATAATCTACACAAAATGTGTTACCCAGTGAAGAATCTACCAGTATACAAAGTGTGACACCCAGTGAATAATATATACAAAATGTGATACCCAGTGAAAAATCTATGCAAAATGTGACACCCAGTGAAGAGGCTATACAAAATGCGATACCCAGTGAAGAATCTACCGGTATACAAAGTGTGACACCCAGTGAAAAATCTATACAAAATGTGACACCCAGTGAAGAGACTATACAAAGTGTGACACTCAGTGAAGAAACTATACTAAATGTGACACCCGGTGAAGAATCTATACAAAGTGTGACTCCCATTGAAGGATATATACAAAGTGTGACACTCAGTGAAGAAACTATACTAAATGTGACACACAGTTAAGATGTGAGATAAGAAATCTCTTAGTTTAGCTTATCCTCACTCTTCAGAATCCTTTTAAGTAGAGGGACTTAAAACCGAAGGATTACAAGCAAATCTGTGTACACATACTTGGAATATCTAACCATCGGGGCACATATTTTTACAACACCGTCATCTTCGAACAGTTCCATGGGCTTCCTCCATGAAAATGCATGGTCATCTCTGAGGTTACTATTGTCTCCAAACATCATACTACATCAACTGATGACGAACGGTCTTATCTTTTTGATGGTTCCATCTGTATGAAAATCAAATATAGGATAAATAAGTAGTTTAGTAGATTTAATGAAAACGGAATAATTAGTAGATTTAATGAAAACGGAATAATCTGATGAATATTCAACTGTGTAGTATTATCCTTTATAAATTAATTTTTTAACTTTTCAACTACTTACATGATTGAAAAAAACTTGGAACTTTCGTTCCTCAGACGAGGAACTTTATCAACTGACTGAAGTTAATCCATCGACTAAACATCGCCCAAGGCATGAGTGACAGGCACAATATGTAATGTACTATTACAGAACTATTCTTCTGTTTGCACGACCTGTCTCAATTACTCCCGTTCTGTTTGTTTAAAATAACAAATTGTCAATTGTTTTTGTAGTTGTCTTTTGTTAGAAACATACTGCTGACATGTAGTGGTAGATGTCACATGAGTGAAGTTTGACAGCTCTACTGCTTCTGAGAAACGGTCTCAACAAAAAACTTGAATATAAACTGTATCGAACGGACGGACACAGTACACAAGGGTAACACTATATTCCCATTCCACTTTCAGGGTGGAAAATGAAACATGTTCTAATTTCTTTTAACATACGGAAAATAGGAAATGATTTAAAAACACACAATGTAACGGACATTACAAGAACCAAACATTATTAACATCATGGACACATATTTTTGGGATATCTGTAAAGTTTGGAATATTTTTTGGATTTAACATCATTAGTGGTATTAATGTCTTAAGTTAAAAGACTTAATTTAACAAGGTAAGGCCATAATAAATCAATTGGTAGTTTCTCATCCAAATTTATTTCAAAATAGGGGCGTGGGGGTGGGGGTGGGGAGGGTGAAATTTTACTTTTTTATTTTATACGACAAATGGAAAATGGCCTCGGTACAAGGCAAAAAAAATAAAACATACTACTGAGTACTTCCAAGATTGAAAACATATTTTTAATAGTGTTTCATACTTTTAGCAATTTTTTTTATTATTAATTTGTTTTTATTATTATTATTATTTTTTTTTTTTTTTTGAAGAAATAAAACTTACCGGGGCGGCATAAAAAAAAGGGCATGGGCGGGGATGAGAATCTAGCAATTAATTTATTATGGCCCAACGTAAATTACTGTAACGTAGGCTTAATAACACAGGTATACAAGGTATAAAAAGTAAAGGAAATGAAAGCTTTTATTATAAAAAGCATGAATAATGAAGACAATTTAAAATACAAATTCCATACCTTTTTAGTCATCAAAATGCAGTAAAATTAATTATTTATAGGTAACACATTCTACACCCTGTAACATGATAACGCCCCGATGCTCAGATGGCAGACAAGTTGCAAAATACTACATACATAATGGGCTTTCAGAAAAATAGGGTGGGGGAGGTTTTCCCAGACAGCACGATTTACGCAAATATACCCAAATACACATAAATTACCCAAATAAGCCCTATGTAATTGTTTTTTTTGGCAAATACTTCATTTTTATAGTTGAGTATGGTATAAATGAATGTAATCTGTGAAAGAAAATATATATTGGCTGCAGATATGAACTTTGCAGCCTGTTTTAAAATTCACTGTTTTCAAAATATACCATATTTTTGCCCAAATACACCCTATTTAATTGTTTCTTTTCGGCAAATATATATTAGTCGCAGATATGAATTTTGCAGCCTGTTTTAAAATTCACTGTTTTCAAAATATACCATATTTTTGCCCGAATACACCCTATTTAATTGTTTCTTTTCAGCAAATACTTCATTTTTATAAATGAGTATGGTATAAATGAATGTAATCAGTGAAATTTAACCTGATTTGGCCCAAACACTTTTGTTTGTTTTGTTTTGTTTGTGGTGTTTTACGTCATTTTCAACACATGCAAGGTTATATATGACGGTCGATTTTTTGAGATGGAGGCAGACCACCCACTTTTCCTGGGTAGAACCAGTACTGTACACCTCCCGCCATCCGTAAGAATCGACACTTCCCTCATTTTGCCCAAATACAACCTATCATCGAATCACCATTTTTATACTTCAGATTTATCAAAAACAGACACGATATGACCTTCACAATGTTGTTTATTTTCAGGATAGAAGGAGTTATAAAATTATGTTATTACGGACGAACAGTCACATTTTACATTCTAAGACATTCTAAGAAACCGTTAATAAACCTTTAATTTTGTAATATTAAGATGCGCCCTGTTACGTCAGCCAACATATATTTTGTTTGAGTGTAACAAATAAAAAGTATGTTGTTTCCGGTTAGTACCATCAAGGAGGAGTAACTCGGCCTTGGTGATCTTGGTGGTATAATTTACCCTTAAAGGGACAATGTCCATAACATATCCCGCAGCCTCTTATTAATGCTTCGTCGCACTTGATTGAAATGTGCGACAGTTGTGTTTCTGACATTTCCTCGCTCGGCAATACAGCTGACATACACCCGATTCATGCCAGCAGCCTTCAATCTAAGAACAATGTCTATTGACAATGTCTGGTGCTGGTGTATTAGAATCTTTGTTGTTACCGCCGACGTTGACAAAGATGTAGTAAAACATTTTTGTTCAATCCATTATTATATTTAATAATACTATCGCTGAAAAAAGAAAATAATTAAAAAGGGTGTATTTTGATATATTTGGGTAGGTCGATTTGACAAAAACTGTTCTTTAAAAAGGTTGTAAAGTAAATATAATAAGCATCTGCGACTAATATATTATTTTTTTTACTCATCACAACTATTTATACCATAATCAACAATAAAAATGAACAATTTGCCAAAAAAAACAATTAAATCGTGTGTACTTGGGCAAACATAGGCTATATTTGGGTAAGTTGTATCTGATTTGATAAAAATGAATTTTAAAAAAGGCTGCAAAGTTCGTATCTGCGGCTTATATCAGAATAATGGAATAATCAGGCTACCCTTTTAAAAACAAAATTATTACAAGCGATAACAACAAAATTAAAAGAATCATACGTCTTGTTTTGGAAAAAAATCCTTTTTGATGATAGTAAGAACCCAATTAACGGAAATAAATATCGAACATACCGTGATTTAAAAACTTCATATAAGCTTGAAAAGTATTTATTAACAATTGAAAATAATAGAAAGAAAATATCAACCTTTGTCAAAATAAGAATAAGTTCACATAAGTTATATGTAGAAGAAGGGAGGTATTCAAAAACTCCTCTTACAGAAAGAATTTGTAAAGTATGTAATGATGGTCAGGTATAGAGAACGAATTTCACTTTGTTGTAAAATGTGTCAAATATAACACTTTACGACAAACAATCTTTGATTGGTTATCTGACATTTACCCATCTTTTTGTAATATGAATGTTATTGACCAGTTTCATTTTGTTTTGAGCAGTAATGATTATGATATTAATAACATTTGTATTTGATACATTTATAAAATTTATGAATTAAGAGAAAATTCTCTAAAAGTAGAAGGGCCGACTGTTGTAAAATAAACATTTCACTGGCTATATAAATCTATTTATTTAGACTGAGTAGAATTGTATAATTCACATAATATTATGTTTCATACTTATGTGTTTATGTAATATGCTACATATGATATAATTGTAATGTATATGTGGTGACAATCCTGTCATTAGATTTTGACCAATAGAAACATTTGATTTGATTTGATTTGAAAAAAAACAACAATTAAATAGGCTGTATTTGGGTAATTCAGGTGTATTTGTGTAAATCGTGCTGCCAGGTTTTCCCTTATTAGCTCACGGCCTAATTGATCCTAATTGTATTGCGTTTGTAAACATGGACATAATTAAGTAACAATAAGTAGAATACTTAGAAAAATGTTAAAATGACGCCTACTACAGATGTATGAATAATACCTACCAAGTAAGGAGATGGTCTAAAAAAGTGCTTCTTTTTGTTACAATAAACCACTTTTTTTGCAACTAGAACAATTTTTTTACATTTAAAACAGCATATATGCCTGTAACAATGTGTTACGTAGTTGTCACTGACTTACTGTTATCAGTAGTAAGACTTATAACACTGAATTACATCATAATAGTAACTTTGTTCACATGTGTTCATAACAGTAACTTTCCTCTGTGTAATTGTTCCAACACACTTCTCTTGCGTACGAAGTACATTAAGTGCGAAAGATATTGAATGGTTCATAGCGTTTCGTCGTATTTTTGTTAAAAAATAGAGGTAAAAGAAAACCAGTCTGTAACGTGGACCGGAAGTTTACAAAATCCAAGATGGAAGAAAATGTCATCGAACAATTGGAAACTGATGGTAAAATTTATCTTTTATTGATTTATGACAAATGGTTGTAGTATTTTATAGCTTTTTTACAACTTGTATCGTTTTTTCAATTACATACATAATGTCAATTATACGGTTCATTTAAATATCTTGTGAATAATGGTTGAAACAACTCCAAAACTACGAAACGTTCTGTTTCCTCAGCTCAAGATGAATTTTCATCAGTAATAAAACATTCTATAAGAAATAAAAGTGGATTCCATGTGGAACATTTGTCAAATATAAAATCATAATCTGGTTCCAGAATTACGGTTGCTTGACTTCCCGTGCAAGTTAGCAATGCCAAATGATTTTTTATTAATTTAATAAAGACTTCCAAACAAGTGTTTTTCTATTGAGCTTTCTTTTCCGATCACAGAACAGAAAACCAAATCATAATATCTCTTTCCTCTGAAAAGATATGATTTTTTAAAGACTATGACTATCAGCACCTATCAATTCAATGACAATTCAAAGTAATAAGAAAAACAACCTCATACCGTAATAAAAGATTTTAATTTGTTAACATATATCAAACATAACTATTTATATCAAACGATAAACAAATAAAAAAAATCTCTTTCCACTAAAACGTTATGATTTTTGAAAAATGTATGCCTACAGTATAGACTTAGTTCGCCTCAAATCTGAATAAAGAAAATAGAAATAAATTAGCTGTTCTTTATTAAAGAGAAATTAAAAGCGGAAAGGAATAAAAAGAAAAGAAAAAGGAAAACATATAAAAAATATTCAATCAGTGAAAACGAACGTTCATAGGTTTCAAAGCGAATATCAGTAACGCAATACCCCACCCACCCAAAAATGTTACCAAGTTTTAATTCTGGCATTGTCTACATTACGATTATATAAATCGATACATATACATTAACACATCATAAAAACCATCACTGAGATCGGTTCCCCGATAGGAAACAGTAATTTCACCAAATCGTACAAAATGCAATTACGTAAGCAAGTTATACGACGGGCGCGGCCGTCTTGGATTAATGTTCTGGAATTTACGGTGGGCATCGTTAGAATCATTATTCTTTATCATTCCGGTACATTTCAAATTAAAACGAATAATCTATCAATTGTTAATTAATTAAAAAATCATAATAAACCCTCAGAATGAACGAAATCCCTCGATTTAAACGAAAAACCCGTTAGTCAATATTTTAAAGTATGTTTTCTAACTTCGATCGTTGTTGATTTTGGCCGATGTGCCTCTTTCCGAAACGGGGAAACCCTTAGCAATCTATTTTAAAATATTTGGTATTCCGTATTCGGCTTTGTTTCAATAATTTAGTATGAAAGCGAAATAAATCATGTCTATAGTGAGGTTGGAATTTCCAACGTTGAATATTCATGAGATTTCCGCAACGAGAGCCCTCTAGCGAGCTTTGGCATTGCTATGCAAATGCATTTTGACAAAATCCACCATGACTAGCGAGGGACATGCGTTCCGAAAACCGCTGAGTAGACCCTATGTGTGTCACCGTTGTAAATTCATTGTTTTTCAGACAATGTTTAAGCATTCAAACTGCTGTTTTCCTCAAAATAATTAGTTTTCCTTAAAGGAGAATGATTAAACTCTACAATGACAATTTGAAAACTTTAATTATCGCTAAAGTAGTTTTTATCGATCTAAGCTTACACCCATGCTCAGTCAATAAACGTGAAATCGCACCTTGCGGAAGTTGTAGGTCGGCATGCTTAACTCGTGACTTGGGCTTAACTAATCAAGATACAGGAAAAATAATGATGTCTTCTGCAGGGCTTCCGTTAACGGGCGTACGGCCGTAAATTACGTCCAAAAATCGTATTTGTCCGGCGAAAATTAACATCAAAGGCGTACAGTGTACTTCCAAAAACTTCAAAGTACGCCGCGATTATTTACTAAGGACGTCCCATAATCTGTAAATTACGATGATAGCACCGCCCATCTAATCTAATTTCATTTGAGACTGCCGACGTAACAAGTTCTAAAGCAATTAAAACACAGTGGAGCCTGTAATTGACAGGTAAAACCGGTTTTGTCCAGTTTTTATCAAGGGTCACACGTGTGGCTGGTGAAAGGAGAGAGTGTTAATTAGATAATTGGTCTAGCCGCGCATTCACAAAATGAAAGTAGCAGTATAATCTCGATGCCAAATTGCTTAATTTATATTCATTAACCACAAAGTTGAAACTCCTTACACAAACAGATTTTTAGGCTATTTCTTTTATATCTTTGTGTCATTTTTCTGCGGCTTTATCAAAGTTACAAATAGAAACGAATTACTGATAGACAAACATTATTTAATAATCTCTAACCTAGGGGAAAGAACTCTTCGCGGAGACTAAACACGGAAGTGAAATTATCACTGGCAAAAATAATCGATTGCTTTGATAATAAATTAATCAATCTGTTACATTTATTCCTACACTTGACATTTTTACATACCTTTCATTAATGTATGCCAATTTAAAAGCTTTCCTGGACTGATAAATTGAAAACTGTTTGCAAAATGTAATTCACTGTATAAAACTTGTGGGTGGGGTATGGCACGCAAAGGCAAATTAAGTATTTTTAGTTTGAAGCTGTTTATATAATGATGTCATCAAATATTTTCTTTTATAAACATATAGATGATTATAAATATCCTTTTTTCCTTTTTAACATTTTAGATGTGTTGTTTCCGAGCACCACGCGGAATCACTGACTCAAAGACTGAGTATGATGAATGCCATGCTCAAACACTGGAACTTCCTAAATTTTCCCCATGAACTTCCAAATTTGATATACAGGAAGTTCGAACTTCCTAAATTTGAACCTTAGTGGAAGCCCTGCTTCTGATAGAGCTATGATTGGCCTTTCTAGTGGTAAACATGGGAAATTCCTGAAAATAGTCCCGATGCAACTGGATTAAAATAGGTCAAATTTGGATGCATATTGCGTAAAAAGTAGTGCAAAGGTATGCATAAAATGGCACTATGTCACAATAAAGCTTGGTTTACGATCTTTCCAGAAATATATCAGACTTATCTGTGCAGGTTAGCGCAATGCAGCGTATGATAGATGATCATGGCATATATTCATAAATGTTCAATAGAATTACATAGCATATGACCTATTTTGACAACACGTTCAGACACTACCTACTACTTTCAAAATTAAATATTAACTTTGTTATTTTAAGTCTGCTTTTTAAAAATTGAAAAAAATCTTTTGATTCTTAAGGCAGAACTTGGTCTTAAATCAACAAATCCGCTTTTGATATGTTTTTAGCTCTACTGGCCGAAGGCCAACAGAGCTTATGGGATGCAGAGTTGTCCGTCGTCCATCCGTTGTCCGTCGTCGGCGTTAACTTTTGGCTCGTTAAGACGATAGGGCCTTCATTTTTCATCCAATCTTTACCAAACTTTAACAGGTTGTTAATTAATATCAATGAAAGCTCGGATGAGTTCGAAAACCAGCCAGATCGGACAGGTAACACTGTTACCTGTCCGATCTGGCTGGTTTTCGAACTCATCCGAGCTTTCATTGATATTAACAACCTGCTAAAGTTATATTGCAATATTTTGCCTCGTTAAGACGATAGGGCCTTCATTTTTACATCCTATCTTTACCAAACTTTACCACATTGTTAATATTAATGAAAGCTCGGACAAGTTCGAAAACCAGCCAGATCGGACCGTAACAGCAGAGTTATGGTCCTTGATTTATTTAAAAATGCTATATTGTTATATTTTGCCTCGTTAAGACGATAGGGCCTTCATTTTTCATCCTATCTTTACCAAACTTTACCACATTGTTAATATTAATGAAAGCTCGGACAAGTTCGAAAACCAGCTATATCGGACTAGTAACAACGGATTTGTAGCCCTTGATTTAGTTAAAAATGCTATATTTTGCATTGTTAAGACGATAGAGGCTTCATTGTTCATCCGATCTTTACCAATCTTTATCAGATTGTTGTTGTTGTTGAAAGCTCGAACAAGTTTGAAAAACAGCCATATCGGACCAGTAACAGCGGAGTTATGGTCCTTGATTTAGTTAAAAATGCTATATTTTGCCTCGTTAAGACAATAGGGGCTTCATTGTTCATCCACTCTTTACCAAACTTGAACAGATTGTTAATATCAAAGAAAGCTTGAACAAGTTCGGAAACCAGCCATATCGAAATAGTAACAGCGGAGTTATGGCCCTTGATTTAGTTAAAAATGCTATATTTTGCCTCGTTAAGACTATAGGGGCTTCATTGTTCATCCGATCTTTACCAAACTTTATCAGATTGTTAATATCAATGAAAGCTCAGACAAGTTCGAAAACCAGCCATATCGGACCAGTAACATCGGAGTTATGGCCCTTGATTTACTTCAAAATGATATATTTTGCCTCGTTAAGACGATAGCGCCTTCATTTTTCATCCGATCTTTACCAAACTTCATGAAATTGTCAATGTCTATGAAAGCTTGGTCAAGTTCGAAAACCAACCAGATCGGACAAGTAACAGCGGAGTTATGGCCCTTGATTTTGTTAAAAATGCTATAATATGCCTCGTCCTACGATAAGGCCTTCATTTTGCATCTGATCTTTGCCAAACTTTACCAGATTTTACAACTGTCTTTTTTATATTATTATTATTTTTTATTTTAATCATTATTTTTTTTTTTATTTATTTATTTATTATTATTTTTTTTTTTTTATTTTTTTTTTAATTATTATTTTTTTCATATTTTTTTTTTTTAAATTATTCCATTTTTTTCAGATTTTTTTCATATATTTTTTTTTTTTATCTCTATGTTGGACCAGAAATAAATGCTATATTTTGCCTCGTTAATACGGTATGGCCTTCATTTTTCATCTAATCTTTACAAACTTTACCAGATTCTTTAGTTATGGCCCTTGATTTAGTCAAAAAGCTGTTTTTTGTCTGAAACTTTCAAAAAAACGTAAATGGCAGTCACTCGCTTCATTGATGTTATAAGAGCCATGTTAGCCAGTAGAGCTTCCACAGGCCCTCTTGGGCCTCTTGTTTGCCTGAAACTTCCAAAAAAACGTAAATGGCAGTCAATCGCTTCATTGATGTTATAAGAGCCGTGTTAGCCAGTAGAGCGTCTGCAGGCCCTCTTGGGCCTCTTGTTAAGTATTAAATATCATTATAAATACGATTTTTACTATGCCATTGATGTATGTTCAGTGAAAATATGTTTTTAAAGATAAAAATCGAACAGGCGAACAGGCATTGCTAAAAAATCGAAAAAAATCTAAGGGGAAAAACTCTTGCGCGAGTTAACGGAAGTGACGTCATTGGGAACAAACTATTTTTTGTTTACATTGGGACTGAACGCAAAACAGTATATCTTGTGTAAAAATGTGAGATTTAAGCAATCATGATACTGAGTCAGAGGAAATGCCCGTGATAAGACGGTTACACAATGTGCAACCTTACGATTTTGAGCCAGAATATGTGTCTGAGGACGAAAATACATCGGATTCATCAACTGATGATGAGGTCGAATGTGGTGCGGGGGCAAATGGAGAGCTTGTAAAGACTATTGTGTCATGTCATTCGATACGTTCAGCAGTTCATTACACTATTCACTAATCTAACAAAATAGTGTATTTATACACTTACAGCAACAACAAACAAAAAACAACGTAAACATTGTTTTCATCGAAATCTGACAGTAAGTCAACCGCAACACTGCAGTATCTTGGTACATACACAATAACCGCGAAATGTAGTATATTCCGAATGAATGGACCTGGTCTAATACCTATACATTAATACGAGCGTCAGATTTTTTTGCCGATAAGTAGACATGGAACAAATATATTTATTAGATATTATCCATAATTGATAAAAAAATGAATAGAAACAATAATAATTGAAACAGCATATAATTTCGGCACCATAATTTCTATAGTATTATATATTTGCCATAAGTCGCCATCAACATCAAACACTGTAGGAGCGGTGTTTGCAATATGACACGCTCTCTAGTCTCCACTGCCCCCAAATATCAATACAGACTAATCAAATATTGTGGTGCGCTATTGAAGTACAGCCTAATTAGGGTACATACGTCGGTATATCACAAAAGGGAAACCTAGTTTTATGATATATTTCCTGTTTATTGCAACTACTTGAGCGGTGTAATATTGCCGAGGGCAGACGCGTATTGCACAAGACGGATATATCACATGATATGCCAGCTCTAATTTGTCGCGCACAAAGATAGAAAAAATAATATAGCCAAATGTATTATGAGCACGATATAGACAGTAAGTAAATGTATACTTACTCATGTATACTTACTCCTGATATACAGATCGAAAACAGACCAAACATATCAAATTACCATAATATAAAGTATATTATTCTATTAGACTTGTTTTACTTATTGCACGAGCTAAGAGGCGTTATTGTTGTTGCTTTGCCATAAAACATTACTGAATTAATATAAAAGCTAGAAATATTATTAATTTTCTGCCTTGTAATAGATATCCATGAAACATTTTGTATTTTTTTTCAAATCCATAGACCTATATATGTGATAATATATATTTATAACACTATTGGCAGAAGAGGGTGAATAATTTAAAATTATTAAAATTAAAATTTGGAAACAAAGACACAGTGTTTATTTCACCGGATTCATTTAAATTTATATGCTGAACGTTCTTAGCAATATTTTAAAAAAAGACGGCTACATATTATTAGCGCCGTCAACTCTTCATTGATTCACGTAAAGACGCATGCTTCTAATTCAACAGATAAACATTCACGGTATATATAAAGATCTAAGACTACACCTTTCTTCAATTTATCATACGTATACCCGTTGAGGTGTAAGATAATTGAACATAAATTTCAATCTTACTTCATGTATGAATTTCCTCCTCAACGCCGTCGAATAGGCGAATACAACTTGCTTGGAGATGGCGGGGTTATGCACTTCTCATTTTTATAGTCAATTATCGTTGGTACCGCTGTTGATTTTAATATGCATGGCCTTTTGTTCTCCAAATTCAAAGATAATGAAACCAAAGGATGGACTTCCTACGAAGTCAACTCAAAATGTTTGCTACAAACTCGCGCGTCTTTCGTAGGTTCCCACTTTCTCGACGAGTCGGGCGATTTTCTTCGGTAACGGTCTACCCACACTTCAAATCTTAATATATCATTATCTCGATTAGGGAAACGAAAGAAACTTAGGTTATTATCTTGTCCTTCTTTATGCAAACTTTTTCACCCAGCAACAGCACACGGCATTTTTAACAAGTACCATAAAACGTAATCCTACATAGACAGTACTATACAACTCAATGCGACACCGCTAATCGTTTGGTACCAATGACGTCACAGGATCACGTGACACTTACCAGGGCGAAACTCGAAGCGTGTGCGCTATGAGATAAAATTGGCTACTGTGAGAAAACGGGACAACCAATAAGTGTAAGATTTGAACAGATTGTATATTATATATATATATTACCGAATATATACTCAAAAGACACGCCATATTTCACCTTTAATGATTGTTTTATTTGAATAAATATTTTTTATTCACATAAATCTTTTGTAAAAAAATTGATGTCTCTCCCTACCATGACTCCCCTTAGAAATTTACCTTTGAATATTGAAAATTTGTGGACCTAAGCGGTCACGTGACTGCTGCTTATCAACATGATAATTAAATATTAAAAAATGTTACTAAACTAGTACAGTGATTCTTTATCTTCTGTTATACTTATTACCTTACTTCAATGATTGTATCGGGGACATTTGCTACGTCCATGTGATAATTAAAAGGTCCATAAAAATAATCATAACTTCGTGGATGGTCTCCCTTAGATGTAAACACAATGTGTTTTCTGAATATTTTTTTTTTTATTTTTAGTTGATATTGGAGTAAATGTAACAGAAAGACTCGGATCATATCAGCCTTATCATATATATTAATTTTTTTTAAATTCATAACTTCATGGACAAATAAATGTTGTTGTATTTTGTATAACCAACTATAATCTACCTAAATATTTATTCTGTGCTATTCTAATTTCCAAGAAATGCAATATAGTAGTTAGTTTTAAGTTGAATGTGTCACAGAGAATGAAAAATATCGATAAAAGCATGAACCAAAACCTTCACTTTTCATTGTTTTAAGCTTAAGAAACTGTTACTGTAAAACTAATAGTGCAAAAGGCATTGGCCTTAATATTTTAACTTGATGGCGTCACTCGAGTACTGGGAATGTCAGCAAAGCAGACAGGCAATATAATGCGTGCGTGTTTTGATGTAAAAGACTAAGTTATGGGGATTTTCTGGAGGTGTATATTTGGAGTTAGTGTAAATGCATTAATTTCGAAAGATAATTTTCTTTTGACCTTGACATTTCTGACCTGTTTGAAATGCATGTTTTCTTAGATTGTACACAAATTATGGCACAACCTTTGACTTTATTGTGACGGCTGCAAATCTTGCATGAGGGCACTGCCATAAGAGAGGTTGATATTTAAATGTCACTCATGAACTTATGATCTCCACAAACTCAAGATATTCATCGATAATAGTAAGAAACAGTTACACCGTTTTGTTTTAACTTGGTGGTGGCGTAATGGTAGAGGGTATGTCTAGCATGGTTCAATTCCCCGACGGGTCATAAGAAAGACTTTATAAATAAAAGTGTACTAGTAGCTCCATTGCTCGACGCTCAGCATAACAAGCTTAAAAAGGATTGTGCTAGGAATGGTCTGTCATGTGTGAGTGTATTGTTGCTGGGGTTTCATGCCATGTATCTATGGCATGTGCTAGGTATGGTCTGTGATGTGTGAGTGTATTGTTGCTGGGGTTTCATGCCATGTATCTATGGCATGTGCTAGGAATGGTCTGTCATGTGTCCGTGTATTGTTGCTGGGGTTTCATGCCATGTATCTATGGCATGTGCTAGGAATGGTCTGTCATGTGTGAGTGTATTGTTGCTGGGGTTTCATGCCATGCATCTATGGCATGTGCTAGGAATGGTCTGTCATGTGTCCGTGTATTGTTGCTGGGGTTTCATGCCATGTATCTATGGCATGTGCTAGGAATGGTCTGTCATGTGTGAGTGTATTGTTGCTGGGGTTTCATGCCATGCATCTATGGCATGTGCTAGGAATGGTCTGTCATGTGTCCGTGTATTGTTGCTGGGGTTTCATGCCATGTATCTATGGCATGGTGTTCCAGCACTGTTGCTGGGGTTTCATGCCATGTATCTATGGCATGGTGTTCCAGCACTGTTGCTGGGGTTTCATGCCATGTATCTATGGCATGGTGTTCCAGCACTGTTGCTGGGGTTTCATGCCATGTATCTATGGCATGGTGTTGTTGCTGGGGTTTCATGCCATGTATCTATGGCATGGTGTTCCAGCACTGTTGCTGGGGTTTCATGCCATGTATCTATGGCATGGTGTTGTTGCTGGGGTTTCATGCCATGTATCTATGGCATGGTGTTCCAGCACTGTTGCTGGGGTTTCATGCCATGTATCTATGGCATTGTGTTCCAGCACTGTTGCTGGGGTTTCATGCCATGTATCTATGGCATGGTGTTGTTGCTGGGGTTTCATGCCATGTATCTATGGCATGGTGTTCCAGCACTGTTGCTGGGGTTTCATGCCATGTATCTATGGCATGGTGTTGTTGCTGGGGTTTCATGCCATGTATCTATGGCATGGTGTTCCAGCACTGTTGCTGGGGTTTCATGCCATGTATCTATGGCATGGTGTTGTTGCTGGGGTTTCATGCCATGTATCTATGGCATGGTGTTCCAGCACTGTTGCTGGGGTTTCATGCCATGTATCTATGGCATGGTGTTCCAGCACTGTTGCTGGGGTTTCATGCCATGTATCTATGGCATGGTGTTGTTGCTGGGGTTTCATGCCATGTATCTATGGCATGGTGTTCCAGCACTGTTGCTGGGGTTTCATGCCATGTATCTATGGCATGGTGTTGTTGCTGGGGTTTCATGCCATGTATCTATGGCATGGTGTTCCAGCACTGTTGCTGGGGTTTCATGCCATGTATCTATGGCATGGTGTTCCAGCACTGTTGCTGGGGTTTCATGCCAGGTATCTATGGCATGGTGTTGTTGCTGGGGTTTCATGCCATGTATCTATGGCATGGTGTTCCAGCACTGTTGCTGGGGTTTCATGCCATGTATCTATGGCATGGTGTTGTTGCTGGGGTTTCATGCCATGTATCTATGGCATGGTGTTCCAGCACTGTTGCTGGGGTTTCATGCCATGTATCTATGGCATGGTGTTGTTGCTGGGGTTTCATGCCATGTATCTATGGCATGGTGTTCCAGCACTGTTGCTGGGGTTTCATGCCATGTATCTATGGCATGGTGTTCCAGCACTGTTGCTGGGGTTTCATGCCAGGTATCTATGGCATGGTGTTGTTGCTGGGGTTTCATGCCATGTATCTATGGCATGGTGTTCCAGCACTGTTGCTGGGGTTTCATGCCATGTATCTATGGCATGGTGTTGTTGCTGGGGTTTCATGCCATGTATCTATGGCATGGTGTTCCAGCACTGTTGCTGGGGTTTCATGCCATGTATCTATGGCATGGTGTTGTTGCTGGGGTTTCATGCCATGTATCTATGGCATGGTGTTCCAGCACTGTTGCTGGGGTTTCATGCCATGTATCTATGGCATGGTGTTGTTGCTGGGGTTTCATGCCATGTATCTATGGCATGGTGTTCCAGCACTGTTGCTGGGGTTTCATGCCATGTATCTATGGCATGGTGTTCCAGCACTGTTGCTGGGGTTTCATGCCATGTATCTATGGCATGGTGTTGTTGCTGGGGTTTCATGCCATGTATCTATGGCATGGTGTTCCAGCACTGTTGCTGGGGTTTCATGCCATGTATCTATGGCATGGTGTTGTTGCTGGGGTTTCATGCCATGTATCTATGGCATGGTGTTCCAGCACTGTTGCTGGGGTTTCATGCCATGTATCTATGGCATGGTGTTCCAGCACTGTTGCTGGGGTTTCATGCCAGGTATCTATGGCATGGTGTTGTTGCTGGGGTTTCATGCCATGTATCTATGGCATGGTGTTCCAGCACTGTTGCTGGGGTTTCATGCCATGTATCTATGGCATGGTGTTGTTGCTGGGGTTTCATGCCATGTATCTATGGCATGGTGTTCCAGCACTGTTGCTGGGGTTTCATGCCATGTATCTATGGCATGGTGTTGTTGCTGGGGTTTCATGCCATGTATCTATGGCATGGTGTTCCAGCACTGTTGCTGGGGTTTCATGCCATGTATCTATGGCATGGTGTTCCAGCACTGTTGCTGGGGTTTCATGCCAGGTATCTATGGCATGGTGTTGTTGCTGGGGTTTCATGCCATGTATCTATGGCATGGTGTTCCAGCACTGTTGCTGGGGTTTCATGCCATGTATCTATGGCATGGTGTTGTTGCTGGGGTTTCATGCCATGTATCTATGGCATGGTGTTCCAGCACTGTTGCTGGGGTTTCATGCCATGTATCTATGGCATGGTGTTGTTGCTGGGGTTTCATGCCATGTATCTATGGCATGGTGTTCCAGCACTGTTGCTGGGGTTTCATGCCATGTATCTATGGCATGGTGTTCCAGCACTGTTGCTGGGGTTTCATGCCAGGTATCTATGGCATGGTGTTGTTGCTGGGGTTTCATGCCATGTATCTATGGCATGGTGTTCCAGCACTGTTGCTGGGGTTTCATGCCATGTATCTATGGCATGGTGTTCCAGCACTGTTGCTGGGGTTTCATGCCATGTATCTATGGCATGGTGTTCCAGCACTGTTGCTGGGGTTTCATGCCATGTATCTATGGCATGGTGTTCCAGCACTGTTGCTGGGGTTTCATGCCAGGTATCTATGGCATGGTGTTCCAGCACTGTTGCTGGGGTTTCATGCCATGTATCTATGGCATGGTGTTCCAGCACTGTTGCTGGGGTTTCATGCCATGTATCTATGGCATGGTGTTGTTGCTGGGGTTTCATGCCATGTATCTATGGCATGGTGTTCCAGCACTGTTGCTGGGGTTTCATGCCATGTATCTATGGCATGGTGTTCCAGCACTGTTGCTGGGGTTTCATGCCAGGTATCTATGGCATGGTGTTGTTGCTGGGGTTTCATGCCATGTATCTATGGCATGGTGTTCCAGCACTGTTGCTGGGGTTTCATGCCATGTATCTATGGCATGGTGTTGTTGCTGGGGTTTCATGCCATGTATCTATGGCATGGTGTTCCAGCACTGTTGCTGGGGTTTCATGCCATGTATCTATGGCATGGTGTTGTTGCTGGGGTTTCATGCCATGTATCTATGGCATGGTGTTCCAGCACTGTTGCTGGGGTTTCATGCCATGTATCTATGGCATGGTGTTCCAGCACTGTTGCTGGGGTTTCATGCCAGGTATCTATGGCATGGTGTTGTTGCTGGGGTTTCATGCCATGTATCTATGGCATGGTGTTCCAGCACTGTTGCTGGGGTTTCATGCCATGTATCTATGGCATGGTGTTCCAGCACTGTTGCTGGGGTTTCATGCCATGTATCTATGGCATGGTGTTCCAGCACTGTTGCTGGGGTTTCATGCCATGTATCTATGGCATGGTGTTCCAGCACTGTTGCTGGGGTTTCATGCCATGTATCTATGGCATGGTGTTCCAGCACTGTTGCTGGGGTTTCATGCCATGTATCTATGGCATGGTGTTCCAGCACTGTTGCTGGGGTTTCATGCCATGTATCTATGGCATGGTGTTCCAGCACTGTTGCTGGGGTTTCATGCCATGTATCTATGGCATGGTGTTCCAGCACTGTTGCTGGGGTTTCATGCCATGTATCTATGGCATGGTGTTCCAGCACTGTTGCTGGGGTTTCATGCCAGGTATCTATGGCATGGTGTTCCAGCACTATAAAGTTGACCATAGATATGACTGAAAGATTGTTAAAAGTGAAGTTCACCCAGAGGCGTAGCCAGGCATACTCCTGTTTGCCCGGGTGTACTCTAGAAAATCGAATGTGAAAAAATACAAGTGCTTATTTTTTTTAATCAGCAATAAAAATTTAAGTGGGGTAGTGGGTGAGGCACTATTTTTAAAAACACATTTAATGAATGGAGATGAAAGCCTCCAAAATCTCGCTCAAATGAAGCCACAAACCTCCTAAATTGCACTCAATTTTTTTTTCCCACCAGCAAGATGGGGACACCACCTCCCGCACCCTCCCCCAGGGCGTATTCTCCAATAGGCTCTGGCTACGCCCCTGCAACCCAATACATATCTACAGCTTTTATCCTATTTTCGAACATATCTTTAAAAAGGCTCTGGGTCAATTTGTGCCAAACTCAGCCCTGAAACAAACTGTTTTTGGCTCAAATTGACCTTCCTTAAAAATAGTTCACTTACATTTGAGACACAATTATGTTTTACTACACACTTTTTGTGACTTTTTGTTTTGCTGTCATTCTTTTACTTTCAACTAATAATGAGAAGGCATAATTTAATGCTTGAAAGAGCTTGTTGCAGGATGAAGAAATAGATCGATAGATAAATGTCTTATTGTGCAGTTGAAAATAGCAACCTTACTCTTAGACAATCAGCATATGCAATGGTTTCATGTTCAATTATGAGCGTACGTCATTATAATAAAAGAAGGAGAAGTAATCTTAGACTTTTCCTGCTTTTTTTCTCCTAAAATTCTTCCATAATCACATAAAAGTGTGTCTCCCCATTAGATGGAACAAATCTAAACATGATTTATAATACCGAGGAGGAAAGGAAACATGATTTTTCATATGGTAATAAATAAGTTGATTTGACAGAAGCGAATCAGAAGGGATAAAAAGAATACAGGTTTTGTAAACTTGCAGATCAATTATGAAGGTATATATTTCTAGAAAGCTTGTTACGACCTCGAATGAAATATGTAAGTTATGGCCCAATTTTCTTTTTAATCTAAAACCCTAGTTGTTGTATATAAATAAATCATGTAAATTAATTATAAAGATGTATATATTTATTTTCAGAAATATTTCATCAGTTTTTAGAGGAGGCATTTGATGTGAAGGCTCATGCCAACCAGACAATTCAAGGTCGTGCAATAACAGAACAGTTGTCCAAACTTGCTGAAGGCATTGGTCTTCTGGACAAGGAAATTCATTCTCAGGTATTGTCTATAAAACATTCAGATATATATCCAACATACAATATAACCGGTAAGAAGATGGTGCAGAAATATGAATGGTTGTGAATACTTGATTGGCAATTGGCGTTTCATGTTGAGTTAATTGCTTAAACTACAGAAAAGCTGCTATTGCCAACAATAAAATTTTAAAAAAACTACACTTCCAATCAGAAAATATACATTATTATATGACCTGAACACCTGGATAGAGTTTTGATCAACATTTTTTCAGTGTAATTTTGTCGTTATTTGGCATGTTAGTTTCTATGGGTAATGCTGGGTTGATATGGGCCTGGACTGTATGTTAACATGTACACAGTGATATGGGCCTGGACTGTATGTTAACATGTACACAGTGATATGGGCCTGGACTGTATGTTAACATGAACACAGTGATATGGGCCTGGACTATACGTTTACATGTACACAGTGATATGGGCCTGGACTATACGTTAACATGTACACAGTGATATGGGCCTGGACTGTACGTTAACATGTACACAGTGATATGGGCCTGGACTATACGTTAACATGTACACAGTGATATGGGCCTGGACTGTATGTTAACATGTACACAGTGATATGGGCCTGGACTATACGTTAACATGTACACAGTGATATGGGCCTGGACTATACGTTAACATGTACACAGTGATATGGGCCTGGACTATACGTTAACATGTACACAGTGATATGGGCCTGGACTATACGTTAACATGTACACAGTGATATGGGCCTGGACTATACGTTAACATGTACACAGTGATATGGGCCTGGACTATACGTTAACATGTACACAGTGATATGGGCCTGGACTGTATGTTAACATGTACACAGTGATATGGGCCTGGACTGTATGTTAACATGTACACAGTGATATGGGCCTGGACTGTATGTTAACATGTACACAGTGATATGGGCCTGGACTGTATGTTAACATGAACACAGTGATATGGGCCTGGACTATACGTTAACATGTACACAGTGATATGGGCCTGGACTATACGTTAACATGTACACAGTGATATGGGCCTGGACTATACGTTAACATGTACACAGTGATATGGGCCTGGACTGTATGTTAACATGTACACAGTGATATGGGCCTGGACTGTATGTTAACATGTACACAGTGATATGGGCCTGGACTGTATGTTAACATGTACACAGTGATATGGGCCTGGACTGTACGTTAACATGTACACAGTGATATGGGCCTGGACTATACGTTAACATGTACACAGTGATATGGGCCTGGACTATACGTTAACATGTACACAGTGATATGGGCCTGGACTATACGTTTACATGTACACAGTGATATGGGCCTGGACTATACGTTAACATGTACACAGTGATATGGGCCTGGACTATACGTTAACATGTACACAGTGATATGGGCCTGGACTGTCCGTTAACATGTACACAGTGATATGGGCCTGGACTATACGTTAACAGTACACAGTGATATGGGCCTGGACTATACGTTAACATGTACACAGTGATATGGGCCTGGACTGTATGTTAACATGTACACAGTGATATGGGCCTGGACTGTACGTTAACATGTACACAGTGATATGGGCCTGGACTATACGTTAACATGTACACAGTGATATGGGCCTGGACTGTATGTTAACATGTACACAGTGATATGGGCCTGGACTGTATGTTAACATGTACACAGTGATATGGGCCTGGACTGTATGTTAAAATGTACACAGTGATATGGGCCTGGACTGTATGTTAACATGTACACAGTGATATGGGCCTGGACTGTATGTTAACATGTACACAGTGATATGGGCCTGGACTTTATGTTAACATGTATACAGTATAATATTATATTCATAAATTCACAAAAGGGTGGCATAAGCTGTCATTTACAGTATCTTGTATTTGCAGATTGTGGCTCATCATGAAGACTTGCTGTCACAGGCAACTGGAGTGGAAACTTTGGAAGGTAGAACTTTAATACACATCTTTTAATCCACAAAATGTGTTACCAGTTCCAAATACCCACAGAATCAGTATTTGTTGCAATTTCATACCTTTTTACACCTTGAGCATTATGAAAACAGATTCACCATGACATGAATTACCTGAGAGAAAAAAACTTGATTTCCGTTGTACATCAAAGGATATACACAAGACCAAAAACATATCCATATGTATGTTTAAGGAGGTACAACATGTTTTTTCTGTAAGATGTTTCAATTCATGATAAAACATATCAATCAAAATACGATGCTAGCACCGTGTTGTTCACCGTATATTTTGAATGGAATTGGGTATAATTATTTTTAATTTACCCTGGTGTGTAACCTAGGATAGCATTTTAATAAACTGAAACTGGAGTGGAAACTTTGGAAGGTAGTTAATACTGATCTTTAAATTCAGAAAATGTATTACTGTTCTAAAACGAATTTCCTGTAAATATAAAGTACCATTATTTGTCAGTTTACAAGATGGTTGTATGTTTAATGTAATAAAACAGTTTTGACCAACACGGTTATTATTTATTTTCCCTAATAGAAGAGCCCGGGCGCTTCGCAAAATGTCAAGATGGTGCTCCTTTTTGTTTTTGGATTTTGTTCGGATACAAAAGATCGAAAATGTATTGAATTTTTTATTATTATTATTTGTTGTTGTTGTTGAAAAGGTTGTGGAGGGAATGGGGGGAGGGGTGTGTGTGTGATACAGGGAGGCGTTCTTATTAAGGAAAAACTGTACGTGTTTCCCGTGGAAAATGCTGGAATACATATAAATGTATAATAATTGTATATATACATGATCGTCTTTAAAAACTTCTAAGTTGAGTTTCCTTATTTTAAGGTGAATAGGTGTATATCAATAAACATCAAACGTGTGTACACAATCTTTGATTTTTATCATATGTTTAATATTCTGCTTTTTAGGTGTACTACAGATGATGCAGGCTCGAATACAGTCTTTGTTATCGGCTATGGACAGGTGAGAATACAACTTCCCTTTCTGTGAAATTCAAGATGGCCACTGTGGTGTAAAAGTGACTAAAAACTAAAACTCCCGAACCTTAAGAGGTATTGGGCATAATCTTCCTTTAGTCGGTCTTCGTCATTCATGTAGGGCTTTATTTTAACCCTTTCGCCGCCTAATTTTAAATGTCGTCTGCTAAAATTTGAATTCAAACCTTCTGGTAATATGTTATATATAAAGTGTTATGGAAAACATTCTTGCGGAGTGACGAATAGTGTAAACGCTGTTCAGCTTGCACATAAATGCCGACTGATCTTGGTTACAGTGGTCGTAAAAATGAATTTAATCGACTGTGGCAGCGAAAGGGTTAAGGATAGCAGTGGGAATCGTAGCTCTTATGGTGTGTACCTATACCTATGCGATGTCACCCGTTATAGAATTTTTAGGTATCAGGGTCAATCCCATCAAGAGACATTCTGAAAAAATCAAGACATGATTGCATAAACAATCGTCGTACTTCAATAGATTAAACCTTAAATACCACGCGTGCATGCATAAAACTCACCAAAGATCTCTCCTAGATCCGTTTTCCGACATTGCATCAAAATTTCTCAAAAGTCTCAAGCACATCCCTGGCAATATGCCAATCAACCCCCAAAGTTTGTATCTGCCGTACATCATGATAAACAATACTATAGCTCCCTAGCAATTTTGAATTTTTAGTGTATTTGACATTTTGACCCCTGGGGCAGGCACCTTGGGGCGGAGTAAAAAATGGTGTTGCTCTTGCACGTTGTCATGATGTGGGGAAGTCATACACTAAATTTGGTTGAAATCCGCCTAGTGGTTAATTAGTTGAATTTTTAGTGTATTTGACCTTTTGACCCCTGGGGCGGAGTCAAAAATAATGTTGCTCTTGCACGTCGTTATGATGTGGTGAAGTACTACACAAAGTTTGGTTGAATTTATAAGACATAATAAAAAAAGGAAGATTTGACCTAACCCCCCTCCGAGGACATTCGCCCAAGCCCCTGTCGCACATTGGAGGTTGAAATAAAAAAACGTTTGATATGTTGTGTATCTTATACAGATGGGTATAAATACCAATTTGTATGTAAAAATAATAAAAAATAATAGTGTAGTTGAATTTTTAGTATATTTGACCTTTTGACCCCTCTTGCACATTGTCATGATTGGGGAAGTCCTACACTAAATTTGGTTGAATTCCGCCTAGTGGTTTAGGAGGAGTTACACAACATTACACACGGACGGACGGAAAAGATGAAAAGTGAATCACAGTTGTTTATTCAATTATTTGACTACATTATAGTGGATTCTTATTTTATTTCATGCAGACTGTGGGGAAAGCCGTAGAGTCTAAGGCTCATGCATGCTTTGTGACAGTTGAAAGGTGTGATGTATAAAATGTTTGATTTTGAGAAAAAGGGAACTTTCCGTGCCCATTTCTCTATGTCATATAGTAGAGCATACTCAGGCTGAAGACCTCAGGCTCTATTCTCTTTTGCAACTTTATCAGGAGTACATGATCTATCGCCATATACATTTATATTGATATAATTTCATATAAATAATACAAAACATGGGAGGAAAACTTGCGATGTTCATTCAAAGCTTGGGATGGTAGTTTTGTATACACATATTCATGGAGGTCAGGTGGCATAAATGTATTAAAGAATACCAAACTGTAGTAAATTTTATTTATGACACAGGATTCGAGCAAAGGTGACGGAACCATTCACCAAGATACTGACCAGAACAACACAGCTGAGGAATCTTCAGGTAATACCAGACTAGACATAACTTTTCTTCTTACATCATTCTTGTATTTTGTCGGGGCACTAACTATAGATTTGCATTGTACTGTCATATTTTATAGATGCATTTAAAGATTCTATATTCAATAATTTCAACACAAGCACAAGAAGTCATAACCAGCCTACTTAAATTTGAGCATTGAGCACAGTGACCTTGACCTTTGATATTGATATGGAAAGCTGATTTTCATCAACGACTGCATAGTTTGATGAAAAATTATGAAACGGTTATAGGCATTTTATTTTATTTTTTTTCAGATGTACATACAGACTGACATACACTATTATTTTATCTGATGGCAACAGTTGAAAAAAACTTCAGGCAGTTGATTAAAAATGCATTTGTTGATTGCAGGATGCATGTGACCTATTACGGCGTATTATCCGTATCATGTACCTGTGTAAACGTCTACATGGTCAGTTACAGGGCGGGGCAAGGGAGATAACCAAGGCTGCACAGAGCCTTAATGAACTAGGTATATAGTTTATATTGTTTGTATTTTTAATGTAAATTTTAGTTTACATTTTCAGGTATATATACTGCCATGTCAAGTTAACTGTTTAAACATACTTTGTGACAGCATATTCAAAACCCATTAATTATTTGTGATTACCATGTTATCTTGTAACAGTTCTAACAAATTGTGTAGCACTGTGGTCTATTGGTAGAGCGTTGGACCCATGATCCAAAAGTCGTGGGTTCGAATCATTTTCTTTTGAGGAGAGGGTAGATGTGTTTAAACAATCATTTACATATTCGCTTTGTGTCATATTTATCCTGCTTCCATCATACATACCAGACTATATCTGTGAGGGTGTGGACCTGACTGGTATAGAGGTGATAGAACAAGATCGCAGGTTTGTCAAACAGGCAAGAAAGGAGGTGGAGACACAGGCACAGAAAATGCTGGAGCAGGGCATGGAGACTCAGGTGAGCTGTCTTAAGTCATTATTTTTATTTTTGCGTCTTCGTATTAGTATTTTATAGCATATGTGTCATGGCAGCCAAGTAATCTAAGTAATGATCTAAACCATGTATGAGACATAATTTCTGTAACTGTTACAAGCCTCTGTCCTGTATGATTTAAACCCTGCTTGAGGGAAAAAATCATCTCATCTTCATATCATCTGTGATCATTGTCATCTAATGCTGGGAAAATACTATCTTTTATTATGTCCACCCCCACAAAGCGGAGGAGATATATTGTTTTTGTTGTGTCCGTCTGTCACAAATGTTGTCGCTGCTACTCCTCCTAAACCGCTTGCCAGAAAAATATAGGAAGCATCGGTATATTGTCTAGCTGTGCATGTCACATTTGTGTTCCGGTTCGATGATTTTTGATGGAGTTATGGCCCTTCGACATTTTCGTTTAAATTTGTTCTTGCCGCTGTTCCTAAACCGCTTGTTGAATTTCGCAGAAAATTTACAGGAAGCATCAGTATAATGTCTAGTTTTGCATATTGTGTGTTTGTGTTCCGGTTCGATGATTTTTGACAGAGTTATGACCCTTTGACGTTTTCACTTACAAGGTTGCGCCCTATCCACTACCAAACTTATTTTAACTAGGTTGTGCAGTGTGGGGAGACATCTATTTTCCTCCAAAAAAACTCTTTCTTATATATTTATATATTTAAACTGTTGAAACTAGCTGTATAGTAACTTTGCTAAATATATTCATTTATATCTGTCTCATATATTTTCAATAATTGTTTAGTGTTGTTTTTTTTACAGAATCAAGCCCAGGTGGCCACGTCACTACAAGTGTTCCACAATCTGGGGTGTCTACGTGAGATAGTGGACAAGGTAGTGACACAGTGTAGAGAGAATCTACACACGGATATCAAGGGCTGCCTAGATGTGACCGCATTGTCACACCAGCAACCTCTACCTCAGGGAAAAGGTAATCATCCAATGACTGATGTTCATTCAGACTACATAACCTGTCTCTGATGCGTTCACGGTTGATGTCAACTCAGACATTGAAAGTGGTGGAGACTTTGAATAAACTTTTAATTTCAACACAGTGACATATTATATATAATAAATATACCTAACATATTGTGTTAGGCAAACTGTATCAAACTGTATATTATTCCTTAAAGAAACTAATCTGCCAGATTTCACTGCAAAACCGTTCTTCCAAACTCTCCCCATGTGTGCTGATTAAAAGCCTAGATTTATTCTAGGGTGCTAAAAACACCGGTAATTAAAAATGCTTAAGATGAATAAAGAAAGAGTTGGTAACTCATAATTCGCCGCTTCAGCAATGATAAAGTCCGAGTCTGGATTCGCAACATATGTATGTTACATGTATACATTATCGTTAGTAGGCTTAGAAAAGGTGTACATCTTCTGTAAAATTTGCCTATTGTTGGCGGGATAACGGTTTTAATATTATAGGTGATGGTCCAATACTTGACTTCATACTACTCCAGTGGCATAATTCAGTCTTTATTTCATGACGCATGTTCCAGGTGGACCAGGCCGTGCATCAATGCCTGTCACTGGGAATACAGCCGCTGTCAGGGCTACACTGTGGACGAACATGGAGAAACTGATGGACAGTATATACTCATCGTGTGCCCAGGTAGGTCAGTCAGGGCCACAGGGGTAAATTATTGCCTTAATGGCGTCTACATGTCCAAATACAGTACATATTTGTCATTTTAGCTCGACTTTTCACAGAAATTTGCAGAAAAAGAAAGCTGGTATTCTACTGATGTCTTGTTAGCATTACCATTCTGGTTAGCCTTTTTCTGTAGGCTTATATCTCACAAATCGCCTTCCAGAACTATATACAATTTCACACATGTATTCAGTATAAATAGATAACATGCCACGCGCAATTCACAAACTTCTGCAACCCATTACGACAAAGTTGTACCCCTTTTTGTACTTAGTCAATTTCTTGGTTAACCTTTTTTTCTGAAACTGCCAGGCAGAACACGATTAAACTTTACATATGTATTCAAAATAGAAAACATGCCATGGGCTAGTCACAAAGCTCTGCAACCCATTTTGACAAATTATGTCCCTTTTTGTACTTTAATTTCAATTTGCTGTCAAGTTCTTGGTTAATACTTTTCGGTAAGCTCACGTCTCGGAAACTGCTGACAGAATTCTATGAAACTTTACACATGTATTCACTTTCATAAGAGGAACTTGTACAAACAAGTGCCATAACTTGGTTGTGAATTTTACACAATTATGCCCCTTTTTCATCTTAGTTGCCCAATAAATAGGCAAGGCACCGAAAAGTCAAGTATGCAGTCATCCGACAGCTCTAGTTAAGGATCTAGTTATTTCCTCACATTTCTGAAGAAAAGAGGGAGAAGTGTTACTGTTCTGACTACACCAACAATGTTGAAGGCATCAGCATTAAGTTCTGTTTCTCAGGAATTGCATGCATTAGTCAGCCAAACCTGGGATATTGTTGTTTATTGGGTGGTACAGTTCAGTTTTATGTATCTTGCCAAACATGTGACTTGTCCAAATTACATGTCCCTCTTTCTAGTTTAACTGTAGAAAAATACCATGCCACTTCAAATAGATCTGGATGAAATGTATATAAATGTCATGTCCCATTACACATCTGAATGAACTGTAGTGAAATGTCATGTCCAATGCACATGTCTGGATGAACTCTAGGGAAATGTCATGCCTCTTAAAATATGTCTGGATGAACTGTATAGAAAGTTAATGTCCCAATATACATGTCTGAAGGAAATGCCATGCCCCTTGACACATGCATATGCCTGGTTAAAAGAAAACATACATGTCATGTTGAGCTAAAGGGAAATACCACGCCCCTTTACACCTGTCTGGTTGAACTAAAGGGAAATAATACGCCCATTCACACATGTCTGGTTGAACTAAAGGAAAATACCAGCCCCTTCACACATGTCTGGTTGAACTAAAGGGAAATACCATTCACCTTCACACATGTCTGGTTGAACTAAAAGGAAATACCACTCACCTTCACACATGTCTGGTTGAACTAAAAGGAAATACCACTCCCTTTCACACATGTCTGACTCTCATACCATGCCCCTTCACACATGTCATGTTATACCAAAGGGAAATACCACTCCCCTTCACACATGTCATGTTATACCAAAGGGGAAATACCACTCACTCCCCTTCACACATGTCATGTTATACCAAAGGGAAATACCACTCCCTTCACACATGTCATGTTTTACCAAAGGGAAATACCACTCTGCTTCACACATGTCATGTTTTACCAAAGGGAAATACCACTCCTCTTCACACATGTCATGTTATAACAAAGGGAAATACCACTCCCCTTCACACATGTCATGTTATACCAAAAGGAAATACCACTCCCTTCACACATGTCATGTTATACCAAAGGGAAATACCACTCCCTTCACACATGTCATGTTATACCAAAGGGAAATACCACTCCCATTCACACATGTCATATTATACCAAAGGGAAATACCACTACCCATCACACATCTGGTTGAACTGAACGGAAATGCCACAACCCTTCACACATACCCAGAATAAAGGTAGAAAAATACAATGCACCTTCATACAAGTCCATATTAACTGAAGGGAAATACAATACAACCTCACACGTCTGAATGAACTAAAGGGAGATGCCCTGTACATCAAACATTCCCGGATGAACTGGAGGAATATCTGGATACATTGTTTGGCCATGCCATTATTATTTGGTTACGATGTAACTCCAAATTATGTTGAATTGTTTTGCAATGCTATTGTGCAGTTACTTACATATCATTTAATGAAATCAATCAGTTTATAAGACCACATTCAATTTTCAGGTGCAGCATTTGCAGAAAGTGCTGATTAAGAAAAGAGACCCTGTGACACATATTTGTTTTATAGAGGAACTTGCTAAGGTAGGAAAGATAACTCTGTTATATTTTATTCATAATTTAATATTTTAATCTGTGCAGTTAAGTTACCCTTTAAGCAATTACTATTGATACTGAGATCAATTAGTGTAGAAGGTAACGACAAGTTTATATACACTACTAGTGATATACCGAAAAATGTAGAATTTCATTGTTATACTCGCAGGCTCTAAGCTATGTGATAAAGAAAATTCACATTGGAACATTTGATAAATACTTCAAAATTGCAATGTGTCCCTTTGAAATATTTGTTCTATAGAAATCTAGCAAAACTCATTTCTGGTGTTTGCATTTTTTTTGACAATATGTATTTCTATCATTGACAGAATGAGGGCAGTGTAAGCATTATAACAGATTTTTGGGAGGAAATTACACGTCTTCTGAAACAAGAATTTAAAAAAGCAGCAGAAAGTAAGTATGTGCACATGGTACAGTACCACACAGCTTTGTTTCTTAGATTTGAACTTCACTGATAATACTTACCTTTTTAAATTCCTGAAACTCAAGGAAAAATAACTTCATAAACTCTAAAGTTTCCTTCTAATCCTCTGTATTTGTATGTATTGTGCATATTAAAGGTAATTGATTATGTAAAACAAATTAATCCAAAGACACTTCATAAAATATATGATATCTGAAATATAGTGTCTTAAAGCATATACAACTTCATTTCTACTAGAACAAGAGCCCCAAGAGGGCCTGTGGACGCTCTACTGGCTAACATGGCTCTTATAACATCAATGAAGCGAAAGACTGCCATTTACATTTTTTTGAAAGTTTTGGGCAAAATACAGCTTATCAACTAAATCAAGGGCCATAACTAAAGAATCTAGTAAAGTTTGGTAAAGATCAGATGAGAAATGAAGGCCCTACCATATGTACGAGGCAAAATATAGCATTTTTAACTAAATCAAGAGCCATAACTCCTCTGTTACTGGTCCGACTGGTCCAACATAGAGCTAAAAAAAAAAAAATAATAAAAAAAAATTTAAAAAAAAAAAAAAAAAAATTATAATATAAAAAAAGAGTCATAAAATCTGGTAAAGTTTGGCAAAGATCAGATGCAAAATGAAGGCCCATATCGTAAGACGAGGCAAATTATGGCATTTTTAACAAAAACAAGGGCCATAACTCCGCTGTTACTGGTCATATCTGTTTGGTTTTCGAACTTGACCGAGCTTTTATTGACATTTACAATCTGTGCAAGTCTGGTAAAGATCAAATAATAAATGAAGGTACTAGAGTGTTCACAAGGCTTAATATGGCATTTTTCAGCAAAACAAAGGCCATAACACCGTTGAAATTATTTCGATCTTGCCGGTTTTGAACTTGTTCAAGCTTTCATTGATATAAAGACACTGGCAAAGTTAAGTAAAGATCCGATTAATATTGAAGGCCCTAGAGTGTTCACAAGGCAGAAAATAGCATTTTCAGAAAAAAACAAGGGCCATAACTCCGGTGTTACTGATCCGATTTAGCTGGTTTTCGAACTTGTTCGAGCTTTTATTGATATTAACAATCTGTGCAAGTTTGGTAAAGATAAAATAATAAATGAAGGTGCTAGAGTGTTCACAAGGCAGAAAATGGCATTTTTCAGAAAAATCAAGGGCCATGACTCTGGTGTTACTGACCCAATTCAGCTGATTTTCGAACTTGTCCAAGCTATAATTGGTATTAAAAATCTGTGCAAGTTTGGTAACGATTAAATGATAAATGAAGGTGCTAAAGCGTTCACAAGGCTGAAAATAGCAATTTTCAGAAAAAAACGAGGGCCATAACTCCGGTGTTACTGATCCGATTTGGCTGGTTTTCGAACTTGTCCGAGCTTTCATTGATATTAACAATCTGTGCAAGTTTGGTAAAGATTAAAAAAATAAATGAAGGTGCTAGAGTGTTCAAAACAAGGGCCAAAACTCCGTTGAAATTGTTCCGATCTGGCTGGTTTTCGAACTTGTCTGAACTTTCGTTGATATTAACAACCTGTTAAAGTTTGGTTAAGATCGGAGGAAAAATGAAGGCCCTATCATGGTAACAAGACAAAAATTAACGACGGACGGACGGACGACAGACAACTCATAGGGCCAGCAGAGTTAAAAATCAAAGACAGAATATAACCAATGATACAAGATGTTTAAAGGGAGGTAACAATGATATGTTCTTATTTTTGCTACAGCATCATCATTCCTGAAACAAGCATTTGAAGGAGAATATCCAAAACTACTGAGACTGTACAACAACCTGTGGAAGAGATTACAACAGTTCAGCCTCAATGTGGACACGGGGTCATTGTCGTTGGCAACAGATACTATGGCAACAGGGGATGCAATAGAAGAGGATATTTTTATACAAAATACAAAAAAAGATAAGAAATATGAGTAAGTACAGATGGGCATGATGAATAAAGGCAGGAGGAGAGAGATGCCGACAGCTATGATAATGTTGATGGATTATAATTAGAATTGACATGACTAGTAGGTGGATGTTATTTTGATATAATATCGTATTGGTACAGCTAGTTTAGAAATAAAGGTCACATGGAATCGACTGTATATTATATACCTTTTTTTTTTTTTTAAAAATATAGATCACATGGGATCTGCTGAACAACTGCTGCATGATATAATTTCAGTTTTATTCATTATGTTGGTAATTAGCTGAGTTACATTGTCCTATGTTTGATCACTTTTCCCTGGGCCATTTGTCTAGTTGTTACAATGCTATGAAGTACATAAGCAGTAAAATGTACTGTTGTTTTTCTTACCAAAATTACCCAGCATTCTTCTCTTTAATATTGTGTTTGTTTTACAAGAAACGCTTATGAAGTTTTGAAACATCAATCAAGAATAATAACCTTTTTTTTTTCAGTTCAGAGCAGGCTCTACGTGAGACCTTGTCAAGTTTCGAGATTGCTTACCTGTCTAAGTCATTGTCACGGTTATTTGACCCCATCAACCTGGCGTTCAGCTCGGCGTCCTTCAACCCACCCACGTCAGACGAGGTGGAGAGCATTGTGAAGACCATTTCCAGGTTTGTATATACCAAATTTGGTTGATTGGTTGAATAGTGTTTTACATCATTTTCCACACATTTTAGGCTATACATGGTCAATTTTCAGTGGTGGTAGCAGGCCACCCAGTTTTACCTGGGTATATCAAGTAGTGTATACCTCCTGCATCCGTAAGAATCAACACATATTCTGAATTAAATACAGTATGGGACAGTTTTCTGGTAATTAAAGATTATAGCTCCACATTTTGTAACAACTGTGTAGTACAAAACAAAATAGCCTATGCTTGAAATTAGTTGATTATTTAGATCTACGTACAATTCTACCAGTGGAAGATCAGAATTTTTCAGCTAAAGAAAATTCATACTCAATAGATAATAATATTGACTTCGAACACAAAAAATAACTATGATGTCGAGTCATGATGTTAATAAAGTGTTGATTATATTGACGTCATTATGTTTTGTAGAAAACTTTCAACATGGTGAATTATTTTAAGTTAAATTGTACACAAACTGACTTAAAGTACAATAAATAGTTTATTAAACTGCTGGGTTCTGTTAGATGGAAATCCTTCACTTGATGGTAGGTGTGTTGTTTTTCTCACTCACATACACTTGTTTGTGAACAGACCACATGACTACCATCTCATGAAGGAGTGATTACCCTATAAGCGGTCCCAACAGTTAAATACTTGAATGTAAAGGATTTGATAATAATCTATGCAGTTATCCGAAATGAAATCTTTACGATTTATTCTGCTTCTTGAATAAATTGTGCATGACTCTAACTTCCTTGATTTGTTTGTTTCAGTGAGTTGAATGTCGCAAGTGTTGATGTAAAGCTGTGTGTGACTGTGGCCAAGAATGTGGCTAAAACTGTTAAAATGTTCTGTGTGAAAAGTGAACAGTTGGTAAGTGTGATCAATTTGTATTTTGCTAAGATAATAATGATGTATACAACTGAATGGTTGTTTAATGGTTAATCAACACATATCTGATGTGGAAATTATCATGCAATAATATTTACATTACATATAGAACATGAAAATTTATTACACCTCACACAAAATCCTAGGAATTTCATTGGATTAAAATGGTCACATGGTGACCCTCTATTATTCTATAATGGGTCAGTAGATTTCATAGAGGGTCACTAAAACAATATGGACTACAATTCCGATTCAAAGTTTAAATCATTTGCAAATAGTTCTTTAAGGCGTTGGTAACAAACATAATAAGTAAATTAATAATGTTTTTAAGCTGTACCGGTCATGACATCAGATTGCGCGAACATGTCAATGACATTGACGTTCCATTAAAATGGGTTAAATATCGGTGTTTGCCTTAAAAAAGGGGCTCGATGCAATAAATGAGTTATTGGGTTTGTTACTGATCCCCTACAAAAGTATGTGGGGTTAGTCCGATACATAGGGGGTCTCGGCTATTGCCTCACCCCCTATACATCTTACTGACCCCACATAATTCTGTAGGGGGTCAGTAACAACACCAATAATTAATATTAGAAACTCGTGATTTTCGTGTTCAATTTGTAGCATGACTGAAAGTCAGGCAACAGTTTGTTGGTGTCGCTACCATTGTCAGATGTCACAATGTATACCAACTCTGATGTTAACTGAATACAAGAAATTAAATATCAGAGGTATTACCAGTGATAAACCCTCGTAATGCATTGGACCATGCCATAAATGGGAATGTTCTGGCATCAGACTGACAACATTACCAGAGCAAACACTAACTAAAACTGTTCTAATTTTATTCTATATTTATTTCATTTTAAGATAAAAAAGAAGGAACTAACACACTTTTATGATCATGTATTTCTCTTTTGTTTCAGTTATCGACAGATGGTGAAGCAAGTCAGGTGATAGGTCCTCCAACACAGGGTCAGACACGAAATGCAGCTGTTGTAAACATGCTTTACCAACTTCACGTTGCAGTCTCCAAGGTTGGAAACTATTACAGTTCATACATTTTCATGTTTATGCCCTGTCGCAATAGCAGCGTGGGCATATAATGCTACCCTTGCCCTAATTACAGTTTATGCCTTACCTAAACTACACCTAATGTTTAGCTCTGTTTCAACACCAAATGTAGGTAATATAAGAACTTGACCAACCTCATTGATTCCGGTTTATGTTTATATTGAGCTCCAGTCTTCATCTTCTAGAAACTTCCAACTTCAAGCAAGCAATTATTTACTGTGACCAGTCTTGACCTACTTCTTACACCTCTGTTTTAAGTCACAGAAAGTGCCATAAACAAAAAAAAACATCTAAATGAGTAATATCACTGTACTAATGCATGCCTGATGGAGTTTTACTGCCCTATTACCAGATTATTAATTAAAAACATGTTAGGCATTTGGTTGACAAGCTTAATATTTAGAACCGTTTGTATCCACTACAAAATAAAGTGGTGGTATACTAATGGTCCGTTTGTCAGTCATATGCTACAAGCATGTCAATGCAGTCATTATGTGGTGGCGTTTGCTACATATATATAGCTTTTTAATTAATATCAATATTTATGCAATTTCCATCAGGGCTGTACAAATCCTATAGCCCAATGCCCGGGACTAGTCCAAAACCAAAGTCGGGCGTGTCACTTTTTCAAAGATTTCAGTCCCGGACTAGTCCAATTTAAAAAAAAAAGAAAGTCGGGCGTGTCACTGTTTTGAAAGATTTCAGTCCCAGATCCCAGATTTGTCCAATTAACAATGTCGTTTGTCTGTTGTTTATGTCTCAAGACAGGCGTAGACATCTCTGGGAAGGGATTATGCTAATTGCTTTGATCGATCACAGCAGAAACCCCGCGGGAAGCATACTTTCCTACAACTATGATATACCCCGAGGCAATTTTCGCACCTCGCCATGTTTTGTTTACAAATTAGACTGTACAGGGAATACACACGCCTTATCCAATGAGATTGCGTATAGCTGAACAATTGACCAATCGTAGGTTCTGTTACTGTTAGACAAGTGCGTGTTGAAAACGTGATCGAAGCAACAATCTGAAATAACTTATGAGGTGATTAAATGATACCACCGAATAATGATTAGAATTGTATTTTCTTAATTGTTTGATAAAACGGACCTTTTGGCATTCCAAACAAATTAATGCATGAAAAAGAGTTAATAATAGATGACATTTCTACTGAATTTTCGGCAATATTTTACTTCCGGAAAAGTGCGGAGTCATAGTAGTTCGGATAGGTACATAAGTTCGGATGGAGGAAAAACTTCTTTTTTTATTAAATATTGTTTTTAGCTTGGGAATTGGGAAACAAAACACATACATTGGTCTTATATGTCTTAATGAGGAATAAGCCTTTCAGGAAGAAGTTTGAGAATCATATTTACACCCTACATACAAATTGATAGAAAGATGAATAAATAAAGATACATGCAATATATTTATATTAATTCTTCTCTCAATCCTTTCTTCTATAGTTAAAGTATAATATATATATATATATATATAAGTAAAGATTGCCTGTGAGTGTTAATAAAACCAATAGGGTGTATACATACATATATCAGTTAACAATAACCGATTGCGCGCTTAATTTAAAAGATCGTGTCTCCCTCACTTCTCCCTATTTTTTGGTCACTTCTCTCTGTTTTCTTTGGAGGGAGAAGTCCCTAAAATCCAGGCCTAGTTTGAACCCTGCATGTTATTTATTTTTTGCATTTGGTAAAATGGTAATAAAGTACAGCTCATCTGTAGCCCTTACCTATATAAAGTTATGACTTTTTTTTATCTCCATTAAATGATTATCTGAATTATAATATGAAACTCAATATCTATATTGAAATTTAAAAATGCAGATGTGATTCTTACTGTTGCTACTGTTTCACCCAATGGCAGTCTATAATCTCATACATTAATTGTCTGAATTGCCATTTTTGGGACTAGTCAAAAAAAAATTGGGACTAGTCACTTTTGACAGGGTGACTAGTCCCGGACTAGTGGCTAAAAAAATATATTTGTACAGCCCTGTCCATGTCAGACAACAAGATAGTAAATTGTCAAAATTTTCATTTCCAGAATGTTAACTCTAAAATCATTCGAGATATCTTCATGAAACTAAGTTCATGTCAACATGTTACTTTTTTTTGGTACCTTTTCCTATATATACTACTCAAAATTTGCTAGAATCACTTTTATTCTTCCATATAATTTATTAGAAATTAATTCACAATAACGATATTAATTTCATTGATACTTCAACAATTCCACAATTTGAATCAAGTCGTGAGATCACCTGACCATACGCCCTAAATAATTTCATGTAATATAGAAATAATGCTATTTATTTCAGCAAGAAATTTAGACAGCAAAAAAGTGATCCTTAGCAAATTTTGTGTAGTATAGTACTTTCTTATATCATATCAATGCATAGCAATGACTGCTTTTTAGCTCGACTGGCCAGCAGAGCTTATGGGATGCCGAGTTGTCCGTCGTCTGTCGTTAACTTTTGTCTCGTTAAGACGATAGGGCCTTCATTTTTCATCTGATCTTTACCAAACTTTTTACCAGATTGTTAATGTCAATGATAGCTCGGACAAGTTCGAAAACCGGCCTAGGGCCTTCATTTTTCATCTGATCTTTACCAGATTGTTAATGTCAAAGATAAATCGGGACAAGTTCCAAAACCAGCCAGATCGGACCAGTAACAGCAGAGCCACTCGTTAAGAGAATAGGGCCTCCATTTTTCAGTAACAGTGGAGTTATGGCCCTTGATTTAGTTAAAAATGCTATATTTTGCCTCGTTAAGATGATAGGGCCTTCATTTTTCATCTGATCTTTACCAAACTTTAACAGATTGTTAATGTCAATGAAAGCTCGGACAAATTCGAAAAACCAGCCAGATCGGACCAGTAACAGCGGAGTTATGGCCCTTGATTTTGTTAAATATGCTATATTTTGCCTTGTTAAGGCGATAGGGCCTTCATTTTTCATCTGATCTTTACCAACCTTTACCAGATTTTTTGACTTTTTTTCTCTTTAATATTGTTATATTTCTTTTATTTTTTTTTATTTTTATTATCTCTACTGGCTAAGTTCAAAAACCAGCCAGATCGGACGAGTAATTGCGGAGGTATGGCTCTTGATTTAGTTAAAAATGCTATATTTTGCCTCTTTAAGACGATAGTCACTCGCTTCATTGATGTTATAAGAGCCATATTACAGTAGAGCGTCCACAGGCCCTCTTGGGCCTCTTGTTTGTTTACTGAAAGCATGTTTCAAACACACCTGTGTTATTGTTTTATATATAAGATAAAGTGTTACTATTTCAGGTTGTAATTAGTTTAGACCAGTATCCAGAAAATGCCACATCCAGCATCACAGAATCTCAACAGGTATATGCTAGCTCTGCTTCATTTCTTGTAATGGGGAGGTTGTTTGATCACACCCTTCCGCTAACTACTGTAAACGCTGAAAAGTTAGCAACGTGGAAATGTTAGCGAATTTAGCAAGAGGCAAAGATTCGCTAAAATTACACCTAGCTAAAATATTAACAATTATTTTGGTCAAACATCACGGGTAATGAAATATTTTGACTTTTTCTTGCATAGAAAGGCGTAACAATGTTGATGAACGCCATGTTGGATAAGGCCTAAACAATTATCGGTAAATAAAAAATATCATCTTCATCTAGTTTTATCTTTATTAATCCGAACATAATTACATAAAACACACACGACGGAAAGTTTAAATAAAACAAAAAATGTACTAGTACATCATAATCAGTGTACTATATACTATATAGAAAAAACACTGAAAGTACGCCGTTTGTATTTAATCGAGTGTCTCAACAGCCGTATACAATGAAAGGTGATGTTAAAGGAAAGTGGAGTAAACATGGGAATGACTTTTTTCACAACAAAGCAAATATTACAGAACAGCTAGGACAATAACTTCGCTATAAAAATTAATGTACGCTTAAAGTTTGAAAAGAGGTTTTGTTATTTTTTCCACACTTGGAAATATTCACGTTTACAATATTCTGAAATTTTCATTAAGTCGTGTTAATGTCAACTGCAATAATAAATTATTTGATTTTAATTTTGGTCACTTGTTTCATCACACACATTTTTAGGCATTTGTGAAGCCACATTTCATATTTGCACTGATACAATTCAAATTAAAGCAACTAACCCACCAAATAACGGTAAATTTACACTGCAATACCATTTATCAAAACTCTATCCAGGTGGTCAGGTCATATAATAATGTATTTATGCTGATTAAAAGAATAGGATTTTTCACTGGTTCTTAAAATACTTGTTATTGAATATGTGTAAAATGAAATATAAGTTGGTAACTCTTAATTCAACGCTTCAGTTTTGGGGTTTCAGGGTTCTGGAAATATTATGAAAATCCACTTGCCCAGGGCAAGTGGATTTTCAAAAGTCACTTGCCCTGCCCATAATGTCACTTGCCCTGCCCATAATGTCACTTGCCCCACATCTAAGAACACTTAATTGCCCCAAAAATTGGCGCTGACCATTATTCGTGTTAAACGGGACAGACCGCCGCATAATTTGGACCATTATACTTAGTTAGAAAAGGAAGGGAGAATGTATTTTATGTATTAGTTAATACATTGTATTTATTCATATAAAAAAATCAAATGGTTGCCTTTTCTTCTTTTGTGTCTATTACATCTTTGTGTTACTTAAATCATAAAATGATGAGACAGTATACAACCTCATTTTATTCCGCCCTCCCACCCCAACAATCACCACACACACAACCCCATCATTTTTGATGACCATCCAAAAAAAATGCTTGGCAGCTAGTGTATGGAACTTTTAATGTCACAGTGTGTACAATTAACCAGTTGACAGAAAAAAAAAAAGCTATTGTATTCATTTAAATGTGCGACAAGCAAAGAAACAAGACAAAAACGTTATTAAAAATATTCACTTGCCCCCAATTTCTGCAACCATGGTAACGTTCCTACGGCTTTGTATTTTAACTAAAGAGAATTATATGAAAGCAAGAGGCATGAATAGGGGTTCCCTAGGAATTGTTTAAGAAGTAGTAGCAGTAACCTTATTTATCAAAAGCGAAAGTTCAGAACTTGAGAAAAAGTTCCGTGATTTTTTCTGAAATCGCGAAAACCCATGGTATGCGCATATCGCTAAGTTATGCAACTTATTTGTGTAGTATGGACTTCCATATACGATTAATTACAGATTATATCAATGAAATACACCAAATACCTCATAAAAGTGCATTGGTAAACGAGTGCTTCGAGTAAAAGAAAAACAGCGGCAAGTTTTATTCAGTTATCAAAATGAAATTCTGATATGGCTAGTTTGTCACTTGATTTGTTCTGGAATGGAAATGTCCTTCGGGCAAGTGGCGGGCAACCAGATTTGCGAAGGTCACTTGCCCGCACCCAAAATCCACTTGCCCGGGGCGTCGGGCAGCCGTATTTCCGGAACCCTGGGTTTGGCCTGGCTGGTTAAAGCTGTTTATATTGTGTCTATAGAGTTGGGATACTCAAAACATGTCAATTATATATATACCTCGTCATCAGTAGGTTTAAAAACGGTGTACAATAGCAACATATATTGTAAAATTTTGCATTAAAGAAATGATTATTAAAGGAACACAAAGTAATATTGTGGTGTTTTTTAGCGACTGTTCAAATAAGTTCCTTCATTTATTCGTTCATTGTTAGGTTTTTTAAATATTGGGAAAAGAAACAAATGTTGTTTTTTAGCTCTACTGATCAGAGATCAGCAGAGCTTATGCCGTGGTGCGGTGTCCGTCGTCCATCTGTCTGTCTGTAAACTTTCTTTTTGTAGCAACTACTCTGAAACTACTGAATGGATTTTCATGAAACTTTACAGAAATGTTGCCCATGAAGTCTAGTTGATCCTAGCAAAAATTCATGTCGATGTGAAATCCAAGATGGCCACACAATCTAAAAATAGATTTTAAATTAAAAAAAAAATCCTTGTCGAAAATTATTTTGAGGCGACGTTAAACATGCCCGCAAGCGGCCATCTTTGTTTACATAGAGTTATATAATGAAAACTTGTAGCGACTACTCCTTTGAAACTACTGGACGGATTTTCATGAAACTTCACAGGAATGCTGATCTAGCTATCAAAAACCTATTAGTAGAGAGTTTCAAGGTCATTGACCTCTTGTTTTATTAGGTTTTACTAATAAAATATTTGATGTATTATACTTTACTGTTAGTAATATACCAAAACTTTATGTTAGACTGTATTAGAAATAACTAATCATGATGTGCAAACATAAACTAACGTAATGCTGTAAGTTTCAAGTGTCTCTTTCAACTAAATAGGCTTGCATACATTTACATAATGTTATCCTAGAAAACGGGTTCAACAATTTCTTGACCATATTTACAGGCTATAGTGTTACTAATGAGCAGTGCAATACGTCCCCTGATGTCGTCCATCTGTGACGCCCTGGAAGCAATAACGCTCACTATCCATCAGGAAGACTTCTCAGGGTAAGAGACTTACCTATTTGAGAGAGTTGTCTCACCCTTTTATTCTCAGGCTTGAGATGGTCTACCTAGGTATGAAACAGACAGTATGTGGACATGCAAACTGTTCCAATCCTCTCCACGTATCTAATATCCCAGTGTTTGATATGCCTAATACGCTGTAGTCTTCATATTTTGGATCCTCTTTGTTGAGTTTTATGCATATATGTGTGGTATTCAAGGTTTAGTCAGTTGACATAAGGAGTGTAGCCTGGAGTAGTGCCGCATACTCTGCCTATGTTTCAGAGTTAAAGATTCATAGCTGTATGGTCAGTACGGTCAGTACAGAATATAGAACTGTAAGAGTTAGGATTAATTCTCACAGCTAGGTTTGAAGCCATAACTTCCTTAAGGCATGCTGGGTTGAAAGTCCATTCGGAACAAAGGTCATATGATCTCATTGTAGAAACAAGGATGCAAGTTTTGCCATGTGTAAGACTTAAGACCATTAGTGCTTTATAATGGAGATAAACAATTGTTTTATACATACATATAGATAGAAATGTGACTGATTGGCTGTAGATATCAAAACGCAGCATTATTAAATACATAAATTTAATATGTAGACATAGACACGCTTGTCCCAATACATAAATGTATTGGTATGACCTTCATGTTTTATCCAGTATCTCGTATAACTTGTACAAAGTCTTGCTCGTCTCTTCTAAAAGCCTTTATTTCTCCACTAGCATTTTTATCTCATCAGAAATTTAAGGCATGCATTCAGACGAAGAGGAGTTTTCAGTTTGATATTTATAATTTTAAGCAGATTAATGTAACGTTGTTGAACTATCTATTCACTGCCATCAGCCTATGTCTAAAATATTTATGAGATATTGTTATGAGCATCATTTGCAAAATTGTATTTACCATACTTGTTACTATGGTGGGAAATCTTGTCACAACTTTGTATTTATTTTCCTGCTATAGGCCAGCCCCTGTTGACAATGAGATGGAGGCCCCATGTTCCCTGTACATGAGGGAACTGCAGGGGTTTGTATCCAGATGTCAGGCCGATTATCTCTCACAGTTTAAATGTCAGGATTTCATTATGGAAAGGTAAAATGGATTCCATACTATCTGGATTATGTGTATGGTTAAATAAGTTGGTCTTTTGCTTTCGAGCCTTTCCATTTTTTTTCTTTTTTCAAAAATAACCTTTAAATGGCATTCTTGAAGTGTTTATTAAGCATTGAAGTTAGTGTTTTGATTTGTTTATCCAATATCATTTTGACTTTAAACCTGCTTGCATATAATTAAATAATCCTTTTTCCATCTTATTCTACCATAGGTTTAAATATATTATTGGTAAAATATAATCAACAGTTAATAATATGCAAAAGTAAGTTTCTTTAAACTGTTCTTATAATTAACATTACTGAACAAATGCAAGTTATGTAGAAAAACTAACTGGACGCCGCGAGTTTTTAAAAAATCAAAATTGCCGTGTGTCCCTTTAAAGAACTGTGCCTTTAAAAGCAAAAACCTAGCGTTTTATTTTTAATGAAATTTCTTGAGTATTGTCTTTTATTATTTGTAAATAAACTGAAGCCATTTCATCAGAATCAGCATTTTCCAAAATATAAGGTCCAAAAAAGCAAAATATATCACTGAAATCAAAGAACTGCTGATATTTTTTCAATTACCTCTTAGCAAGGGGTTTGATGTACATAGTTGATAGAAGACATATAAATGATAATCTTATTTCAGCATCAATCCCATAGCATGCAGATGTATTAGTCTGTTCGTAAGACACGCCTGCCTGGTGCGCCCTCTAGGAGAGGGAGGAAAGTTACGTCTGGCAGCTGACTTCGCACAAATGGAGCTGGCAATATCTCCGTTCTGTAAGCGTGCCTCGGACCTGGGTAAATCATACAGACTACTGAGGGCATTTAGGTGAGCTTAATTCAGAAAGAGGCTGTTGTGTTTTTGTGTGTACTTTTTCTGAGTGAATAATACAATACTTGGAACATATTTCTGGGCGTGAACGGACCAGAGCATGAGACTAATGTAACAACCTATATTTATAAATAAACAACACGTTACAATGATGATATGGCTATCCACGTATTACATTGGGGATAGAAAGTCTTTGGAAAGTCTTACCTTTATGGGTAAAGATAAAAGTCAAGCGCGCACCAATATCCGGCATACAGGAAAACATGCAAAACGTTAGTAGCTGGTGGCATCGAGGCACAACTTGTCTCTGATATGCAAGAAAAAGAATCTATCATGGGTATTCGGTTCAGATAGGGAATTCCAACCCTCGGTGTAAGTGTTTTAATCGGAACCGACTTAATCGGAACCTCGGTTCCGATAAAAACACATACCTCGAGTTGGAATTCCTATTCATTCATTCATTCATTCATTCATTCATTCATTATATTATGTTGACCTCTTTGGTTTTCTAACTATAATATGAATATCAATGCCACTGTGTGAAGCACTTTGATCAAAACACGACAGAGCAAATGATCTTGTTGATGGAAGATTGTCCTCATTTCAAAGACGATTGTAAAAAAATTGTTTAATTTTGTTATGGAACTAGACTGTTTTAACAAATATTATGAATCACTCAGTTACAGGTTGTATGCTTGTAAGTTATGGCCTTGCATTCGAAACTAAGTACTATTTATTGTTAATCAGATGTGTAAAATAAAAATGTTGAGAGATGGGATGGAACCACATTGATGCATACTATAATGGTAGCATGTCTTTATGTTGACATGTAAATTCAGATCTTTTTAAATGCATGTATTATAATGTAACCATACAGTTGATACCCAATATCACATATAGAATATTTAAAAAAGTAGTAAATTACACTGGAAATATAAAATTTGAATTTGGGACCGAGACTTCAACTAAAGATCATTAACAAACTTCATTTGCAGCTTTATTAGCCGATTTAGCAAGCCTAATGTCTGTTTATAAATTAATTTAATCCGACTTATAGAAAAGTTTGAAATTTGTGTGTCAGTACTATTTGCTATGTACGGCAAAGATGATTATTTTGTATTGAGAATTAAAAAAACACATTAATTATCATATAACCAATTATACATTTGTTGTATATTTTCAGACCGTTGTTGTTCCAGAGTGTGGAACATGTGAGTCACAGCCCTGCCCTAGGGGAGATAATCCCTTACAGCACCCTACTGCACTTCCTGTTTGCAAGAGCCCCCATGGAGATCAAATCTCCGCATGTTGTAAGTTTCATGTCACATGTTTGAAGTTTCCAGGCAGTTAAATTTCAGTGTTTCATTCCACAAGTATTTTTGTCACTAGTAAATTCATACTTGTCTCTCATAAACCTTTTCACTTTTGAATGTGAATAGAAAGAAGAAAACTGTGTCATAATTTGGGAAAGTATGCATGTTTGACCCACAATAGAACAACAAATGAATGTAGTAAATTATAAGTTAACTACGTTAAACTAGTTCCTGTTAAAATCACTTCATGCCTGGAAGGGACACCCAAAATACTACATGCTTCATTCTCTCTGGGGTTGCCCGTTAATTTTCTTAACAAAGTGTAATTCCTTCGCAATGTTACGTCTGGTACATGGTTTATACATACAGGTCAGTTGTGAAATGTGGTACATATAAAGCCTGTATTATTGCTCTCTGTTGTCTGTTGGTCATTGAGCAGATATTCACTATTATTTTCTATTCTCCCTACAGACGGCAGACTGGTCATTGAGCAGATATTCACTATTATTTTCTATTCTTCCTACAGACAGCAGACTGGTCATTGAGCAGATATTCACTATTATTTTCTATTCTCCCTACAGACGGCAAACTGATCATTGAGCAGATATTCACTATTATTTTCTATTCTCCCTACAGATGGCAGACTGGTCACTGAGCAGATATTCACTATTATTTTCTATTCTCCCTACAGACGGCAGACTGGTCAATGAGCAGATATTCACTATTATTTTCTATTCTCCCTACAGACTGCAGACTGGTCATTGAGCGGATATTCACTATTATTTTCTATTCTCCCTACAGACGGCAGACTGGTCACCGAGCAGATATTCACTATTATTTTCTATTCTCTCTACAGACAGCAGACTGGTCATTCAGCAGATATTCCCTATTATTTTCTATTCTCCCTACAGACGGCAGACTGGTCACCGAGCAAATATTCACTATTATTTTCTATTCTCCCTACATACACCAGACTGGTCACCGAGCAGATATTGACTATTATTTTCTATTCTCCCTACAGACGGCAGACTGGTCACTGAGCAGATATTCACAGTGGCTTGATGACCATCCATCAGAAAAAGACAGACTCTCTCTCATCAAGTAAGTACTTGTATGCTTACAGACCACGTGCCTTTCCTTGTGTATGTTCAATTTTTCCAAATAGTATATATAAAAGCCAATGTTCATGTTGTGAAATGTCCAAATCTCAGTTACTTTTGTCTCTCTAAGCATGTTACCTTTTGCACCATATCATAGCTGTGATGATAATGTCTTTTTTGAAGCCATGTTGTTCAGCATGTCAAATATAACTTAAGTTTTACTAGTATATAAATAAATACCAGTGATAAGATTTTCCGTTACAAGTTAATTGAGGAAGTGTTAATCCTGGATTCTTCTGTGGTCTGATTTCTTCTCTCTGGGAGCAGTTTTAAATGATATATTTGTTTATGGGACATACAACACTATTTAAATCCTTTCATACAACCGGTTAATACCGACATAGTTTCAATGCACATTAAAAGTTGTTCAAGGAATGATAGGTCATACCTTAGTAGTATTCTTACAAATGCTTATTTGTTTATTACAGAGGTTCCTTAGAAGCATATGTTCAACAAGTAAGGTCCAGACAGGGGAAGGAGTTTGCATCCATCTATCCCATCATGCTTCACCTGTTACAGACTGGGTTACAACATGCTACATGAAACGGGCTAACAGGCTGTTCTGTGTAAAAAATGTGGGACTATTATGTACAGTGGGTTACATTGTGGAAAAGCTCATGTTAAAGACGTCAGTCTGAAGCTGAAACGAGACTGAGGTCTGGGACCTTCCTTACAGTGAAGAAGTGCTTATGGTATTTGTGCGAGGTTGTTCTATAAATAAAAAAATTTCTGAGACAGGTTAACATCTGTAGACTGTGCAAACAATTGAAGGAGCATTTTGTGAAGTGGGTAGCAATGTGTGCAGCAGTTCGATAATGTGATGGATATGTTTGATTGAAATCTTGCAAGCGTAATTTTATGGTAGTCGTAAACTGGTTATCTATTAAATGGAAAACAGAAGTTCTATAAAGTAAAGTGAAGCTGATTGGGGTAATTCTCTGAACTATAGAAACAATGTCTGTGATAATTTTATGGTCTTTTAAAAATACTTTTAGGAGATATATACATATATATCCTCTAGGGTCTCGAGGGAAATTAAACAAAAATGGCCATGATGGTGGGATAATACAAATTAAAGAATTATTGACCATGAAGGAAAACACACAGGAAAAGACAGTATCGTGAAATAATTATCATTATTTTTCAACAATTTAAAGTGTGGATAGGTATAACCAACGGAGGTATATTTGTTATTTATATTTTACTATTTATTATTTGATATTTCATCATGTTATAAATATCCATTTGTTTTCAAAACAAGTATGAACATATAGATTATGTATAAAAAGCAAATAAATGTAAAATACAAAAAAAAATGCATTACTAATATTTTTATTTTTATCAATTCCACAACTCTATATACATAGAGGATATTTGTTTGTTTTGAGTGAATATAGGATTTATTTTCATAAACTTATATACTGAAAGGAAAAAGAAATGCAGGGTGCGTATTTCCGCTATATTGTATGTTTAATATGCTACTGCTAATCGAATGGTACAGGGCGACATTAGGCCTGTCCTTTTAGAAAGAAGGTTTAAACAGCACTGAACACACCAATGATTACCCCTTTAAAATTTCATTATCGTCAGAATGCGCATTTGGCTCAAGCAGGTGAACTTATGGCAAACTTGTACTGTGATTAAAATGTCTACAACATCACAGTTGTGTCCTTTCTCTAACTGCACATTTTTTTTTACAAAACATCTTGGGATTTCCTTGGAGTATATATGGAATCAAGTGTGCAGTATATGCAATATATAGCGGAAATACGCACCCAGCATTTCTTTTTCCTTTCAGTATATTTTCACGAGTGCTTTAGCCAGGGTTCTCAATAGACTTTAAAAGTGAAGAGTCATATGACCCTTGACTCAAATATCCCAAGGGTCAAAATTGAAAAAGCAAGAGTCAAATATAAATCGAACAAATCGAAACGCCGTTTTACAAAACATCCTTTAATAACTTTAATTGTAGTGAATTCTGTAAATATTGTATTACAAAGAAAGGTGTGCAAAAATATATATACATTTGAACTTAAAAAACTACTATTCCATTTTACAATAATGTGTCATTATGTCAAAGATTCCAAAGTTATGTAAGGATGTTTTATAAATTGGGGTCCACATTTGTTAATATTATAAGTTATTGGTGTTATTATAACACAATCTCTGTTTGCACCAATTGTATACGTATGTATATTTGGAACATTAAACAAGAAAACAAAGGACAGTGTATCTTTAATGTATGTTTAATTCTCAAGAAACCTATTCTCATTTTATTTATTTCATTTATTTTAAAAAATAATTCTGTAGTATAGTACACTCTATAATATTATATAATAGACGAAAATATACTTCTTTGCGCCATTTATTTGTGAATTTAACATACATGAATTATTAAAGTCCGTTACTCGATAGCACAAACAATGTCCGTAATCGCAAAATATCACAATGCGTAATGTCCGGTAAGTTTTGACTGAATGCCAACCCAGGTTAAAAAACGCTCTTTTTATGTTCATTTCGCCGATTTATAAATATTTAAATTATCCTCATTAAAACTATATTTCTTTATTCTTTAAAACGTGCCTAAAACAAAATTAACGAACAACAATACAAATAAACAAACAACAAACACAAATAAAGTCAATTTTATTTTTGCCGATTTTACCTGTTCACACGTTTGACCGCTAGCTTCTGTTTTATCGCAATTCAATTTAATTAACCCCCTAATCAATCAGAAGCCGGTAGCAATCAATTAAACAGTTAATCCAATCAAGTCATAATAGTCTTCACCCGCGCAAAGCATCATAAACTTCAAAGATAATCATTAAATTATCAACACAATAGCAGCGATTAGATTACACAGTGACACCATTTACAGTCAGGTTATTTCCCCCCCAAGATGCGACAGCAGCGAATTTGATTGGTCGAGAGGCGATCAAGGTCGTCAGACAAGGTGTCAATCACTGTTTATGCAGCTGTGATGTAAATAGGTATTGGATTGATGCTTGGAAGCAAATACACGCGCGTCATAAAAACGCACAGGTCGTAAATTAGATGCGTCAGAAATGGGTCAAATTGAAATTCCATGCGTCAAAACGCGTGTGTACGCGTCTATTGAGAACCCTGCTTTAGCACAAGTGAAAATATCTGAGTTTTCTCACTTCACGACAAACCAACAAATATTCTATTTATTATATACTCACAACCTGCACATTTATGCGGAACAAATAAAATGCACCAAAACAATGACAATGACAACAATGTCAACAGTTGCATGACGTCATTTTGAGTGAAAATATATTTTCACATGTGAAATATATTTTCACATGTGAAATATAAACAATGAAAACATAAGGTTTTATTTTAATCATAAAATCCACTATTTCACTGGAAAGTTTATAATAACTAGCTATCCTTATTCAAATGATGGCAGTGATTGCATTCTGTAGATTTAACAGTATTTCAGATTATTATACCTCAAATAAAATGCCCATGCTAAATCCCCATAGACGACAATGTGTGATTTCTTACTATCTGATGCGAGGGTGATAGTACAGGGTGATAGTAAATCGCAGGCTGATAGTAAAGAAATGATCACATGCGCAACTTTGATGCGAGTTGGTGTGTGTTCCAGTGATGTCATCGGCTCAGTATGGTGAAACTGCTATTTTTAACTTATCGTAACTTCAAAAGTACTGGACTGATTTCAATAAACAACCACTCATGTTCTTGGTTTGGTTACTTCCAATCCAACGATATAACAAACTTAGTGAAAAAATTTATTTTCGAAAAAAAAAAAATCCAGCAAATATACCATGTCCTGTTTCACTCAAACAAGCAGTGGAGCAGTGTATCCAGCGAAGTGAAATCTGTACTGAAAATGAATTATTTTATTTTTGCCCTAGAGGATTTTGGTATAATAAAATACATATCACATTCATGAGAGGGTGATAGTAAGAATGTTCACCCTGAGGATATGATTATAGCTTGAGGCGAAACCGAGGGTGATAATCCTAACCCTAGGGTTAGGTTAGATTTCCCTTCGGATATTGATTATCACCCTCGGCTTTGCCTCGAGCGATAATCATATCCACAGGGTGGACATTCTTACTATCACCCTCTCATGAATGTGATATTTATATACTATCACCTCGACATACAAACACTGTGGCAAACAACCCAAATACAAATGAACTTCTCTTACAAGACAAGAGGCGGACACCCAACTACTTAACATGACCCTTATAGCTAGTGCATGTCTGAGGAGCAACTTCATCTCATCTCCCTCTGAGTCTCATTATAACCTAATGTGATGTGTTAATGGAATGTAAAACCCCATTTCATGTCACTATAACAAGCACAAGTGTTACCGGGTATATATTCTGTCCATGCAAATTAGCCAAACATGGTTGAAAGTATGGCCCTGCTTCATAGAAGTGGGGGCAATACAGGAATCAGTCCTGTCCTGCCAGTCCCTTTACAGCTCACATGAGCCAAATTTATTGCGGGATATTGGATTATATACCATAAAGATGAATATTTGTACAGACCAATGAGAATATTTTAGTTTCAGTAACAATAACCTCGACCTTCGATTAAGATTATGTGTGTCCCATCATTGCTCTTTTTATCACATGTTTTTGTGGTACTTGTGCTTGTAGAAATAGTGTATGAGACTAGACTCTATTTGTTTTGTAGCATGTCCATTTTATCTGTCTGCCATACTCTATCTTTCAATATCTGGTAGTTATTGTACACCAGTTATTCTGATGAGTTATTTTCAATTAAATGATTAACATTTATACAAATACAATGGAAATGTCAGTGACCATGCTACAAGTATAAATAAAGTTCACTTTCACATTACCGTATGGTGTATGTAACACTGTTCTTGTTTTAAACACAATGTATAGTTTCTATTTGAACAAATAAAGCCATGGCCAATTGATTCAAGGACAGGTATTAATTTCACATTAATCCATCATACACATGCACTTATATTGTGTGTTTACAGCACATCACCGGTTGTACATAACTTTAGTCTTAACAGATCGACTATCACACTGGCTGTGCATGCTCTACTCCACATCACAGTTATGTAGACACTTGAATCATGCATCCATTACCTCCTCCTCCTCCTCGTCTTTTTTCTTGGGTTTTACGAGTGTGCTCAGCACTATACCCATGAACATGACGGCGCCCAGCTGGGAGTTGGACTTGAACTTGCTGAAACAGCTGTCAGGATTATCCAAGTCCACTGTGTACAACTGCAAATAAGATGTACTTTACAGTATGAAAGATATTAGCAAAGTATTGTGCAAGGATGTTTTGTATAGTTATGAACATTATGGGGGGCATTTACTTGACAGACTTAAGTACCTTATTAAATAGGGCCTAACGCTCTACTGGTTGACATTGGCTCATCTGACAACTGAGATTAAATAATATACAGAGTAATAGGATAAGCAGTGTATTTGACAAAATACCCTACTAAAATCATTGAAATTGCAATTAAAACCAAAAAGCATTCCAAAACTCAAACAATAAAAACCCCAACAATTGTTTATCAAACACATGTACATTCTCGTATTTCTATCGTCAAATTTTCATCCGATGTCTAAACCGAGATTGATCATTTACGTGTTTAGCATAATTGTATAGAATATGCACATGTTGCCTACCGATCATCATCAATTAAGTTTGTTTGGTGTTTAACATCATTTTATCCTGCACATTTTGGGTTATATATGATGCTTATTCCTGGGTCTAACCAGTACTACCTATATACCTCGAGTCATCTGTAAGAATCAATACTTTCTCACTTAAATATTGAGCTCCCCGTGGGATTCGAATTAAGGTTAGATGCATGACAATGTATTTTCGTAGAAAATGGAAGCATTTCCTAACAAAACGGAGAATGCAATAAGTTGCATAAATGATATATCTTTCTGGAAGTCCATCATAATCTCTAATCAACTGAGGTCAGTGAAGGGCTGCATTGTAAGAGAGTGTGCAATACCAACTATCATAGTCGGACACTGCAGTGACATATTTACTAAAGCAGACGCCATAAATATTACCTGATGTGAGAGATGTGCGGCAGTAGCAACCAGGGCTACGTAATAGGGCCAAGTCTGATCACACATGTGTCCGGTTAGTGCCAGGCTGGACACCATGATGCCTGTGAACCCCGCCAGCCACGGCTTCGTCTTGTCACCAAGCTTCAAGGCAGATGATTTTACACCAATCAACATGTCATCGTACTTGTCCTAGAGAAAACAACAAGCATGGAGTTATCACATACTCTTTAACCCTTAACCCCCTACATATATATAATGGACTGTTCTTTCTTTGAATTAAGGCCATTCCATTTATGTGACAAAGGGGTGTTTTGGGGGAAAATGACTGATAAGCAGCCAGACACTGTAAAATCTGATCAGCCTGCGACTTACTCGCAGGCTGATCTGGGTTTTAAATGGAAGCAAAGGCTATTATCGTCCTGCTTAACGTGTTAATTGAATCTTTCAGTAGATCACGAAAAAATAATTTACTAGAGATAAGAAGCACAACAGTTTTCAGACCCAGCATAGTGGGTAAATACAATAATTATCAAATAATCTACAGAATGATTCAACTTAACAATTTATTATTGTTTTCTTTCACTGTATTCTGCATTTTAAGTAAAAAACCCAGTGAATTAAACATTTATCCTTCATTCTGTTGTCACTGGGGATAGGTTGGTAATTATTGTGATAGGAATGTATAGTGTCATGTATACAGCCTTAAAACTGCAGGGAAAAAAGTTTAGATGTAAACATTCTATTCGCAAAATTACACAAAGTTCAAATGGTAGGTCAAGGCTAATATTGTCTATATTTGATAGGAATTTATAAAGAAGAGGTCAATATGGATATATGTATAAAACTTTAGAAACTATAGGGCCAATAGTGTCATTGAAACCCGGGTTATAGTTGGCTTATGTCAAGTTGTAGCCCAAATAATTGAATACCACATGTGCGAAGGAGGTATGGGGGAATGGTTCCCAATTTTTTTTTAAAAATTAGATGTAAAATGGTTCATTCTGTTGAGTTTAGGGAGACTTTTTGGGAATAAACAAAATTTTATCATACAGATGTCAAGATTTTAGTGGCAAAAAAGACTTCGGTTTTAAAAAAAAAGTAAATCTTTTGGAATATTTTACAACAACATTCCTCACTCCTTCATTTTTAGAATGGTCATATCTTGGGAGAAGGTTGTAGGTCTGGGCATGCAGTGCCTATAAGCAGCTACGCCACGTTTGTTAGGAATGTCTAGTGTATGTGATAGGATTTTATGAAACAAGTTCATTCAAGTGATTCAAAACAAGCTTCTAAGAAATGTCATCAAATCAATATTAGCCCTGCATGTAACAAGCTTTAACATTCTACTGCTGGGATCGATTATAGGGCAATCCTTCACCAGATGTTAGGCATGTGGTTCTTTTCACTAACGAGCAGATGAGAGTGAGTGACAAAGCAAACACACCCAGACCATCGATCCCAGCAGTTAAATAATCTACTTATTACATTTTACTAGTTTTACCGATATCAAACAACTTAATTACACAGGGAGTGAATATAATGTTATAATATTAAAGGTCGCAAGCTGAAGGAAAGGAAGTGTATACATAAAGTATAAAATTAGTCTTAACATAGTTGCAATTATAGAAGTTACAATGTCATGTACAGAACATTTATACAAGTTAAACTAATCACCACAGACAATATAGTTTATATGTTTTATATAGCAAGTAATCCCCATGGTGGAGCCATTTTCCCATCAGGGGCTGTATTTATATTATTATAACAATTCTAGCCTTGGATAAATCAATTTTTTGAAAAGCAACCGGCAAAATCAGCCTATATATGTAAACTATTTTCGTTTGTTAAACAAACAAGAAAACAGTAACGAAAGCAAATGAAATTTCCAACTTTTGCAAAAATCAGCATCATGCTGGACTATAACACAACAAAAAAGTTCTGCTTACTCACTTGATGTGCATATATGGTGTCATATATAAGGGTCCAGAGTAAACACCCAGCATATAAGGGAACTATGGGCCAATCTAGCATCCCCTTCACAGCACACCAGCCTAACATTGCTCCAAAGTTGAACGTAACCCCTAGCAACCAAACAAAACACAAAGGTCAAGGTCATTAGCATAGCTCTTGTTTTTGTTATCTTGAATGTTACACAATTGTGAATTTTGACAAGGTATCCGTGTTGTCTTTCGTCTGATGTGCTGGAAATGGAACACAAAGCTGGAGTTGGACACTAACTCTTCATCACTACACCAAAATGTATGTTTCTGAAGGTGAAGGTATTAGTAGAAGGATTCTTGTTGTTTTTTTTTTGGTGTTTAACACAGTTTTTTTCAGCACCTTTTAGGCTATGCATGACGATCAATTTTTTAGTGGTGGCGGCAGACCACCTATTTATTCTTAGGTAGAACCAGTATTGTATACCTCCCGCCATCCATAAGAATTTACATTTTCTCACTTAAAAACGAACTCCCAGAGGTGAGAAAGTTTCAAATTCTGCGTCTTTACCCTCTCGACCATGGAAGGGCATGAGGATTTTTGTTTCTTTCAATATTGTCATTATTATAAATCTGTTATATTGCTATCTTCATTTTTTACATTCTGTTATATTTTTCTTGCTTTAATATCCTATATAAGCATGTTGCACAAACAGAATCCATAAGCAAAACAAAAACCATGTTGTTCAAAAGCCTAATAATATCTTGATGAGTGACTTGATCCACAAAGTGAAACTTAAAATTCTTTAAAACAATACTGCTGCACAAGAATGTTTGGTAAATGGAAAAGTCTTGATAAATAAGCAATTTGCTCTAGCCTCGGTCACCCGGCCCGCTTCAGATTTCTTCGATATGCTATGCTATGCAGATCCAGAACCAGGGCCTGGGGAAAACAGGATGTACTTTGAGAGATCCTTAGAGACTTTCAAAAAACAAATATATTAATTTAATATAAATTTCTTACTATTAACTTATGAGAAGCAGCAAGTGACATCAAAAAGTGTAACAAGTGCATCAACAACTAACGTTGTACGTTTATTTGCAACATGACGTCACGCTAACGGCGACTTTATGCGCGTGAAAAAATGCGCAAACAATAATCGATAGTGGGCACTTTAATCGGCCTAATCTGCCCTAACCGATATCTGCAAGTTACGGTCTTGGCAGGCGGAGACTAGATTTGCTTGATTTAAATCACGAAGAAGTACTATATTTGCACTGGAGATAAGAATGAAAGGTGTGTCACTTAATATTATCTCTGCTGCCCTATTTTACCTATGAATAAAAAATGTTCCAAACAATAAAAAAATAAAACTACTATGCTAAATCCTACTAACACTTGATATAAATCAGTTTTAAGCATGTTCATATCCTCCACCTTCTAATACCTTTAAGTATCAAACATTGAATACGTAGGACATATAAATTGTCATGAAGTCAAACAGTGCTCCATTGCTGGTAGAACAACGTGTTGTTTCTGAAGATGACTTGTGGGATTTGTTTTAATAGGTGAATTTTCGTAATTTTATTCAGGATTTCTACAAGGCATTGTTGGTTAAACAACAAGAATTGTTTCTCAACTTGAGCAGAGTCAAGAGAGTGCCATTTTGGCCTGCATTGCTCCCTTGTTGTTACTGGCAATGGCAGGATCACTGGCTCTAACACGGAACAGGGATTCAGCCATTAAGCTAATGTCAAAAGTTAGTGTCCAACCCTTATGAGATTTGAATTCTGATTTTTTTCCTCTATCAATAAATAGTTCTTGCATAGACATGTTCAATTTGTAATAAAAAATACTTTCTAAGTAAAATGTCGAAAAAGGTTTGAGGCATTTTTTCACACCTTAGATCTAAGAATCAACTGAAACATATTAGAACACTTGGCCCAATAGTTACGGGGCAACTGTTCCAAATGTTTTATTCTTTTAAATGCACAATCATGCTCTATTTTATCTCTGTACTCTCCATTATAAAGAACACGGAATTAAAAAATAGAGCATGTGTATTTGTACTCCTGTTTACATAAACATAGAAACCAGCTGTTGAATGATCAATATGGATTAAATCAGAATTCAGACAAGATGTTTGCAGAATGTGTTTGGATTATATGTTAAATCTGAATGCATCCAGGATTAGTAACGTGCAGCTTAAACATGCATAACATCATATCAACTGTATTCATATAGAAAGGTTTTATTGATATCAAGTGATTTACAATTAGGTGAATAAAAGCGAAACCAAACATCTGGAAGACAACACATTTTAAAATGCCACTGTTATAACTTGACGAGAAGGGTGTTCCATGGAACACTTGTGTTGCCTGCAGTGTGCTTATTTCAGCAAGGACAATCTGACTCAGTTTGAAGACAAGGGCCCTTATTCATAAAGCAACTTACAATAAGTGGAAAATATTACTGAAGTCAAAATTTAAGATTTTTACATATTTTTAAATCTCCTTATTAAAGGGAATGTAGCGCAACCGCCAAACCATCTTTATTATTGAGAGTTCTAAAATACTTGAATAAGGGTGAAAGAATTATCAAAATCGGATAATAAACAAAGAAGATATGATCATTTGAAGTTTCTGTTAAAACGGATATGGAAGCGGCCATTTTGAGAGCTATGACATCACGGTTCTAAATGACCATATATGGAATATTTATAAATATGAAAATTTACTGATTTATAGGGAAAAAATGACAGCAACTGTATGAAAAATATGTAATACTTAATGGCAATAATTATTTATATCACCAGTAAAAAAAATCATTCATTTGCAGTGATTTTCTTCGTTTTAAAAGATATTTATCAATATTCCATATATGGTAATATGGAACTATGACGTCATAGTTCTAAAAATGGCGGCTCCCATATTTGTTTTAGAACAACCTTTAAATGGTCATATCTTTTTTGTTTATCATCCGATTTTGATAATTCTTTCACCTTTTTCCAAGTTTTTCAGAACTCTCAGTAATAGAGTTTGTTTGGCTGTGGCGCTACATTCCCTTTAACCTCTCTGGAACACTACAAACCATATATTTTAAGATAAATATTTAGCTGTAGATTTTATTTATCCATAACCTTAATAGCAATATTAAGAAAACGCCTTAAATCGATAGAAAAGTGTATAAAAAAAAATTGATGAAATTTGAGTTAAGATGGATCAAGCAGAGCAACCCTTCATTACTATTGAGCAGATTTGTTTTACTTATTAAAATTTTATGAAAAGGGGCACAACTCCAAAATAAAAGTCAAGAGTTATTGGACGTGTTTCGAAATTCCTGCGGGTAACCGTAAGATGAAAATATTTGTGAAGTTACATGAACATCGGTTATGAAAATATTTGTGAAGTTACATGAACATCGGTCAAATACTTATCAAGTTATGGCCAGTTACAAGCTTGGTTAGGTTGCAGGTTAAAGTTCTATGAAAAGGGGGCATAACTCTGCCAAAATGAACACCAGAGTTATTGGACATGTGTAACAACAATCCATGAGGTAAGATGAAGATGTGTTTGAAATTTCATCAACATAGGTCTAAAACTTTTTAACTTATAGACAAGGTAAACATCATTACAGTGATCTTAAAGGGCAATAACTCCTGCAACTTGTATCAGAGTTACCTGCCCTTGCATCCTACACTTGCTCGTGATCTTGCAACACGATCACATATAGTAGTGATCTTGCAAAGTATAAAGAACCAATAAAGGGAGACAACTCCTGTAATGTTTATCCAATTTATCTGCTCTTGCTTCCTACAATTGATCACGTGTAGAAATTTTGTTGTACGTAGGCGGAACGGTTTTTGAGGAGTAGGCGTCAAAAAAAAGTGTGATGGACCGATGGACGATGGAAAAAGCGATCCGTAAGTATCCGCCATGCTATGCAGGCAACACAAATATGAAATTTCCTGCTTCAAAAATTACATTACAGTATCATTCGAGATATCTGAAATTTACAATGACAATATTCAACAAAATCATACAACGAAAGCGTTTATCAAAACTCTAACCACATGTTCAGGTCATATAATAATGTATACATGCCAATTAAAATTATAGGTTTATTCATGGGTGCTTAAAATACCCACGACTGCCTATGCGTAAAATGAATTAGGAGTTGGTAACTCTCCACACTCCATTTTTGGGGTACGGCTTGGCTGGTTAAAGCTGTTTATATTGTGTAACGGTATATATAGAGTTTGGATTCTCAATATATGTAAGTTATATATATACCTCGTCGTCCGAAGTTTTAGAAACGATGTGCATATGTTGTAAAATATGGCTGTTGTTGGAGGGATAGCTACTTTAAAAGAAACGTTTTTATCCATAGCCTGTAAGAATGTGTGTACATGTGTATAGGATAGATACGCCCCTGTACGACATATTGCCTTATCATGATAACCAAGTGGGAAACGAGGTTCTCTATTAACTTAGTTGCTGCAAAATGTGTTCTTTCAAAATCTTATTCACAGACTTGGGCCTACAGGGCCTTTTATCCTCCTTTGCAGTGGCCTGTATAAGGCCCCTTCCCCACCCAAATTTCTTTTAAAATTATGCAGATTTCCCCATTTTTAGCTCTACTGATCAGAGATCAGCAGAGCTTATGCCGTGGTGCGGTGTCCGTCGTCTGTCCGTAAACTTTTTTTTGTAGCGACTACTCCTCTGAAACTACTGAATGGATTTTCATGAAACTTTACAGAAATGTTGCCCATGAAGTCTAGTTGATCCTAGCAAAAATTCATGTAGATGTGAAATCCAAGATGGCCACCAAATCTAAAAATAGGTTTTTAAAAAACACGTTTGTAGCAACTACTTCTTGAAAACTCTAAGGGATATTGATATGGGACTTTTTCTAAAATGATCAGCATGACATGATGGTTATCCGAGTCGAACATTATTTTGATTCAATGTTAAACATGGCTGTCAGCGGCCATCTTTGTTTACATAGAGTTATATAATGAAAACTTGTAGCGACTACTTCTCTGAAACTACTTGACGGATTTTCATGAAACTTCACAGGAATGTTGCTCTTGATGTCTAATTGATCCTAGCAAAATTTCAGGTCGGCCGGAAATTCAAGATGGTGGCCACGGCTAAAAATAGATTTTCAAAAAACAAGTTTGTAGCGACTACTTCCTGAAATCGAAGTCAATCAGTAGAGCTTCAAGGTCATTGACCTCTTGTTTAAACTTACCTTGGACATTTCATTCCCGATCTATGGATTCCCGATCTATGGAATGTATTCCCCAGTTAAGAGCAAAAGGCCCCTTCCCCAAAGCTGGTAAAAAGCCCCTGGTCTAAAATTACAGGTATCAAGTCATGCATGCCAGAAATTCAGCACAAAATTAAAAGGTACTGGTTAAATAAAGCACAGTACCACAAGCACGCATAATCATGCAAATGTCAAACTATAAGCTGCTACAAAAAACACATTCTGCAAATATAACATTGATACAAGAAACATGGACTGGAAAAGAAGGTACCTGATGAGAATATATAGTGTCATAAAACACGGTGTATAAAACACAGGCCACGTAAAGTGGCAGCACCGGCCACTCCAGCGCTCCATGAAGGCCGGACCAGGCCAGTAATACGCCCCAGTTTAATGATACACCTACAAGTGAAATTTATTATCATTTTAAGCTTTCCGTGCCAAAGGTGACTTGTTAACATGCACAGAGCGCCAGTGGCGACTATATTGACCATAAAGTCAGGACACATACTTTGTACAACCTTTGGCAAGACAAATGATGTAATAAAGCTGTAAATGTTCAATAAAATACATATTTCCATAGAACATTTTAAGATGATACTATCCCAGTTATAATACTCATACTCTCTATTCATTCAAAAGTAATGTGCAAAATATTATTTAATCACTGGAAACAGTTTTTCCCAATAAATTTGATGACAAAAATGCTATGCAGAAAATGTGGGTCATACACCTTCAATGCATAACCTGCATGTTCCACCTAACAACACAAGCATTTTAACCAATTAAAACAAGTTCTATTTCCGACGATAAAAACAGGATCATGTCAATTATGAATTTAAGCACAGAAAATCGAAGAGTTTTGTTTTTTTGAAGTTTTCAGCCTCTTCCAACAATCTTAATTAGGAGACACCATATATACGAAGAGGATCTTACACTAGTATTTATTTTTATCATGCAGATATGCACTTTTCTGCCTAATAAAGGGGTGACCTAATAAATTTTGCTTTATTAGACACTGACCAATAGAGCAAACCATTGCGGAATTCCTCGGCGTTTGTTGTACGTAACGTTATCTGACGTCATGCACGTAACATTGCCTGACGTCATAAAACAAACAAAAAGGCGTCCTCGATAAGCGTAACATTCTGAGAAATAGGTAATAATAGTAATTCATACAGAAAATGTGGATAATCTACATGATAAATAGAATATTATGTCAGTGCCTTTTACTATCAAGTTTATTAGGCTCGGCACGAAAACAAAGAATGGCTCGGCAGAGCCACGCCATTCTTCGTTTTCTAAGCCTCGCCAAATAAACTTGATAGTAAAAGGCACCGACATAATATTCTCTATATAAAACGTTGCCGTATGATAACTTTGTATGTTGATTCGGATACCTCATCGACTTCCGCAATCTGTTTTTTTTTATAAACATTATGGAAATCAATAAGGCAATTCTGATGCACACTAAGCTGAATGGAAAAGATCGAACGAGGATTCGGCCTTCATTTGCATATTTATATCACTAGTGTAATATATATGATAAATATATGATGGCTTTATTACACTCCCAGACGTCAAGTTATGTGATAATAATTGACTGAGTAGTGATGGGTCTACTTTTGTGAGATATCAACAACATATTGATTTTTTGTTATTATTTATTCAGACGGGGAATCGTCTTAAAATTTACACTCACTTGATAATTCCTTTGAAAAAAAGCCTTTAATTTGGCGGGATTTTTACGCTCGACTGTTGCATGCATCCAATGTGTCTCTATAGAAAATTGCTATTCCACTTCATTTTACAAGGACGCGCATGCACTGCATGGAAGTATGTCTAAATAGAAAATGGCTATTCCACTGTTTGAAAATACACCGCCTGTAGTGGTCTCCCTTTATCATTCTTCCAAAGGCACGTTATTGCTGATACTATAGTGACGGGAAAAATAACGTAAATATATAGAGAATATTTGTTGTTTTGGAGTGAAGAACATATTTCATTTCATCGAGAAGTGAGCAAACTTTATACTTAGAATAAGATAAAAGTTTTCTCACTTCGAGATGAAATAAAATATGTTTATATCCACGACAAAACAACAAATTTTCTTTTTATTTTATGATCTTGCATTTAAGCATTTTTTTAGGGAAACTATGTTATAACAACAAGGGAGGCAATTTCAATAACTAAGCCACTGTACACATTTTTTGCCCTACTACAAAAAATAGTCCCAAGATATTTTATTTATACCCAAATAGAACAATTTTTTTAATATATTTATATTGGCAGTCATTTCCTTTTAACTTTTAAAATCCATTTCAAATCATTGTTTGAATAGAATGTACAATTTGCAGTGTTTTTCTCTTGACATGTTTACATTTGTGTAGGAATATCTTGTGAATCGTTGTACTGTGCATTTGTTGGGTGTATATTTAAAAGTAGTTCTGGCAGTGAAAAAATAAAACTCGATATTTCACATGTATGAAATACCACTTACTTCATTGCTGAAATCCACGAATTCAAATAAAAGAATTGATTTGCAATTGGAAGGTGGCCAGGGTCACCCAAACACCCAGATAGCACTTTCTGAACACAAGTACTAAACAAAAATATGTTTCTTCTTTGTGTTTATAAAACCGGACAAAATAAGAAAATGGAATTAAATATTGGAATGAAGAATCTCCACTGCATGTATAGCAGCCTTACTTTCAGAAACCATCATGCATTGTCTTACAATCATGTAGTTATGAATAAAAATCATGAAGCATTTTACCATACTGTGCATGACAGAGATATATTTACTCACCCAGTAACACCTGTGGCCAGTATGTGTACCTCTTGGCCAGTGGGTAGGCTATAACCAAAATCATGGACGACGCTCCTAGGATCACACTGAAATCAGAAATTAGAATTACTGGTACCGTATTGTTTCTAATTAGCGCCCCCCTGGGGCGTACATTTTCTGAAAGGGGTGCGCTTATTAGAACGCTTTTCGAAAGCCAGTACACATTTTAATTTCCTTATATAATGCTAAAAATAAGCATACTTAATTCTTGTTCTTGTTGTGTTACTGAAATATGGAATTAAATTCATAAGTGTGTGTACCGGTATATTGTTTCTTGGATTTTAACCACTTTTCTTGGATCTGCTAAGTAGGCTTTTTTTTTTTTTTGGAGCAAGATATTGTGAGATTCTACATGTATTTATCTCATAAACTCCATACAAGTTGATGATACAGCTGAAAGTTGCTCTGTGATGTCAGTTTACCTCGATATATTGTGATAAATCATTGTTCAGAACAAAATTTTTTTTTATTTTTTTTTATTTATTTATTTATTTTTTCATAAAAAGTTTTAGGGTCGGCCCCTTAAAAATAGGGTTGGTCGGGCCACCGGAAACACAGGTATTTTTTTGTTTGGCCTTAGGCATCCGATTATGATGATCGATTAGGATAGTATATAATCGATCATCGGTTGAATGTAAAAATGCTGCAACTAATTAATGTTCAAAATAGAAATAAACATAATTTTCCAGGACAACACTTGTGAAAATGAACATATGAACAAATAAACACATTTATATCAATTAGACTTATTTTGCTGATGAAATGGCAATGGCATAAGACGCAAGACAGGAAAGAAACGAGGGCCTGAAATGTCACAGGGCTAGAAAAAGTGCAGCCAGACCAGGGCTTGAACCCGGGACCTTCGGACTACCGTTCCGATGCTCTACCGACTGAGCTAGCCGGCCGGACAATGCAACATCAATCTACCTGTTAGATATCCATAAACCGTGACACACTCCCCCTACAGACTGAAATTCGTCCTCGAATTGCCATGGATACAGAGAATCATTTGCATGTTTCTCGGAGTTTACTCAGTCACGGCCCCCCGTTGGGCACTGTTGGACATGCTTATTCAGAAATAATTTTAAGTTCAAGGCCTCAAACTCAGATTATCATACACATGTTGTGCTTCATATTCACTAACCGATTATAATCGATGATTGATGGGTTACATCCAACCGATTGTAACAGATGATCGATTGTAAATTTCAACCGATTGCCCATCACTACTGTGTATGAATCCAATGATATCTGTTGATATACAGATGTAACAACGCATATGTAATGGCCAATTTGAAAAATTGAATTATAAATGCAAAAACATACATTTGATATATACATATACTAAGGATTCTTATATATAATATTCAAGAAAATGACCTGAAACATACATGTATCTAAGCCAAGCTAAAGCCATAATGTCTTCGAAGTTTTATACATAATGGAAACAAACTATGTAATGTTCCACTAAAGGAACATGCAAGTGGAAGTCAATTACAACAGGAAAAATTGTTTTGGAGATGTAGCACTTGAAGTTTTCCCTTTTTTTTTTTAATATCTATTTTAGTACTTGTGGCCTATTGGGCGAAAAATTGCAACAAAACACAAGTCTGAGAAAGAAACACTTAACAAACATTATGAAAACATAAACAGGGGCGTCCTTGGGGATTGTGCTCATTGCATATTTTTTAAGCCTTTAACGTACATTGTAGGAGGTCAGTAGCTTACCTGTACCAGTTAAGTTGTAGCAAAATAGCCAGGGATAGAGACAAGTTACCGCCAAGAAAAACGAGGGCCTGAAAGGGAGATAACTCTCCACTAGCCAGTGGTCGCATCTTTGTTCTCTCCACCTAAAAGGTTAGAAGTTATTTTCCGATTATATTCAGATTTTAATTGCATATTTGTTTCATTTGTACAGATACATGTATAAACAAATTCATATCAAAAAGTAATGGGGTTTGGTCTGGCTGGTTAAAGCCATGAAAAATGTGTTTGGATCCTCTAAATATGTAAGTTATATATAGAGATTATTTAACTGCTGGAATCGATTATAGGGAAATCCTTCACGAGATGTTAGACGTGTGGTTCTTTTCACAAATGATCGTATGCGAGCGAAAGGAAAAACAAAACACGTCTACGGTCGAAGGATTTCCCTACAATCGAATACAGCAGTTAAATAATCTATTTATTACATTTTAAATCAGTTTATGCATGATTTTAACCAAAATTATTCGCTTTATTGAATGTTATCGGCGGATGATGTCAATGTCAGCAACACTTGTGTTCGGAGTTAGTTATCAATATTTAGCAATTATGAATATTCTTTTACTGAGAAATCCCAATCTTTCACCGATAAAAATGTAATAAATATGTATTACTCGTTGTCAGTAGGTTTAGAATCGTTGTAAAATGTGCTTCAAGCCTTATTAATGGCAGGACAGGGACTTTAATATTCCCCTAAAATAGTGGTGAATTTTCATTTGGGAGTCCAGTTGCTGTCAACGTGTGGAGAAAATACAGAACGAGGACGGTTTGTTTAAATTAATTATTTTCATTTGAAATTCCAGTGAAAAAAGGAACATAAATGAATTCATTTCAAAAACACATACGTTCCTGTCTATAAGGCACAACCCTACCAGTCTACAACATTCGTACCTTTCTGTCGATGTCCCTGTCCCACATGTCATTGATGATACAGCCTGCTCCCCTCATCAGAAATGATCCCATGCCAAACAGTGTGAGGATGTAGAGGTCAGGTAGATGGCCGGCCTCTGCAGCCAGGCCAATACTCCAGGTACATGGCCAGAACAACAGGAAACTGCCTGAATGGATAACAAGCAAAGATAATAAATCAAAAATAAGTCCATGAATTGGTTTGAACAACTCATCAAATCGTTCAACAATTCAACAAATCGTCAGCATTGTTTTCAATTGTTAAATCGTAAGAATAATTCATATATGGCTCTAATGGTTTGAGAAGTATTTGTTCTATGATCAAAGTATATATTTGTTTAATTATATGTACAAAAGACAGCAAAATTAAATAAGTACCGTAATTGTTAAATCGTAAGAATAATTCATATATGGCTCCAATGGTTTGAGAAGTACTTGTTCTGTGATCAAAGTATATATTTATTTAATTATATACATGTACAAAAGACAGCAAAATTAAATAAATGAATTATTTATAACGTTATTTTAAAAAGTTAGTTTATCAAAAGGAGAAACTAATTAGTCATTTCCTTATTGCATTAATTTACTCATTATTAACTTTGGAACTGTGCCGTTTGTCTGCTGAGCTTACAGTGTTCAGTATTTTGAATTTAAAAATTGCAAATTATTGCTTGCTCAATAAATATTAATTGCGTTGGAACTTGGCATAAAAAGGGAGAAAGCTAATAAGGGCTATTCCATTAATATATATTCGGGATCCCAGGAAGGCAATTTAATAAACATCTATGGGTGAACTCTATATTCCCAAATTTGGTTCTTTAAACTCTATTTTGCATCTATGGGTGGGTGTTCAATTTCAAAAGTGCCTTCCAAGCTGCAAAGTCAGAAAGTTGCATATTATAAAATGAAATGCTTAATAATTTTAAAAGGACAACTTGCACAGGCAAAAAATTACATCATTTAAGCTGTAAAAATTTAAAGGGAAGGCTTTATTAGTTCATATACATGTATGCTTCAAAGTTGTTATAAGAACTTTCTAGCTCCATTGATTTTTTAAATATTAAGAAAAGACTATTTCACTTACCTATAGGCTTATCAAATCTTACTAGTCGCAAGTACGGCTGTACAAATGGTGGGGATGCTTCCAAAATCTTCTTTGGACTCAAACTTAACCCTCTGTTTGGTTGCGAATTTGTGTTCTTGGGCGATAACTTTAACTTAACATGTAAATATGATAACTGTCTTCTTTCTTTATCAGCTTTATGTATAGAATTATTTGTTTTATCAATAAAACTCCTCTTCGACATATTAAATGTATTATTCCGATTCAACAATGGACCACCACTTGTAAATGAGCCGTGCTTTTGTCCTTGTCGGAAATGATGTTTATTTGTCATGCAACTTGTCAGAACACATGATGATGTTGCATAAACATGAAGGTGGTGTTTGAGAGGGTGTTCTTGCTGCTGTATACGCTTTGTAAGACGTCTCAGTACCTTACACTCTGTGATGAATGTCCGGGAATTCATGATGGATGGCTGACACGTTGTCCAAATTTACATTAATTCATTCTGCTGAATAGAAAGAAACTTAACAATTAGTAAATAATAGCTATATTTAAAATAGCTATCCCGCTAACAACAGGCACATTTTCCCCCCTTCATAAACAGGCAAAACAGACTGCCTTTTTTCCTTCTTCGGCTGAGAAAATTCCCCCCCACACAAAAAAAAGTTTTTGTTTTTTGCTTTTTTGCTTAACATTATTTCCCCATATTATTATGTTTAGGATACATTTAAAGAAGACAGCTTATCTAAAATGTACCTCTTTTGCATATTTCCATACCCAAATCTTCAATTTCTGCCAACTACATTGTTCCACCTATTTCTCGAAATCACATAATTTTTTCCCCTTTAATTCGAAAATCGCGTTTTTTCCCCACCTATTGAAGAGCCTGGGCCTCTTCCCCCATTTCCATACATGTGATACCTCACGGCGTGAGATATAATCTCACAGAATTTTAACCCTCCTCCCGGCCCCACGGAATTGTGTGAAAAACTCCCGTAAAAACGATCTCAAAACAGCTTGCAATTTTTATTCCAAAAGCCCAAACTTGTTTCTTGGTCTTAATCATTAAGATGCTTGATTTTAAATACAAACGTTTGTCTTAAGAATAAGCAAGCGTGGAGATGATCAAGACTTGTTTAATGTCACATGCTTTGTTATTATAATTTTGACACCTCTTACCTGGCCCCGAGGGGTAATGTTTGATCGGCAGACAGTTTATATACTCAAAGGAGTATCATAGCAGCATGGTGTTGAATTCATTAATGATGTAGGTAATTAAATGGATTATGACTTGAAACAAACTGCTATCATTTATATAGATGTGGAAAATGAAAATTATTGGATAGAGAAAACGGAAGTAGAATTTTTATTTGGAGTTTCTATTCCTCAGGGCTTTTGGACAATAAAAATAGGTATCTAAATAATAGTGTTAGATGATATTAAATGTTTGTATCATAACTGTCATTCAAATTTCATAATTATAAAAAAAAAATACCCCGTGCACACGATAACATTTATGATTAATAAAAACTCCCAGATTTGTGCATGAATCTCCCTTAAAAAAATCACTAAACTCCCAGATTGAGGTCCTGAAAATATCATGTATGCATTTCCGAAAAAAAGCTCTGCTACTGGCAAAGAGGTACATATATAACTTCCATAGTTGGAGAATCCAAACTCTATAGATACAATATAACTGGCTTTAAAGGGACAATGTCCATAACTTTTAGCTTATAAAACGCACACTAATTACGTTCTCAAACATTACACAGTAACAGTATTGAATATTTACTAATTCAGGGCTTTTTTACCTTATATAACAGAGGCCTGTAAAGGGCCTCTTCCCAACAGACAATTGGACTGTTTTTTCCCAACTGTGGCAGAAATATTTCCCAATCGGAAAACAGCAGTCTCTCAGAATTTGAGAAAAAGCATGAATTCTGCAGTGTGTTTTTGTCTGCTAAGTAAATTCTGACTTGCAAAAGTTAATAATTATGGTAAATAATGGATGACAATATAAATAAAGTATATTAATGTCATATTTACTGAATTTATGAAACCTTGTATTTTTCCCAAAATGAGAAATAAGCGCGTTCTTTTTTCCCAAAATGGACAGGCCTGACCCTCTTCCCAATTTTGTGGAAAAAAGCCCTGTAATTAAAAGCAAGATTGTTTGACGGAATTCAATCGCAGTACAAAAAAAAAGAACTACCGCTTTGCGAGTTTGAACCAGCAGCTCAAACTAAAATTACTCTCACGGGTAATAAGACTGTGCAGGTAATAGACTACGTCGCTCCTACCTGAGCTATGCGGGTCATACATATTACGCAATACATACTATGTAGAAAACCTAATGCGCTAATGGAAGTCACGGATCAGCATCAGTGTTTTTTTATGTGTTTTGTGAATGCAGCCTGTGCCTGTGCCATTGTGAAAAATAGCGGCATTTTTGTAGAAATTGTGAAAATTGTGAAATATTATAACAAAAGAAAAAGAAACTTTTTTCACTTTTAATTTCACAGTTTAATATCCCTTGGTTTTAAGTTTTGTTTTTGGTAAATACAGACTAGTTTTAACACCAGCGTTTATTAAGACTAGTATCCTTACTGTTCTGTATTTACCCTAAAAAAATAAAAAAAATAAAAAAATAAAAATTTCAGATTGTGAATTTTTTGGATATAATTGTGAAAAAAGTATACCTTTTGGCATTGTGAATGGGGCCGAATAACGGCCCCAAATTAGGCATAAAAAAAACACTGCAGCATAAAAAGTAAATAAAGTGGGTCCCACATTATTTACAAATAATAATTAAAACTTTCTTTTTTTTTCAAACACACGAATGTATTACTACATACTTATTTGGGTCTATGCTCATGTTTTCATGTTTTAATGTATACATTTCACTGAATAAAAGTCAGACAGTTATTTGATTATGCTCAATATCAGCTTACTTACAGACAGTGTCCCTTTAACCAGCCAGGCCAAACCCTGAAACTGGAGCATCCAATAAAGAGTTACCAACTCACAATTCATTTTACACATATGCAATCATGCGTATTTTAAGAACCCTTGAAAACACTTTACTTTTAATCGGCACATATAAACTATATGACCTGAACACCTGTATAGAGTTTTGATTTAGTGTAATTTTGACGTTATTTGGCAGGTTAGTTTCTTGAACTGAATTGAACAAAACATTAAATTTAAATTTTATTGAAACTATGTTAAATTCAAGTTTATTTTAAGGTAAGGTTAGGAACATAAATATAGTACCATCTTTTCACAACCTTTTCTTATATGTCTTATGAAACATGTAAATCTTTTCTTTTTTTTTCACTTGCAAACTAGACCCAGCAATTTTTTCACCTTTTTGGGAATTGCATCGGTACCCATTCAATTGGGAAAATTTGCGTTGTTTTGACTTCATTGAGAATGTTTCACTATCAAACAAAAGCAATAGTGTATGCTTAACTACTTTGCAAACACATTACCATGTATATATTCTCTTGTAGTAAAAAAAAGTACCTTCAGCCCTCCTGTCACTCCAATCGGGAAAAAAACATACTTTTTGCCATAGGGAATGGTACCTTTTTTTTGGTACCATTTATATAAGGAAAGAAAAACACTGGGACCAACCACACAGAAACAGTTACACTTCTGCTAATTTCCAGCCTTGATGCTTTTCTTGAATGCTATTGACATTCTGTGCATTTACGTTTCATCACAACCAATGATTTTTACAAAAGATGTGATCCAACCGTTTCCAACATATTTTTTAGTTAATTATGTACAATGTGCATATCCTAATCTACATGTAATATGCAAGGAAATGACAGTTCAGTTAATGAATTGTGGATCCTGGGGGAATTTAAACCTAATAAATTGGCTTCTCTCCAGCTTTAATATTCCGACGTTCAATATTGCTGCATATACACCGGTAATGATACTCGGCTGCATCATGTCCACAACCTATACATGTGTGGTGATACTGGGAACCCATTGGCCTGGTAGCTCAGTTGGCAGAGAACTCGCCTTGTAAGCGAGGGGTCCTGGGTTCGGGTTAAGATTCCCCATGCTTTGGTATACTTCAAGTGACTCTTGTGAAGACACTGACAATAGCTTTAAAATGGGAAATACACTGTTCAAAACATAAGCTGCAAATTGACACGTTTAAACTGACTTTGTCAGTAAACAATTTGGTACATGTGGGCAGAACAAACTTCAGATAGGACTAATTTGACGAGGTGATTTTATCTGTTCACAAAAACTTAAAAAGTGAATGATCTGTTTCTGTTCCAGAACGCTGTTTTAACAACATGGACCTTCTTCGTACTACACAATTATACATTTGGCAGTCAGTGACAAATAAACCTACTTCTAAAAGACAGGAAATGTATAGTTTCTAAAAAATATCGTTGTGATCTTGAAAAAATAGTACCTACACCCCTCTGTCATCCGGAATACTTCGGATTTCCTCATTCCGGAACCAGCATCAACACGAACGAGCTGTCAACTCGAAAAACGACCGGAGTTATTTTACGTTGTAAGGAAATTCTAACGGATTATTACATATTTTAAACACATAAATGACGAATTCGTATGCCATCTTTTCATTAGAAGTAATAATAATTCTCCTCAGATAGTCTCAGAATTTGTTATTTACCCGAAATTATTAATATTGAATTATTATATTCATATAATTTGCCATGCTTTTCTTATTCACCTTAGCCAGACACCTTCCTGAGACACCTTCCTCACTCCCCGAAATGCTAAACCACTGCACTGCACCGTGCACAGTTATTTACGTCGGCAGGACAAATAATAATAAACATAAGCATGAAAAGACCTACATGTACAGATGGTGAACCAACAATAACTTGTATTGGTTATTTACGTCGGCATGACAAATAATAATAAACATTTAAAAATGTAAAGACTTTATAAACATAAAAATGGTCCTCAGGCTCAACAGTCCAGGGTTCTCCATTTAAGCATAGCGGTGCTGCTGCGCTTGACTTTCCAAAGCATACATGCCGTGGTGCCTAAAAGTGACCAACACTCTTAAAATCAGGACCACTGCGCTTAAAAATACTAAGAATCAAGTCAAATTTCATGTCATTTAATCAGGATTAAACTCGAAATTCACACACTTTGCCTTTGGGCAATTTGGAAGGTGATAACCTGTGACTAATTGATTGGTGTACACAATAATTTCGCTGTACCAACAATTCATAACTTTCACATCCTCTCAACTTCCGGTAGGTCGAGATATTCGGTAGGTGAAAATAAAGTGGTTTACTCGGACTTTATCCTCAATCTCTATATAAAAAATGAAAATAATAGACCATGATTTAAACTAAATGTATCCATATTGGTGTTTTAGAATCAGACAACACCAAAAGAAGACACCTAGATGCACACAAAAAACAAAGCTTTTGATATAATTATCACTACAAACTAGTTTTATAAAGGGCTAAAGTCAGTTGAGCACCAACGATACACACCGAGTTTACCCCCTACCAGAATGTGGAGGTCTTTTATTTTATTGATTACTGATTGGTCAAATTGTTTTGATGATGTCATGTGAAAGTTATGAATACAATTAGCGATCATCAGTATTATTGTTTTGTAAAAAGACGCCCTGCACATTTTCATGACATCGTGTTGCGTTCGCTTTTTGGTATTTTCGTAAAACTTTAAATACATAGTAAATGTCACACCAACTGTCATATAGCTTTGAAACTTTAAACCACTTATTCATGCACACTTACGTCTGCATGACAACGTTTAAACCATAGTAGGTCAATGTAAAATGACCTTGACTTTTTTATGCTTTGCTAATTTAGTTGGTTTCTACATAGTAGCACAACATCAGTCATACATTTTTCAAACTGCATTCACACTAATGTCAGCATGACAGCAACATATTTCTAGGCAACTGAGAAGGTCACTGCAAGTGACTTCGACATACAAGTACAGGGCTCAATCTAGGCCAGGAATTTAGGGAGAAGTCACTTCTCCCTCAAGTGATTTTAGGGAGAAATGGAGAGAATTTAGGGAGACTTCACGCGACGTGTATACGTAGACAACGGTTGAATAGTCATCACCATGTATATTGCAATGCAGTGAATACAGTGTAATGCACACAAATTCTTTTTACTCTATAATATGAGCTTGAAATATTGATGCAAATTTCTATGATAATGGATTTATTACTATACTGTAACTTTTTAAACTTCATTTTTTTTTTTTTTTTTTTTATATTTCGGCGACTTGAACTTCGCTTTGATGTGCTGCCAAGGCGAAGTCAAGAGATCCAGCGCGTTCTTCGCCCGAATCGCCCTGTAGATTGAGCCCTGAAGTACACACTTTATTCTGTAAATGTTTATGTCGTTACAGCGCTAACACAGGGAATTTGTGTCCCATGGACAAATTAATGTCCCCAAAGAAAGGCATATTATAGTATTCACACCGTTCGTCCTTCCATCCAAAACAATTCCGTCCGAAACAATCATGTCTCAGCCATAACTTTGAAAGAACTGAAGGGATTTCATTGAAACTTCATACAGATGTTAACCACAATGAGAAGGTGTGTCATGTGCAAGAATTGGGTCCAAATTGGAAAGGTCAAGGTCACACTTGGAGGTCAAATGAGGCAATGTTTTTGGGGCATTGGTCACTTATTGGTGACAGTTCTTATTTAATATTATGACATTGAATCTTGCGGCATTTGTTTTTTTGTTTGCATGGATCTGCATTTGTTTCATTCCACTAGTTAATTTCGCCATGTAAACATTAAATGTTCATCGTATTATGCATTAATCAAGCTTACGAGAATCACTAAATAACCCTTATTTTCTCTTGTTTCTAGATCTGACATCGTATTATGCAGTGATGAAGCCAGTGCTCACGCTACCATACGCCATGGTCGCCATTTGCGATTATTTTATAATACTGTCGATTATTTTAAAGAAATGTCGACAAGAAATGGCGATTATTTTAATTTTTTATTTTTTTATATATTTTTCGTATAATGGTCTGTTTGACACCCCAAGTAATAAATGACCGCAATAAACATTACATAATCCGTTCACGCCCCCTGTGATGTCGCCACGCGCTTAACAATTATCGCTTGTCAAAATTGTTAATTCCCTTAATTGGCACTTTGTTGTCGGATAATCGGCATTGTTGATACACCCAAACATCATGTGATTATTTGAAGCTGTAGAGAATCACTAAATAACCCTTGTTTTCTCTTCGTATCTAGATCTGACATCATACTATGCAGTGATGAAGCTGACGTGTAGTTCCCTACAGAGAAGGCAGATCCTCATATTTGTTGTGGGATGGTTTGCCTATGCCTCCTCTTACTGCCTGAGAAAACCACTAGGTGTAGTGAGTACATTGACTTTATTACATTTTTATGGGTAAAATATTGGGATTTCTCAGTGAAAGAATATTCATAATCGCTAAATAGTAATAACTAACTCCGAACACAAAAATAACTAACTGTGACGTTGACTTAAGACTTTTCCTCTTTGAAAAAAGGTTTGACTGTTAACTTAACCTTGCCTTTTACTAGTGATAGTGGCTAATAACTTTCAAGGTATAAGGTCTACAACAATGAAATGACGGGCATATATGCCCACTATGCAATGCTCTTGTTACTTTCAAGCTTAAATAATAACATAAAAAATCAATGATACAGCTATATACTATTAAAATCAGAAAAATGGTCAATGAATGTAATATCACAAACTTCACATTTTTTGATTGTTCAGTATTGTCTCCCATTAGAATGAATGATTATTCAATTTTGTTAAAAGACTCTCTCTCCTTGACAACTTGTAGCATCATAGGCTTTGGCATACTTTTAGCAGTGTATAGGACAGTAATAATCTATATATGGTCTCTCATTCAATATAAATGGCCTCTCATTCAAAGTTCTGAAAATGTTTCATTTCCAACAGAAATGTGAAACTTGTTTTTTCACACTGCAGGTGAAGACTGACTTGGAAACAGAACTGGGCTTGAGTAAAACACAGCTTGGATTGTTGGACACTGCACTTCTGCTGCCATATGCCTTAATGCAGGTACCAGTCTACATAATGTCATAGTTAATCTTCTACTGCCTTATACTAACTGTAATACAGGTACCAGTTTACATAATATCATAGTTAATCTTCTACTGCCATATGCCGTAATGCAGGTACCTGTTACATAATGTCATAGTTAATCTTCTACTGCCATATGCCTTAATGCAGGTACCAGTCTACATAATGTCATAGTTAATCTTCTACTGCCATATGCTGTAATGCAGGTACCAGTCTACATAATATCATAGCTAATCTTCTACTGCCATATGTCGTAATGGGGGTACCAGTCTACATAATATCATAGTTAATCTTCTACTGCCATATGCCGTGATGCAGGCATCAGTCTACATAATGGCATAGTTCAACTGAGGTCACATAAGGATGAACTCTTAAACCTAAGGTCACATAAGGATGACCTTGAACCTGAGGTCACATAAGGATGACCTCTTAAACCGGAGATCACATAAGGATGACCTCTTAAACCTGAGGTCACATAAGGATGACCTCTTTAACCTGAGGTCACACGGATGACCTCTTAAACCAAGTGATGCCTGTTTATGTTTGCAGTCTTCAAATTAACCCACTAGCCCGAAGTACGGGGCCATTTAACTCATTTGGGCTAGTGAATTTTTTTTAATTTATGTAGTCGGGCTTAAGGAAAATATACGGGTTTTCATTGAGTATATAAGAATTAGAGCTAGTGACACAAAAATGTTAATTCAAAGACTGTGTTTCTGTACTGATTTATCATGAGTTGGTTAAAAAAAAATCATTGCCTTTTAAAATGTTGCAATTGGCCTTGTTATGTCAGCTAGGGCAGTATTGCCTACAGTCACTGAGTGGCTTGGTAGCTCAGTGGCTACGGCATCTGCTTTAAAGCTACAGACCTCTGTCACGCGTGAGTAAGCTCCCAAGCGGAGGCATGTCTGATGGGAAACGTCATCCTTCATCAGACCTATTTCTGAAGTGGATGTCCCAATATAATCTAATATGATGGATTAATCGGACGTACACGGACGTACACCCCCATTTTACATTTGCCTATATAGAGTGCTTCTTAGCAGCAGGTTTTTTTGAAGAAAAATAATCGGCTTATAGATTTGCGTAAACCTGGCAGGCTAGGGGGCATCAACGTTTTGTGTTTTCTGTATATCTCAGCATTAGCATGTCCGATCTTCATCAAATTTTAACAGCACCTTCCTCTCATCAAGCACTGACCATACCCTGAAAACTAGGTCATAGTGACCTACTTTCTCCAAAATATATGTTCTGTTAACCTTTTTGGTTTAAACATATTTTATTTTCAAATAGCTACAACAATTATAGGTTATTTAACATGGTTCTGTACAATACGGAGATATATTTGGACGAGTACACAGCTGGAAAAGTCATATTGGACGAGCCGTTAGGCGAGTCCAATATGATTTTTTCCAGCTGTGTACGAGTCCAAATATATCCCGTATTGTACAGAACCATGTTAAGTAACCTTTTTATTCTATACCTTTATTTTAACCAATCATTTATAATTCGGATATAACTTTCGTTTGTTTCATGCTTTCAAGCAAGTCGCTATGAACATCGAAAGCACAATTGCATGTAGGTCTATGTATTTTATATATTGTGTTCGACATGGCTTACTCTCAAGCTTTATTTGCTTGAAAGAATGCCCATTTCTCCGTTGTCAACAGTGATTAAATACTACCGAAGGTCAGTTTCAAACAATGATATATTATGCTAGTTTTTTGTGTTTTTTTTTTGTTATAAAGGAAAATTAAATAAAAATATGTGCAATAGATAGGTTTTCATTACTTGACAACAATTTATGGTTAGGTAATGACAGAAGCCTGTCGGTTCTGATTTTTATTCGGACCTTTTCACGCGTTTCGGTCTTTATCATAGGTTTAACATGGAACCTGTGAAGCGTACAATACGAACAAAATACGGGATATTTTGTACGCGCGTGCGTCCCGATACGGAAATATATTGTACGGTCACATGACTCGAAAGAGCGTCTACGATTGGATGTATAAATTAGGTATAGAATAATACACAATATTTGTACACAAAAACAAAAGGATCAGAACGAAAGATCTTATTCAGTGGTTGAATATGGTAAGGATAAGATAGCGGTAAATTTGTAATATAAATATGCTTGTATCAATCGATAGAACTAATGCTAATACTAAAAGGAAAGAAAAAAAGTTTAGTAACAATTTAAGGAATAAGAAATTAATCGATTTACGTTAATGCAGAAACGAAGATAACGAAAATAGAATGGGTATGAATTAAGAAAAGTAGAGAAAGGTAGCAAGGAAAAACCTAAAAAAAAAAAGGAATGAGATTCGCACAGAAGACATAGCCGCTAGGTTTTGGGCGTTTAGGAGCACACCAATGAAACAAGTTTGACTTGCCTGCATCTCCCTATATAACCTAAAACCGTTTACTAGTCAATATGTATTTCTGGACCGCCTTAAATATATTTAAGGAAACAGGGCACATTATATTCAGTTCCTGTAATAGGGTCACACGTGAATTATCGTATAATGGGCATTCAAAGATAAAGTGATTAGTACTTTCAATTCTACCACATCTACAAAGAGGAGATTCGACGATGCTTTTATTGAATAAATATTCGTTCAAAGAACTACAATTTGTTCGTAAGCGTGCATGGAGTATCTGTGCTCTTCTATTTCCCGTGCAATAATATTTGGGAATTTGAATTTTTTCACGATTGAGGTGTTGCTTAAAGAGGCTCTACCTATATCTTTTTGTCCACCAATTGATATAAACTTTACTTAATTATAAAGAGGACTATGAAAAAGGTAAATGGCAATAATTTCACCCATGTAATATGCGTTTTGCTGGGGAAAAACAGGATTGAAAAGATCGGATTTTTGAAATTGTATTCGTAATTGTTTTAGACAAGCCGATTGCGGAGATTTTCCGATCTTATTCGTTTACAGTCGGAACTGCCTCGTAGGATTGGCGAAGAGTTCCGATCGATTTGTTTACTATCGGAACTGCCCCGAATAGTTTGTTTTCGTTCAACTGAATCGCATTGCGCATGTCCGAGAAAATCGTAAAAACTCGTAGTTCTCCGGCAGGAATAAAAGGCTGGGCAGCATTTTATTCAAGATATTGTTTTGATCATAATTAATAATTTACAGAACTGGAATACGAACCATGTTTCTTCTTAGAATACTCATAAAATAGCTTTGTATACATTTAAATGCAGTAATATTGAGTATTTAATATTTTACATTAAAAATCGCGTAGATATAGGTAGTGCCTCTTTAAAGGTAATAATAGAGCTGGAGTTACGTGCATCAACGGGGAGATTGTTCCATTCTCAAATAGCAGACGGTAAGAAAGAAGTGGAATATAACTGTGTACAAGAGAATGGTACTTGGAAGTCATCTGAATTTCTTAACCTATAACCTTTTTAACTTTGTTATACGGGCATCAAGACTTTTTTTTATATGTCGGCATTGCCATGTCCAATTATTTTTTATATCGGCATTGCCATGTCCAATTATTATAAAACTTGGACGGTCAGTTGCTGACATGTACCAACATCATGCGCTAGAACGCTGAAAAGGAAAACTAGTTTTAAAAAAAAAAATCTATCTAGACAAAGTTCACCAGACATGCCAGGGCTCTCACTAATAGCCGGCAGCCGGCTACATTCGGCATCTGTTTTGAATTTTTCATCATCTGAAAGAATCATGAAATAACTAAAAATCCTGACCTTCATTAGCACCAAAAACTGGAGATTGCATGTAATTAGACCCCATGGGGAGATGCCCGCGGGCTCCCTAACAACCTCTCTTGCTTTGCTAGATCACTTATGGTAGCCGCCTGTCAAATCAAAGTGGCCACCTGTTTGAAAAATTAGAGACAGCACTCATCTTTCACATTTTGGAAATCCCGGCTTTATAGCCACCAGCAGGGCTCGAACTTAACTTTTTTTCCCACTGGCAAATATTTGCATATTTGCCAGTGACCATAGTTTCTACTGGCAAAACCAAACTTTCACTGGCAGTTTTGTTCAGTTACAATTAATACAAATTATGATTATATTATGTTAATTTGGTAAGTAACTATATTATAGAATGGAAATTATAATGAATTGACTACAATTCCTCAATTCCTCTTGATCTATTACTGTATCTGGTCAGCTTCCGACAGACGACAATAATCTGGTTCTCGTTTGCACTGACTGGTATACAATTTGTATGTATGAAGCCGGGACCATGGCGCAGGCTTTCCCGAAGATATAAATAGCCGAGAGACGAACAGACAGAAAGAAGCCGGGACCGAGGCTACATGCAGTACCGCGCAGGCTTTCCTGAAGATATATATAGCCGAGAGACAAACAGACAGAAAGAAAATGAAAGCGTTATTTACCTGTAGGATTATGGAGTTCCGACTTGCTGCATGTGTTTATGCATTTTACTATTATTTTTAAAATGGATATACGAAAATATGCACTCGCTTTTTTTTCATGTACCTAAAATTTCAGCTCGCATTTTCCAAAGTCCGCTCGCATTTTGCAAGTATGCAAGAGTTAAGTTCGAGCCCTGCCACCAGGCGTTTCTCTCTTGTATGAACATTATGGTACTATCATTGTTTAAGATTGCCTTATATTATTCCATTTGCTATGTCCTCGTAATATGTTGTTGTGTCATGTATGTTACTTCAATGATACTTTGTTACAGATGATACTGGGTCCATTGGGTGACAAGTTTGGAGCCAGAAAGACATTTGGAGTGTGTCTATTATTTTCTGCTCTGTCAATGGTAAGTTTTGAACCAGAAAGACATTTGGAGTGTGTCTGCTATTTTCTGCTCTGCCTATGGTACGTTTGGAGCCATGAAGACATTTGGAGTGTGTCTGTTGTTGTCTGATATGTATGTGGTAAGTTTGAACTTAGGAAGACATTTGGTATGTCAGTCATTGTCTGATATGTCTATGGTAAGTTTGAACCTAGGAAGACATTTGGAGTGTCAGTTGTTGTCTGATATGTCTATTGTAAGTTTGGAGCCATGAAGACATTTGGACTGTGTCTGTTGTTGTCTGATATGTATATGGTAAGTTTGGACCCATGAAGACATTTGGAGTGTGTCTGTTGTTGTCTGATATGTATATGGTAAGTTTGAACTTAGGAAGACATTTGGTGTTTCTGTTGTCTGATATGTATATGGTAAGTTTGAACCTAGGATGACATTTGGTGTGTCTGTTGTTGTCTGATTTGTCTGTGGTAAGTTTGAACCTAGGAGACATTTGGAGTGTGTCAGTTTTTGTCTGATATGTCTATGGTAAGTTTGGACCCATGAAGACATTTGGAGTGTGTCAGTTGTTGTCTGATATGTCTGTTGTATGTTTGGAGCCATGAAAACATTTGGAGTGTGTCAGTTGTTGTCTGATATGTATATTCTATGTTTGGAGCCATGAAGACATTTGGAGTGTGTCAGTTGTTGTCTGATATGTCTATTGTATGTTTGGAGCCATGAAGAAGTATGGAGCGTGTCTGTTGTTGTCTGATATGCATGTGGTAAGTTTGAACTTAGGAAGACATTTGGTGTGTCTGTTGTTGTCTGATATGTCTATGTAAGTTTGAACCTAGGAAGACATTTGGTGTGTCTGTTGTTGTCTGATATGTATGTGGTAAGTTTGAACCTAGGAAGACATTTGGTGTGTCTGTTGTTGTCTGATATGTATGTGGTAAGTTTGAACCTAGGAAGACATTTGGTGTGTCTGTTGTTGTCTGATATGTCTATGGTAAGTTTGGACCCATGAAGACATTTGGAGTATGTCTGTTGTTGTCTGATATGTCTGTGGTAAGTTTCAACCTAGGAAGACATTTGGAGTGTGTCAGTTGTTGTCTGATATGTCTATTGTATGTTTGGAGCCATGAAGAAGTATGGAGCGTGTCTGTTGTTGTCTGATATGCATGTGGTAAGTTTGAACCTAGGAAGACATTTGGTGTGTCTGTTGTTGTCTGATATGTCTATGGTAAGTTTGGACCCATGAAGACATTTGGAGTATGTCTGTTGTTGTCTGATATGTCTGTGGTAAGTTTCAACCTAGGAAGTCATTTGGAGTGTGTCAGTTGTTGTCTGATATGTCTATGGTAAGTTTGGACCCATGAAGACATTTGGAGTGTGTCTGTTGTTGTCTGATATGTATGTGGTAAGTTTGAACTTATGAAGACATTTGGTGTGTATGTCATTGTCTGACATGTCTATGGTAAGTTTGGACCCATGAAGACATTTGGAGTATGTCTGTTGTTGTCTGATATGTCTGTGGTAAGTTTGGACCCATGAAGTCATTTAGAGTGTGTCTATTGTTGTCTGATATGTCTGGTAAGTTTGGACCCATGAAGTCATTTGGAGTATGTCTATTGTTGTCTGATATGCCTGGTAAGTTTGGACACATGAAAACAGCTGGAGTGCGTGTTTTGTTGTCTGATATGTCTATGGTAAGTTTGAACCTAGGAAGACATTTGGAGTGTGTCTGTTGTTGTCTGATATGTCTGGTAAGTTTGGACCCATGAAGACATTTGGAGTGTGTCTGTTATTGTCTGATATGTCTGGTAAGTGTGGACGCATGAAGTCATTTGGAGTGTGTCTGTTGTTGTCTGATATGTCTGGTAAGTTTGGACCCATGAAGACATTTGGAGTGTGTCTGATATGTCTGGTAAGTTTGGACACATGAAGACATTTGGAGTGTGTCTGTTGTTTTCTGATATGTCTGGTAAGTTTGGACACATGAAAACAGCTGGAGTGTGCATGTTGTTGTCTGATATGTCTATGGTAAGTTTGAACCTAGGAAGACATTTGGAGTGTGTCTGTTGTTGTCTGATATGTCTGGTAAGTTTGGACCCATGAAGACATTTGGAATGTGTCTGTAGTTGTCTGATATGTCTGATATGTCTGGTAGGTTTGGACACATGAAAACAGCTGGAGTGTGTCTGTTGTTGTCTGATATGTCTATGGTAAGTTTGAACCTAGGAAGATATTTGGAGTGTGTCTGTTGTTGTCTGATATGTCTGGTAAGTTTGGACCCATGAAGACATTTGGAGTGTGTCTGTTGTTGTCTGATATGTCTGGTAAGTTTGGACCCATGAAGACATTAGGAGTGTGTCTGTTGTTGTCTGGTATGTCTGGTAAGTTTGGACCCATGAAGTCATTTGGAATATGTCTATTGTTGTCAGATATGTCTATGGTAAGTTTGGACCAATGAAGACATTAGGAGTGTGTCTGTTGTTGTCTGGTATGTCTGGTAAGTTTGGACCCATGAAGTCATTTGGAGTATGTCTATTGTTGTCTGATATGCCTGGTAAGTTTGGACACATGAAAACAGCTGGAGTGCGTGTTTTGTTGTCTGATATGTCTATGGTAAGTTTGAACCTAGGAAGACATTTGGAGTGTGTCTGTTGTTGTCTGATATGTCTGGTAAGTTTGGACCCATGAAGACATTTGGAGTGTGTCTGTTATTGTCTGATATGTCTGGTAAGTGTGGACACATGAAGTCATTTGGAGTGTGTCTGTTGTTGTCTGATATGTCTGGTAAGTTTGGACCCATGAAGACATTTGGAGTGTGTCTGATATGTCTGGTAAGTTTGGACACATGAAGACATTTGGAGTGTGTCTGTTGTTTTCTGATATGTCTTGTAAGTTTGGACACATGAAAACAGTTGGAGTGTGTATGTTGTTGTCTGATATGTCTATGGTAAGTTTGAACCTAGGAAGACATTTGGAGTGTGTCTGTTGTTGTTTGATATGTCTGGTAAGTTTGGACCCATGAAGACATTTGGAATGTGTCTGTAGTTGTCTGATATGTCTGATATGTCTGGTAGGTTTGGACACACGAAAACAGCTGGAGTGTGTCTGTTGTTGTCTGATATGTCTATGGTAAGTTTGAACCTAGGAAGATATTTGGAGTGTGTCTGTTGTTAATTTTGTCAAAGCCATTGATGGTCCTGCGTAAGAATTACACGTCAGTACAACACACTTCACTGAAAAAAATTATCGAGTGACGGTTGTTTTAACTTGAGTATTTTTAGCGCGACTGACCAAATTTCAGCAGAGCTTATGCCATCGTAATTTTTGTGGCGACTACTCCTCTGAAACTACTTGACGGATTTTCATGAAACTTCACAGAAATGTTGCTCTTGATGTCTAGTTGATCCTAGCAAAAATTCAGGTCTGCCAGAAATTCAAGATGTCCACCACGGCTAAAATTACTTCTCAAAAACCATAAGTGATATTGATTTGGAACTTTTACCAAAATGACTGACACGACAAGTAGTTGGTCCTAACCAAAGTTCATTTTATTTTAGTTTAATTTCAATTACTACAAAGTTCATTTTGAATGGATGTCAAACACGGCCGCCAGGGCCATCTTTGTTTACATAGTGTTATAAAGGAAAAACTTGTGGCGACTACTTCTCTGAAAGTGCTGGTCCTATTTTCATAAAACTTCACAGGTTCCCATGGCTGATCTAGCTATCAAAACCTATCAGTAGAGCTTCAAGGACATTGACCTCTTGTTTACTGTTAATGACATTGACACTTTATATCTTATTAATGTTTTGTTTGCAGGTTTCATTTGGTCATTGGAACAATTTCTATGTTTACTGTCTCCTTCTGTTTCTGAATGGAACTGCTCAGGTATGTTTGACATCTCCTACCTTATATTAGTTATGCTGCCATCATAGAACATGCTGTAGACATACTGTCATCATTGGATATGCCTTCGTTATGCTGCCATCATAGGACATGCTGTAGTCATACTGTCATCATTGGATATGCCTTAGTTATGCTGCCATCATAGGACATGCCTTAGTTATGCTGCCATCATAGGACATTCTGTAGTCATACTGCCATCATAGAACATGCCTTAGTTATGCTGCCATCATAGGACATGCTGTAGTCATACTGTCATCATTGGATATGCCTTAGTTATGCTGCCATCATAGGACATGCTGTAGTCATACTGTCATCATTGGACATGCCTTAGTTATGCTGCCATCATAGAACATGCCTTAGTTATGCTGCCATTATAGAACATGCCTTAGTTATACTGTCATCATAGAACATGCCTTAGTTATACTGTCATCATAGAACATGCTGTAGTCATACTGCCATCATAGAACATGCCTTAGTTATACTGTCATCATAGAACATGCCTTAGTTATACTGTCATCATAGAACATGCCTTAGTTATACTGTCATCATAGAACATGCCTTAGTTATACTGTCATCATAGAACATGCCTTAGTTATACTGTCATCATAGGATATGCCTTAGTTATGCTTCCATCATAGGACATGATGTAGTCATACTGCCATCATAGGATATGCATTAGTTATGCTGCCATCATAGAACATGCTGTAGTCATACTGTCATCATTGGATATGCCTTAGTTATGCTTCCATCATAGGACATGCTGTAGTCATACTGCCATCATAGGATATGCATTAGTTATGCTGCCATCATAGAACATGCTGTAGTCATACTCTCATCATTGGATATGCCTTAGTTATGCTTCCATCATAGGACATGCTGTAGTCATACTGCCATCATAGGATATGCATTAGTTATGCTGCCATCATAGAACATGCTGTAGTCATACTGTCATCATTGGATATGCCTTAGTTATGCTTCCATCATAGGACATGCTGTAGTCATACTGTCATCATTGGATATGCCTTAGTTATACTGCCATCATAGGACATGCTGTAGTCATACTGTCATCATTGGATATGCTGTAGTCATACTGCCATCATAGAACATGCTGTAGTTATACTGCCATCATAGAACATGATGTAGTCATACTGTCATCATTGGATATGCCTTAGTTATGCTTCCATCATAGGACATGCTGTAGTCATACTGTCATCATTGGATATGCCTTAGTTATACTGCCATCATAGGACATGCTGTAGTCATACTGTCATCATTGGATATGCTGTAGTCATACTGCCATCATAGAACATCCTGTAGTTATACTGCCATCATAGGACATGCTGTAGTTATCCTGCCATCATAGGACATGCTGTAGTTATACTGCCATCATAGGACATGCTGTAGTCATACTGCCATCATAGAACATGCTGTAGTTATACTGCCATCATAGGACATGCTGTAGTCATACTGCCATCATAGGATATGCTGTAGTTATACTGCCATCATAGGACATGCTGTAGTCATACTGCCATCATAGGACATGCTGTAGTCATACTGCCATCATAGGACATGCTGTAGTTATACTGCCATCATAGACCATGCTGTAGTTATACTGCCATCATAGGACATGCTGTAGTTATACTGCCATCATAGGACATGCTGTAGTCATACTGCCATCATAGGACATGCTGTAGTCATACTGCCATCATAGGACATGATGTAGTCATACTGCCATCATAGGACATGCTCTAGTCATACTGCAATCATAGGACATGCTGTAGTCATACTGCCATCATAGGATATGCTGTAGTTATACTGCCATCATAGGACATGCTGTAGTCATACTGCCATAATAGGATATGCCTAAGTTATACTGCCATCATAGGATACTGTGAAATAATTTTATTTCGTCGGTATTAAATTTCGCGATTCTTTCCAAAAAGTCAGTTTTGAGGGGAAGTAATTTCGCGCATTTCTGATTTTGGAAAAAAATAAAATCTGTAAAAAAATAGGACTGTATTTTGAAACTACCCAAAACACATTTTATGCTGCCAAATATTGTTTTTAAGACCATTTAGAATTAATTTCTGTTTAGGATATATCAAAACAAACGCAGTCTATGTTTCTGCAAAGACTCATTGAAATAATCTAGTGTAAATCATAATTTATCCCAGTAAAAACAATACATGTATCTGGTACTGGTGAAAAAACAGTAGAAACAATATTGTTGTATACCATCTGGTGTTTTTCAACTGCAAAATGTCTTCAATTTGCTATATAATTTTAAAGTTGGCTATCACAGATATTCATATAAATAAACATGTGTTATGTAGTTTTCCCATTTTTTTTTCATGGTGTCTACCAATTTAGCTTTGTGTAAACATTTTGACAACTTTTTCATGTTGATCTACTTAGTTCTGAATTATATACTAGTATATAGTAATGATCTGTTCTGGTCTTCAATCAGGTCACTTTTATATCTGTTACTTATACAAGCTATGTTCTACCTTATTGTATGTACAATTATCGATTAACATTACTGATTTACAATTTCAGGCCCAATGTTGGCCCAACTGTATGAAGGCTTTAGCCTCCTGGTACCCAGACAAAGTCAGGAACTCAGTGTTTGGAATGTTTGGTACTTGTGCGTTTGCTGGAGGAATTCTGGGATCAGGACTTGCAGTAAGACTGTTTTCCTTGATGTGTGCCTTGCTGTTTTCCTTGACTCATGCCTTGCTGTTTTCCTTGATGTGTGCCTTGCTGTTTACCTTGACTCATGTCTTGCTGTTTTCCATGATTCATGCCTTGCTGGTTTCCTTGATTCCTGCCTTGCTGTATTCCTTGATTCATGCCTAGCAATTTTCCTTGATTCATGCCTTGCTGTTTTCCTTGATTCATGCCTTGCTGTTTTCCTGGATTCATACCTTGCTGTTTTCCTTGATTCATACCATGCTGTTTTCCTTGATTCACACCTTGCTGTTTTGCTTGATTCATACCTTGCTGTTTTCCATGATTCATGCCTTGCTGTTTTCCTTGATTCATACCTTGCTGTTTTCCTTGATTCATACCTTACTGTTTTCCTTGATTCATGCTTTGATAAAGAGTTGCAAGAATCCTAGTGTTACCCTTGTCCCACTGTATGCTATTTTGTCAGTAGATCAGCCCCAACGTGTCATTTGCCTTAAATAGCTATATAGTTTGACTGAGTTTTAATAAAGGTAATTCTTTATCATAAAATTGATGTCCTAAAGGGCCTACATCAGGCTTTGCAGGAAGTCTAGGGGTTCAACTTGAAACAGACAAATAATGATGTTTACTATTCTAAAGGGCCAAAACATATTGTAGGAGCCAAAAAATAACTCCTTATTTACATGAAAATTCAATTTGTACTGAATATGAACTATCCCAGGTTACACGCCACATTTTATATCCGACTTTATTAAAACCCTATAAGACAAATTAATAACAAATTAAAAGACCTTAATGGTGCTAACACCATACTTTGAATGGTTTGAATTTTTATAATCCCCAAAAAAATTGTAGGGGGCATGCATATAGTCACCACTTTGTACTTCCGAGCACACTAAATGGTAGTTAAGTGTGTAGTCACTTAGTGCTTTGGACTCTGTGTCATTAGGGTTAGGAGGCAATTAGTCACATAAAACATGTCCAATTTTGGATTTATGTGGCTAATTTGGGTTTATGTGGCTATCAGTTTTGCATTGAATTAGCCACTATAAGACTGTAATTGTTAGAATGTCCGTCCTTAACGTCCATCTGTCTGTCCGTCCATCCCACTTTTGTCCGGAGCATAACTTCGAAACTACTGGTGAGACTGCAATGAGATAGAGGGCAATGAGAGGAAGTGCAGATTGCAAGAACTGTAACTCTGTCATCATTCAAATTAGAGTTATTGCCCTTTGTAATTTTATACTTGTATTCTTGTCTGGAGCATAAGTCAAAAACTACTGATGGAACTGTAAATTGAAAACTGCTGGGTGATACAAGGCCATATGATAAGTTGTGGATAGTTGTCATTTCCGGGAGCATTCATTGGTTCTACCGATTTTCTTATTTATTATGAATTAGATTTTTTAAGATCATAAACTTGTTGTCACATTTTTGTTCTTATGACAACTTCCATTGTGAGGACCAAAACTGTCTACTATATACAAGCCAATATTTTAGCCAAATATTGGTAAATACGAATGTAAGATTTATACATCATGCATCTGGTATCATATATTACACCTGTATTGTTTTGTTCTGTTTCAGGTACTGTTGCAGTCAGTATATGGATGGAGAAGTGCTTTCCTTACACCTTCTATTATTGTGGTATAGCTATTAAATACAAAGATATTTTCAGACCAGAGTCTTTTTATGCTCCACACCATGACACTGTAATAAAGACCGTTCACTCTGAAGACGTAAATGAGGTTCTTCTCAAAATTTTGTTTTTCAGCAGTGCTATTTATATCCTGGCATAAGTGTGTTGAAAGTATGTTGATCAATATACCCTAAACTTTCCAGTGTGTTGATGTCCCTTGGGTAAAGCATGGCCCCATTCCAGGATCCCATGTTTGTATATACCGGTAGATTTAAATACTAGGAAAAGTTCTAAAAAAAACATTCTTCGAAACTGCTTGGCCACTGGCATTTTTATTTCGGCATGACGGTTCACAGCGAGATGATATAAACTCTATATCTATTGCAGGCAGTGATGGGAATATTGGTTTTAATGTTTTTCCAACAACCAGATGAAGTAGGTGTGGAAGTCCCAGGAAAAGGTAGGTATTTCAACTGGGTTGTATTTCAACTGGGTTGGCCTGTGAAGTTTTCTTCTTTGTGTGTGTATGTTTACTGTTTCTTGTCCTTAAGATACTTTAAGTTTTTTAAATAATGTACCAAATTTGTTGTTTATCTTGAAAGTCAAGTAATTTTTGTGTCCTGTCCACCACTACTTGACTACTTGAGATATTGGGATGAAACTTGATATGTGTATGTATCACAGACAGTGTGTTGTGTACGAAATTTACTCGCAGTAAAAATAAGTGTGCGTGAGCGTAAAATTGTCGGAACTCGCTCCCGACTGAGCTAAGCGGGCTATACATATTACGCAATACATACTATGGTGAAAAACAAGCGCTATGGAAGTCACGTGAACGCATAAAAGGTAAATATTGTGGGTCCCACTTTATTTACATTTAATAATTAAAACCTTTTTTTTTTTCAAACCAATTTATTCCTACATACTTCTTAGGGTCTATCCTCATGTTTTCATGTATACATTTCAATGAATAAAAGTCAGACAGCTATTTGGTTATGCTCAATATCTGCTTACTTACGGACAGTGTCCCTTTAACAGCATGAGATAATATGGCAAAACTTGATGCATGTATATGGCAAAACTTGATGCATGTATATGTCATCAATCGCCATGATATAAGACTCTAAAATAAAGAAAATAACCCGTCAAGTAACGGCAAAATTACCCAACAAAACTGGATCCAGGTGTTCAGGTCATGTAATAAGGTATATATGCCAATACAAGGTATGGGTTTATTAACTGATTCTTAAAATACCCGTGATTGAATATGCGTAAAATGAATTATGAGTTGGTAACTCTTAATTTGACGCTCCTGTTTTGGGGTTTGGCATGGTTGGTTAAATCCATTTATATTGTGTCTATAGAGTTTTGATTCTCAAAATATGTAAGCTATATATATATATACCTCGTCGTCATTATTTTAAGAAACAGTGTACATCTGTTGCAAGATTTGCCTGTTGATGGCGGGATAGGGACTTTAAAGGTCATGCCAGATAAGAGGGAAATCGATCAGAATCAAGGGAAAAAGATAAAAACAACCTTCTAATTTGATGCTGCTCTGCAGATTACCATGACACTTGGCTAGTTCTCATTGGATATATAAATAGAATATATAGGTCACTTCCTCTGATGTAGCCATGGTAACCGGTAGAGAGTCCTCGGACCCTCTTGTGACTCTTTTTGTGTCGCCTGTTTAGCATAGCAGACACTAGGGATCACTTTGTCCGTCGTCGTTTAATCACGCTTTAACCTGCAACCTAACTAAGCTCAAAACTGGCAATAACTTGAAAAGTATGTGACTTATGTTCATGAAACTTCACACACATCTTCATCTTATTAAACCAAAGGAATCTTGTTACACATGTCCAATAACTCGCGGTACAAGTTATGCATCTTTTCATAAAACTTGAACCTGCAACCTAACCTAGCTAGCTCATAACTCGGCAAAATATTGACCTATGGTCATGAAACTTTATACAGTTTTTCCTTATCAATTATACCGTGCAGATTTATGCCCCTTTTCATAAACTTTAACACTTAAAAAACTGCTCCATTATACATGAAAGATAGCACCCCCTGTCTTCAAACTTTATAGTTAGATTATACTTGCTGAAATAATCACATGGCGTGCGACAAGTATTCCGTGGAACACCCTTCTAGTTATATCATAATTAAAGAAGATGCAAAATGCACCATCTATAATGTCATGTTGGGTATAGATCAAAATGTGTGAGTTTATTTTGGTCAATATCCAATATTTTGGTAAACAAGTAATAGAGTACATGCATGTGTTATTATACGAATCATGAATTTTATTTTATATTCCAGAACAATCTACGTCATCCAGTAAAGGATCAGAATTGACATGGTTGCAGCTGTGGAAAATACCGTTAGTTTACATATTAAACAGATCCGCTTTCCCTTTGAACATTTACAGAATCCGTGGAATTTTTATAGATTTAAGTAAAACACCTGTAGAAGATTTGAATAGTTTGGGAAGATTATTTTGCCCCCGAGTCGAACAGGTCATTGGTTCTCGGCACCTCTGTCTATTTGTGTGAATGCGCTGCTTGCTGAAGCCTTCTGGTACCTTCTTCATTGTTGAATGTATTGTTGGATGTCAACTGTTAAGCGGTACCTGCATGTTTAATGGGATTGCATCATATTTTTCATACTCACCAAAGTCGCCATAGAGGCAGACGTTTTTTGTAACTGCGAAAGTGGGTCATAATTAATTGCTTGCTTTTTGCCATAAGTTCAAATAAAGAAATTATCTGTATTTTTCTTCATGTATATATATATATAAATTTCTTAATGAAAATTACATAGTTTAGATGTCTTCCTGTGTAAAATGTTTGAGTATTGGCTCCCGACTTTAGGATTCGTCTTTAGGTCAGGAAAATTTAGACATACCCCAAAGTCAAACATGTAATTGCCCTTGAATCGGACTTTGAAGGTAACTAGCAAAATCAGTAGATTGAGATAATTCTTGTTGTTTCGATCGAAAGAAACTATTGGATTGCCTCCCTTTCACATAGTAACATTTTTGACCGTATTCAGTTGAGGAAGAAATTCAACCATCCATTATTGTCCGAGTCTGGGCCAAGTCCAACTTAAGGACGAGTTACTCTAATGTAGAAAAAGACAGGAATCATGTTTTCTGTAACATCCCATTGCGTCGCGTAACACATTTTTGTCCAGTCGTGTAACACATTTTTATTACTTGCATACCTCAGTTTTAAATGGGTTGTTCCCAAACTTATTTTACACATGACAACTGATGACCTTATATTCCTCTACATCACCCATTGTTGATTGCCTAATTTATTACAGGCTTATGGTACTTTGTTTGACTTAGAATTTAACAATGGGTATTCATCTCCTGTGATAGTTCTAGTTTTACCCAGGGTGTGGGGAACTCACTTTTAATGTTGATATATTGATATATTGGTGGTGGGGTAAAAGCTTAAATTGAGGGTAACATATATTGGTGGAGACCAATAAACAGTGACATCCTTTTATAGCATACATGTAATGTGGCTTAAAATATGGTAACTTTTAACTATGTTTAATTCATGTGAGTCACTATTTAAAATGGCTAGAAATATGTTGTAAATTGAGATTCTTTGCTCAAACACATCAAAGGACACTTACGCTATATACGGTCAAAAACTTTGCTATGTGAAAGGGAGGCAATCCAATAATTTCTTTCGATCAAACCAACAAGAATTATCTCAATCTACTGATTTTGCTAGTTAACATGGTTAAGGAAGTTTACGTTTGGGCTTGATCTTACTTTAAGGTTTATTTGACTCAATAGATTGTTAGGACCAACTGTAGTTGTATACGTACATTGCAGAATACTGGCTGAGGTAGCAGTTTCTATGTTTTGTTTGAAGGCGGTCAGGTACTGCATGTACATGTGGTTACCCATGTACCTTCTAAATCAGGTAATTCTAAATTTTCTAAATTCATGTAACTACTTAATGTGATAGTTTATAATTTTAAGCTCCTCTGAAACTACTAGATGGATATTCATGAAACTTTACAGAAATGATGCCCATGAAGTCTAGTTGATCCTAGCAAAAATTCATGTTGATGTGAAATCCAAGATGGCCACCAAATCTAAAAATAGGTTTTTAAAACACAAGTTTGTAGCGACTACTTCTTGAAAACTTACCAGCATGACATGATGTTGGTCCTTGTCAAAAATCGTTTTGATTCGACGTTAAACATGGCTGGCAGCGGCCATCTTTGTTTACATAGAGTTATATAATGAAAACTTGTAGCGACTACTCCTCTGAAACCACTTGGCGGATTTTCATGAAACTTAACAGGAATGTTGCTCTTAATGTCTTATTGATCCTAGCAAAATTTCAGATCGGCCAGAAATTCAAGATGGCCGCCAGAGCTAAAAATAGATTTTTAAAAAATAAGTTTGTAGCGACTACTTCTTGAAAACTATAAATGATATTGATATGGGACTTTTTCTAAAATGATCAGCATGACATGATGGTTATCCGAATCGAACATTATTTAACATGGCTGCCAGTGGCCATCTTTGTTTACATAGAGTTATATAATGAAAACTTGTAGCGACTACTCTTCTGGAACTACTTGACGGATTTTCATGAAACTTCACAGGAATCTTGCTCTTGATGTCTAATTGATCCTAGCAAAATTTCAGGTCGGCCGGAAATTCAAGATGGCCGCCATGGCTAAAAATAGATTTTCAAAATACAAGTTTGTAGCGACTACTTCTTGAAAACTATAAGTGATATTAATATGGGACTTTTTCTAAAATGATCAGCATGACATGATGTTGGTCCTTGTCAAAAATCTTTTGATTCGATGTTAAACATGGCTGTCAGCGGCCATCTTTGTTTACATAGAGTTATATAATGAAAACTTGTAGCGACTATTCCTCTGAAACTACTTGACGGATTTTCATGAAACTTCACAGGAATGTTGCTCTTGATGTCTAATTGATCCTAGCAAAATTTCAGGTCGGCCGGAAATTCAAGATGGCCACCACGGCTAAAAATAATCAGTAGAGCTTCAAGGTCATTGACCTCTTGTTTATATAATCTGATAAAAAATTCACCTATTTAATCAGATAGTAGTCAAACCATGTACTTACTTAATTACAATCTCCTTTAAGATATTGTCAAGAACAATCAGAATAGCCGACGTTGTGCTGGTCTCCAACAATGCATGTTAAAAAAAAAATTCACTGTAGATTAATTATTGATTTAAATCTGTTTAACAGGAGGTCTGATGAAACCTTTGCATTCAAAAGAATCCAGATTTTTCATTTTAATCCCCTTGGTCGGTCCTGTTGATAAATACACTCCCTCCGAACATACAAAACGTGTGCTAAACAGATCAAGTGCGAGGGTTCAAGTATTTGCACATTTTGTAATATGGAAATAGAGACTATATATAGTTTGTTTTGGGAATGGATATGGACTCAACATTTCTGGAATGATTTCCATTTATGAATAGAGAAAATAGGCATGGATATTGAATTAAATAAATACAATGTATACTTCGGAGAAAGGGATAAAATATTCACCTACATAACCATGTTGGGTAAACAGTTTATCTATAAATGCAAATACATGTACAAGAATGAGATACCGAGTTTTAAATTGTTCGAAATAAAATTAAACAGTAGAATTAAAACAGAAAAATATCTTGCCCTTGAAGAAACCTGGAGAAAGCTACTAACAACACTTCGCCTGGTCTGCGATACTCTCTAGTAGGCTCAATATCTGGCTCTACTCTCATCTTATTACCTTCTTTCTCCTTTACTTATATTATTTCTATTAAAATATACAATAAAATCCATATTCATTTATTAAAGTACCATAGAGCAAATTGTATGCACACAAAATAAAAAAGTGTGAAGATTCCAAGGGAATTCTCCAGCTTCTCTTATTTCTGCCCAACATAAGAACTACTACTACAAAAAAAGCTTTCATCTACTGCCAATTTGTATTACAAACAGTCTATTAATTCATTTTAGAATTATTTTATTATTAGAATTTTGTGTTTCTGGGTTTCAAGAACCTCATTACTCAATGTCCAGTAAAACCTCAGTGTGTTCTGAGAATGTAATGAGCTTTAAATTAACTGGTTTCATTGGTCCAACTTTTATCACTGAACCAAACAGAATGCTTGTTTTATATTTTTGCTTTGGTTGCTTCTATCATGACATCACTTTCTGGTATTATGACATCACACCCTGGTATTATGACATCACGTCATGCTATTATATGACATCACCATTACGATGCAAACCTTTTAATTGCTGTAAGTGACAGATTAAGAAAAGGGGTTTCTTGAAACCAAGAATCACAAAATTCTAAAAATAAAATAATTCTAAAAATATTTAATAGACTGTTTATAGTGTAGCTTGTTTCGTAACCACAACTTACGCTTGTTATCACCAACCGAATGTGTTGTTCTCTTGTACATTTTCAGTTAAACTACAGTAAGGCCCAAGCAGGCATGTTTTCTACAACGTTCGAGGTTGGAGGTGTGTTGGGTAGTGCAGCGATAGGATTTATTCTTGATAGGTAAGATCCTAATATTGATAACATTTTCTTGTATACCGGATAAGGTTATCCGTGTTTTACATGGTGATGGAAAGCCTGATCTTACACATGGGGGAAGATAAAAGTCGCGCACTGTTATCAACCATGACAGTCGCATGACATCATTGTGTAAATAAACATGCAAAACGTGTTAGTAGTTGGCTACGTCAATGCGCATAGTGTAAATGATATGCAAGAAAAAGAATCAATCGTGTATCTGGCTCAGATAGGGAAATTCCAACCCTTGGTTTAACTGTTTTAATCAGAACCTCGACAGAGCCTCGGTTCTGACAAAAACAATTATACCTGGTGTGGGAATTCCCGATCTTTACCAGATACCAATAAAAGATTCTTATAGTCCAGACTATACCACTTTTCTTTGTCTAGATTATATCATTTTTCTGTCCAAATACTGTCCTGATATCACTTTTCTGTCTGGATGCTGGCCTGATTATACCACTGACTTACATATATATAAACATTAGAGTTACGGCTACTGATTTCATGAAAAATGCTGTATTTTGTATTTTATTACACTTACTGGGCATGATACAACCATCAAACCAGCATTGTCCATGGGTCTATCCCCACCCTGGGGACGTAACCCCTGGGTCATAACTTGGAAACTGTTGAGATCTGGCCATATATATATACATTCACTGGGCATGACGAGACTGATACAACATTCAACAAGCATCTGCCCCAGGGTGCGTCCCCAGTGGAAATAGCACCAGGGTCAAGACTTGGAAACCGTTAAGATCCCCACCCTATAACCGTATGTACACTTAACTTGACCTGAACACTTTAAGGCGATCATGGGAATTTGCGAGGGTGCACCATCGACAGTGTGATCTCATTCTAATATGAACTTATAAACTTGTTTGACAATTTTCAAGTGAGCAATGGAGGGCCATTTTGGCCCTCTTGTTTAGAGCATGGAAGCTTTGTTTTTCACTTGAATTCCACCAAATATGTACAGCCAATAGAGCAATACAGGCATTCTTGGGGGCCCCCTACCCCACTGAGGGCCGCTGAGTGCAGAGCCAAAAGTAATGTTGTCTTGCTTGCATGTGGAGAAATCATACATAAGTTTAGAGGGCTGGCGTGGCGCAGTCGGTAGCGCGGCGGATTTGTAACCGGAGGCACAGAGGTTCAATCCTCCGTGGTGCCACTGAGTTTCATCGATGTGTTCTTGGGCAAGACGCTTTCCCTTAGCCCCGTCCGTCGGATGGGGACATAAACCGGGCGGTCCCGTGTATCCGTCTATCCTCCAAGCACGTTAAAGAACCATTGGAATCTATTTGATAAGTGTAGGGCATGGTTCCCGGATTCCTATGTATCCTTCCTCTCTCTCTGGGGCGGCTCTAAATAACCTATACTGTGTTGATGAGCCGTTAAACAACATTCAACAATTCAACATACATAAGTTTAGTGGAATTCCACTCAGTGGTTACTGAGGCTATATGGTAATGGTCGGATGGACAGATGGACAAATAGAGGCGTTAACAATATCCCCTTACAGCCTGATGATAATTATGTTAAAACAGGGCCATCCTTAAAAATATATTTGTTTGCTGTTTCCCGACCCAGGATTTTATAAGTGGGTAGGTAGGTAGGTGAATTTTTTTTTTAGCGAAGACAATAAAAACATTACTTAATGAAAGGAAAATATATAAAAGATAGTAAAAAAAAAAGTTTTGTTAAAGAATTGCTTCAACAAGTTTTCGGTAGGGACTTTTTTGTGAGTAGGTAGGGAAATAGCAAACCAACCATTTTTTATGGTTGGCCCAGGAGGAATAAAACTGGGACTGAGAAATTTCATGCATGCAGATTCGAATTAAGCGAGTTGGAGTAAATGAGTATGAACTATATATACAAATACAAGATACAAAAGTTTTATTTCGAGTCAACATGATATACAACAAGCAGTTTATAAACTCAACTAAAGATAATGTATACATGAAAACATGAGCATAGACCCAAATAAAACAAGTATAAAGTAATAATTTGTTAATTTGAAGGAAAAAACTCTTTTTTTTATTTATTGTTTGCAAACATGGCTGGGACCACTGTACTTACATTTATGTTGCTCATGTGGTATCCTTTAGTGTGGTATCCTTTAGTTTAGGTTTTCATAACAGTATGTCTTGCACCACATGACTGTCCTGTTTAGCTCAACTGGTTGTGCGCTAGTCTATTATTACCCACCCGTGAGTGTAATTTTAGTGTGGGATTGTAGTTCAACCCCAAGAAGCGATACTTTTATTTTTGTACCGCTATTAATTTCTGTCAAAATGCTTTGTTTCTATTTAGTAAATATTCAGTAATGGTAGTTGTGTAATGGTTTTCAACATAATTATGTTGTGTTTTATAAGATAAAAGGTGCAGACAGTGTCCCTTCAACCAACACGCAACATAAACATGGCATACTCAAATTAGTCAAATTACACACAAATAAGTATATGCACGCAAATAAATAATTCAAGCACATAAATATGCAAGATTTAAATTATATAAACCAACATGCTTGTCAGTTAAAATATCAAAATTTAAATAAAAAAAACATTGATTTGATAGACTTATCTCGTCTTTCAAATTCATGTTTTTTTTATTTAAATTTTGATAGTTTAATAGCCATGAGATTCTATCTCGTGAAAATACGTCCACATGAATAAATTAGTGCTCTAACATGTGTGTTTTACTCAGACTTGTTTTCAGGCCAAAAAGAAAAATAGGTGTGTTTCCTATTGCATGCTCTGAAAAAAAATGAGGTAAATCTGAATTGTATAGCAGCACAATTATTGCCAGATAATTGCACAATTATTGCCAGATAATTGATCAATACATTTACCTGTGGATTAATTTACCTGTTCAAAGTTTTCTACTCTTCAAATAAAATCTTATTCTCTCTTTTCACAGATATTGCAATGTGTAAATTGTAAATATATATTGTTGGGTATTGAATTTGATTTTAATAAACATAAACATGTTCACCAAACATGGCCGGAGAACTTAGTGAATGTTATGAAACTCAATTTGCAGTAACTGTAGTAAATACTTTGTTAAATGGTATCTAACTTGATATTAAGTATGTTGTACCTTAACGATGTTGAATTAGTGTTTGTACTATAATGATGTTACTTGAGGCTTACCACATATTATGATTTATTGCTTGAGGTTTATCACAAATGAGGTGTTTCTTGAGGCTTACCACATAATTATGATTTATTGCTTGAGGTTTATCACAAATGAGGTGTTTCTTGAGGTTTACCATATAATTATGAGGTGTTGCTTGAGGACCACATATGATTTCTTGCTTGAGGTTTATCACAGATGAGGCATTGCTTGTGGCTTACCACACATGAGATGTTGTTTGAGGCTTATCGCAAATGAGGTGTTGATTGAAGCTTATCAAAAATGTGGTGTTGATTGAGGCTTACCACAAATGAGGTGTTGATTGAGACTTACCACAGATGAGGTGTTAATTGAGGTTTACCGCAAATGAGATGTTGCTTGAGACTTACCACAGATGAGATGTTGATTGAGGCTTATCGCAAATGAGGTGTTGATTGAGGCTTACTACAGATGAGGTGTTGATTGATGCTTACCATAGATGAAATGTTGATTGAGGCTTATCGCAAATGAGGTGTCGATTGAGGCTTATCGCAAATGAGGTGTTGATTGAGGCTTATCACAGATGAGGTGTTGATTGAGGCTTACCACAGATGAGGTGTTGATTGATGCTTACCACAGATGAGATGTTGATTGAGGCTTATCGCAAATGAGGTGTTGATTGAGGATTATCACAGATGAGGTGTTGATTGAGGCTTACCACAGATGAGGTGTTGATTGATGCTTACCACAGGTGAGATGTTGATTGAGGCTTATCGCAAATGAGGTGCTGATTGAGGATTATCACAAATGAGATGTTGATTGAGGCTTATCACAAATGAGGTGTTGATTGAGGCTTATCGCAAATGAGGTGTTGATTGAGACTTACCACAGATGAGATGTTGATTGAGGTTTATCACAAATGAAGTGTTGATTGAGACTTACCTCAGATGAGATGTTGATCGAGGCTTACCACGGATGAGATGTTGATTGAGGCTTACCACAGATGAGGTGTTTATTGAGGTTTACTGCAAATGAGGTGTTGCTTGAGACTTACCACAGATGAGATGTTGATTGAAGCTTATCAAACATGAGGCATTGTTTGAGGCTTGTCACACATGAGGTGTTGATTGAGGCTTGTCACAAATGAGGCATTGTTTGAGGTTTGTCACAAATGAGGTGTTGATTGAGGCTTGTCACAAATGAGGCATTGTTTGAGGTTTGTCACAAATGAGGTGTTGATTGAGGCTTATCACAAATGAGGCATTGTTTGAGGCTTGTCGCAAATGAGGTGTTGATTGAGGCTTGTCACAAATGAGGCATTATTTGAGAATTGTCGCAAATGAAGTGTTGATTGAGGCTTGTCACAAATGAGGCATTGTTTCAGGCTTGTCACAAATGAGGTGTTGATTGAGGCTTATCACAAATGAGGCATTGTTTGAGGCTTGTCACAAATGAGGTGTTGATTGAGGCTTATCACAAATGAGGCATTGTTTGAGGCTTGTCACAAATGAGGTGTTGATTGAGGCTTATCACAATGAGGTGTTGCTTGAGGCTTACCATAAAAGAGGTGTTGATTGAGGCTTATCACAAATGAGGCATTGTTTGAGGCTTGTCACAAATGAGGTGTTGATTGAGGCATATCACAAATGAGGCATTGTCTGAGGCTTGTCACAAATGAGGTGTTGATTGAGTCTTGTCACAAATGAGGCATTGTTTGAGGCTTGTCACAAATAAGGTGTTGATTGAGGCTTATCACAAATAAGGCTTTGTTTGAGGCTTGTCACAAATGAGGTGTTGATTGAGGCTGATCACAAATGAGGCATTGTTTGAGGCTTGTCACAAATGAGGTGTTGATTGAGGCTTATCACAAATGAGGTGTTGCTTGAGGCTTACCATAAAGGAGGTGTTAATTGAGGCTTACCACAAATGAGGTCTTGATTGAGGCTAACCACAAATGAGGTGAAGATTGAAGCTTACAACAAATGAGGTGTTTATTGAGGCTTTTCACAAATGAGGCATTGTTTGACGCTTATCACAAATGAGGTGTTGATTGAGGCTAATCACAATTTAGGTTGAATGAGGCTTACTATTATTGAGGTATTGATTAGGGCTTATCACAAATGAGGTGTTGCTTGATTGAGGCTTACTATAAATGAAGTGTTGATTGAGGCTTATCACAAATGAGGTGTTGCTTGAGGCTTACCACAAATGAGGTGTTAATTGAGAATTACCACAAATGAGGTGTTGATTGAGGCTTACCACAAATGAAGTGTTGCTTGAGGCTTACCACAAATGAGGTGTTAATTGAGAATTACCACAAATGAGGTATTGATTGAGGCTTACCACAAATGAGGTGTTGATTGAGGCTTACCTCAGATGAGGTGTTGATTGAGGCTTACCACAGTTGAGATGTTGATTGAGGCTTATCACAAATGAGGCATTGTTTGAGGCTTGTCACAAATGAGGTGTTGATTGAGGCTTATCACAAATGAGGTGTTGCTTGAGGCTTACCATAGATGAGGTGTTAATTGAGGCTTACAACAAATGAGGTTTTGATTGAAGCTTACCACAAATGGATGGTTAATTGAGGCTTATCACAAATGAGGTGTTGATTGAGGCTTATCACAAATGAGGTGTTGATTGAGGCTATCACAAATGAGGTTGATTGAGGCTTACTATAATTGAGGTGTTGATTGAGGATTACCACAAATGAGGTGTTGATTGAGGCTTACTATAAATGAGGTGTTGATTGGGGCATTATTACAAATGAGGTGTTGCTTGAGGCTTTTCACAAATGAGGCATTGTTTGAGGCTTGTCACAAATGAGGTGTTGATTGAGGCTTATCACAAATGAGGTGTTGCTTGAGGCTTACCATAAATGAGGTGTTAATTGAGGCTTACAACAAATGAGGTTTTGATTGAAGCTTACCACAAATGGATGGTTAATTGAGGCTTATCACAAATGAGGTGTTGATTGAGGCTTATCACAAATGAGGTGTTGATTGAGGCTTACCACAAATGAGGTGTTGCTTGAGGCTTACCACAAATGAGGTGTTAATTGAGAATTACCACAAATGAGGTGTTGATTGAGGCTTACCACAAATGAGATGTTGATTGAGGCTTACCTCAAATGAGGTGTTGATTGAGGCTTACCACAGATGAGATGTTGATTGAGGCTTATCACAAATGAGGCATTGTTTGAGGCTTGTCACAAATGAGGTGTTGATTGAGGCTTATCACAAATGAGGTGTTGCTTGAGGCTTACCATAGATGAGGTGTTAATTGAGGCTTACAACAAATGAGGTTTTGATTGAAGCTTACCACAAATGGATGGTTAATTGAGGCTTATCACAAAGGAGGTGTTGATTGAGGCTTATCACAAATGAGGTGTTGATTGAGGCTTATCACAAATGAGGTTGATTGAGGCTTACTATAATTGAGGCGTTGATTGGGGCTTATCACAAATGAGATGTTGCTTGATTGAGGCTTACTATAAATGAGTTGTTGATTGAGGCTTATCACAAATGATGTGTTAATTGAGGATTACCACAAATGAGGTGTTGATTGAGGCTTACCACAAATGAGATGTTGATTGAGGCTTACTATAAATGAGGTGTTGATTGGGGCTTATCACAAATGAAGTGTTGCTTGAGGCTTATCACAAATGAGGTGTTAATTGAGGCTTACCACACGAGGTGTTGTTTAAGGCTTATCGCAAATATTATGTTGCTTGATTCTATAATTATAACACAATGGTTGTACTCAAGCTTGTTATGGAGGGTTGGCTTGATGCTCATAGTGAATGAGTTGTTGTTTTAGGGTCATAGCACAATACATAGTTGTGGACGAGGCTCATGAAAAATGAGTTGTTTATTGAGGCTCATCTAAAACTGAGTATTTGGTTGAGACTCATCAAACAAATGAAAAGATAATCATTTCTTGAGACTTGTATATATATTAATTGTTTGTTTAAATTTCTGAGTATTTGGTTGAGACTCATCACACAAATGAAAAGATACTCATTTCTTGAGACTTGTATATATATTAATTAATTGTTTGTTTAAATTTCTGAGTATTTGGTTGAGACTCATCACACAAATGAAAAGATAATCATTTCTTGAGACTCGTATATATATTAATTGTTTGTTTAAATTTCATGGTTCAAACTGTTGAGTCTGTAGTGTTCATCATCGAATTCTGGTACAGTTTCATTATTTTCAAATTTGTCTTTACCAGCAAGTGTTATTATGGATTCAACGAGTATGTTCCAATCAGGTTCAATGTGGCCGCCATTCTTGTTGTTTACCCAGGATGCATGAGCGTAACGATGGAAAACTTTACGAAGAAATGGAGACATGTACTCCTTATTGACTTTTTCCAGCATCACCAAAATTATTGGCTTGTGCTGAGTATAGGCTTCTTCAAGCTCCATTTTGCACCAGCTTTTCTGGCAGAATATGTTGGATACAAAAAATATAACCACTGCCGATACTCGATGCATTTTATAGACTCGTCATGAATAGTAAATCCAGGGCGAAAATGAATGTCTCCTATACCGATTAATACCTTGTTTGATTTCGTCATTTCACATATCGTTTTCTTGAGTTGCGGGTACACTTCATCAATGACAAGGTCACCATATTCATTGCAGAAGGAAAGAAAAACTAAAAATCTGAACGGAAACCTGCCATTCTGTATGTCTTTTAACACACACCTGTACTTTCTTTGATTAATACTTCTTCTAATTAAAGTAACAACAATTCCACCAACTCCCAGAAGAACACCTGCAACAGTTGGCATAGCAATAGTTATCAGGCGTAATTGCTGCTGCAAGCTGCAAAACTGTTCTGTATCTTTAATGGCTGATTTAAGAATATCAACGTGTTTTCCATCTAACAAGCACTCATATTTCATGCCCGTTTTCTGCCTGTATACAACTGGGGATGTTTTTATCCATTTGATGAGTTTGACATTTTCGGCATCACACTGGCACACAAAGAGGTTAGCTGTTAGGTCTACTTGCATTTGTTTTGGTTGGGACACGTTTAGCTTCCGAAAATTATAAAGTGCTTCAAGTTGTAACCTTGTAACATCTTCTATCGTTTTTATTTCATTTCCCGACAAATCAAGAAACTCCATCTGTTTCATGTGATCAAGCTTGAAGTTTATGCGCGATATTTTGTTGTTGGACAGGTCTAAGACTATAAGCCTTGAATTGTTAAGAAACACATCTGTTGGTATGTTGGTAAGTCGATTATTTGACAGATATAAGTAGTGGAGATTTGATATTGAGGTGAATAGTTTCATGAAATCGTCTCGGTATTTCTCCTGCATCAAATACAGTTTGTTTACAGATAGATTGAGATGCTGTAAATTTGTTGATGGCGATAATACACCAGGAGAAATATATTCCATACCATTGGCTGAAAGATCTAATTCTTGAAGACTTTCCTGGGTTGTTTGGTGTATTACAGCTGTGTAGTTTAAATTCTTGAAATTATTTCGCGAAAGATGAACAGCTTGTAATGCAAATGGACACTTTGACAAATCTATTACATTTAAGTCGGTGAATTCTCCGTTAAAGATGTTGTTCATAAAAAGATATTGAACATTGTAGAAGAACTCTAAAGAAAGGCAGTTAAAAGCGTTACCTTCATCATTTACATATTTACCAGATATCGCCCAGGGCAAGGAAATCTCACTTAAATCTAATGTCCGTAAACTAGTACAGGTTGAATTAACCCAGTGAGTTAGACCCACAATGGGCGACCGCTGTAACTTTACGTGTTCAATTACATTGCACATCTGGTACATGTATTTAAAATCCAGTGAGGCAATATTCAAATCTGAGAGATCAAGATATTTAACTGATTCTCGCCAAGCAAGACTTTCAAAAAAATCTTGACCTAAAGTCACGGGAGCTGTGAACATTCTATTAAGTTTTGCTATATTTAGGTTTTCTAAGTTAGGCAAAATAGTAAATCCATGTTCAGATTGATCAGAAATAGCTGCAGTTACAGGTTCCACAGGCAGATTCTGGTTGTCTGACAAGTCCAAAGTGGTAATATTCAGTCCCTCGGAAAATAGTTCTTTGTCTATGGATTCCAAATCTTTACCATGTATTCCCAGGGTTTCCAGATTATCAAGTCCATTAAACATGCCTTTCTTGAATTCTAAGGACTTCCCAGAATCCGCAGAGATGTCCAGCATTTTGACTTTTCTCCAAGAAATATCTTCAAACTGGTGTTGTGTCAGGTTGTCCAGTTCGAACAAAAGTAAAAATACCTTTGTAATGTTGTTTGGAATTGAAGCAGGAAGTCCGTTACCATGGCAGCGTAGAATGTCATTTTCACATGAGCAGTTGTGCGGACATGCATGTGTGAAGTTGCTTAGTAGACTAAGTGATACTATCAGAAATCCAGATACATGTGTTACATTCATTTTTATTAGAATTATTTACAGTTGCTTAGTTATGAATTGTAATGCTATACTGGTCATAAGTACACACTTTTAAAATGTTATTACGTAATTATGAATTTCTATATTCTGTTTGTGTTTTATTTTCACATGTTTAAGTCCAAAAGTTTTACATCATTCTGAATGTTATACATTGACCTTGATTTTCACTGAAATGTAAAAAACCAAATGTTATGCTGAGATGAATTCAACCAGGTAAAATTACAATTATTTATAGTTGCTAATGTATTCAGGGAAACTACTCAGTAGTTTTACATATGTGCATGGGCAGATCCAGGGGTGGTGGTGCAGAGCCGGTGCGCGCGCCCCCTCACCCCCCTAAAACCTGGCCAAGTATGTTTACACCTGCCATAAAAAGGCCTATGCCCTCCCCATTTCCCACCCACCACCCCCCACTAAAAGTGACAAAAAAAGTTTGTTTTTTTGGAGGGATTTTCTGTTTGTTAACCCAAAAAAGATGGTTACGCCTCCATAAAAAATGGAACACACGTTTTGTTACTATGTATATCCTGTATCCAGGGGCGTCCGTGGCTGAGTGGTTAGAGTCTCGGACTTGAAATCGCTTGCCCCTCACCGCTGTAGGTTCGATCCCTCAGGGGCCTAGGAATCTTTATGTGAGAAAGCTATTCAGCTGGCTTGCAGAACGTCGGTGGTTGTACCCAGGTGCCCGCCCGTGCACGAAAATTGCCCGGAGGGGCACCTGGTGTGTTCCTCCACCAGTGGAAGCTGGAAAGTCGCCATATGACCTTAGCTGTTGGTGCGACTATAAAATCCAATTCAATTCAACTGGTTGTGCGCTGGTCTATTATTCCACCCCAAGAAGCGATACTTTTATTTTTGTACCGCTATTAAATTCTGTCAAAATACTTTGTTTCTATTTAGTAAATATTCAGGAATGGTAGTTGTGTAATGGTTTTCAACATAATTATGTTGTGTTTTATAAGAGAAAAGGTGACAGACAGTGTCCCTTCAACCAACACGCAACATAAACATGGCATACTCAAATTAGACAAATTACACACATATAAGTATATGCACGCAAATAAATAATTCAAGTGCATAAATATGCAAGATTTAAATTATAGAAACCAACATGCTTGTCAGTTAAAATATCAAAATTTAAATAAAAGAAACATTGATTTGAAAGACAAAAGTTTAATAACCATCACGACGATGAGATTCTATCTCATGTGAAAATACGTCCACATAAATAAATCAGTGCTCTAGCATGTGTGTTTTTTTCAGACTTGTTTTCAGGCCATAAAGAAAAATAGGTGTGTTTCCTATTGCATACTCTAAAAAAAATAGGGTAGGTTCGTAGGCATTTTTATTTTATATTATTTTATTTTTTTGAGCAAGATATTGTGAGATTCTATTTATCACATAAAACCATGGATACAAGTCAATGATACAAAGTGAAGTTTCTCTGTGATGTCAGTTTACCTCGATATAAGGTAAACTGACAACATCACAGAGAAACTTTCACGTTGTCGATATAAGGCCGCCCCAGTTAAATTATGCATTCCTGTTACAAATAATAGGACACAAACATTGTCACTGTAGGGATCCGTACACCGGATCTTGGTCAAGACCCCGTTCACTAGTACGGAGTTTTGGTCAGCCATGTTGTAGAAAACGTGCGGATAACAACAGCAAAGGTAGGTTAACCACGTTTTTCTCCTATTTTTGTTCATTTTGTATGAATATTCAGTATTGCTATATGTTGCGGAAACATTTCCCCGTTCAAATATTACCGTACATTGTTGACATAGTACTTTAAATGCTAAAATTCGGATCAAAGAAAAACAATTGCCGGTGCTGAAATTCACCCAAAGTACCCTTCAGCAATAAATATCTCATTAGTTTTCAAGTTAATGACAATTTTGAATTGGCAGATTTATTTGTTTTTCCAATATACGTGCACGTTCAAAATTTCAGCATCATTCATCCGAAATTGGCCGAGATATGAATCGAAACAAAATGTGCCCAGCGTAACTAATTCATATAAAAAGACGCGGATTTGTGTACGGAGTCTTGTCCATGTACTGTACGGGGTTTTGCAATGCAAAGATTGTTTTCGCTGCTCTGCACTGATGTTATTTACTTATATTTGTAGTAATTCGTAGACTATTATTTAGGTCCTATATGTCTTATACCATTTTGTATTGTTAAGACGAAAAAATGCAGAAAACTAAAACTTAAAAGGGGTAATTCTTGAGAAAGACTCCGTATTTATTCCAAATAACTACATGTACTACAAACTAAGTCCAGACGTATATTATTGTCTGTTAGAATTGATACAGTTGTCCAATTTTAGCTCATTGTGACCACAGTTAACGTCATATAATTTTTTTTGTCATTTACAACAATCCATTACATTGGTCAATGTTTATTCAACTTAGAAATGAGGTAATTGCTTTAATCCGCAAATCTAAGGAATCATACAAGTCAAAACTTACATCCCAGTTAACTGATAAATCAACCCCACCGGGTAAATGGTGGCGTATAGCAGAATATATCTCTAAATTGGACAAAGTAACTCAACCAAACTTTACAATAAAAAATAACGGTCGTATTTTAATACATCCAGTAGACAAAGCAAACGCATTGAATTCTTCCTTTTCTGCAACATCTCATATTGAACATGAACCGGAATTACCTACTTTTCATAATCGCACTGACAATAAAATGAATGACTTTATTATAAATGAAACGGAAGTAATTGATCAATTGAAAATCTTGAAATCATCGAAACCTCCAGGCCCAGATATGATTAGCCGAAAGGTGTTAAAATTAGTTTTAAATATCATCGCTGCTCCATTGACGCGACTTTTTAATCTGTCATTGTCCACTAGAAAAGTACCATACCAATGGAAACAGGCGAATGTAACTCCTATTTTAAGGGCAAGGGAGAACCTGACATGCCGGGCAATTATAGGCCTATATCCATTACCAGTAGTATTTGCAAATTGATGGAAAAAATCGTATTTAAACACTTGCTTGTTCAACTATATCAAAACGAATAACCTTCTGTGCAAATACCAGGCAGGCTTTCAACCTAGAGACTCTACAGTAAATCGGCTCATAGAAATATATAATAACATAATAAGCAACCTCGACGCTGGGAAAGATGTACGATTTATATTTTGCGATATTGCTAAGCATTTGACAAAGTATGGCATGCTGGGTTGCTTTTTAAATTAGCTAAATATGGTATCAATGATTCATTATGTAACTGGATACGTAGCTATCTCTCTGATAGGCAGCAAAAAGTAGTCCTAGATGGATTTTCTTCAAGCTTCAGTACTATAGATGCAGGTGTTCCGCAAGGCTCTGTTTTAGGTCCGTTTCTATTTTTGCTTTATATAAATGACATCACAGATGACTTATTGAATGATGTATGGTTATTTGCTGACGACACTTCTCTTTTTGTTGTCGTTGATAAAAACCCAGTAGAATGTGCCAACTCTCTTACAAATGGTCTTTGCAAAATATCTGAATGGTCCAAAAAATGGACTGTTACATTTAATCCTCAAAAAAACAAAAGCCTTGTTTGCACTAGAAGAAACTATAACCACCCACTAGTCTACTTTGATAATGATATAGTACAAGACGTAGCGTCACATTGCCACCTTGGATTAACAATTCAGTCCAATGCAACTTGGTCGCATCATATAGAAAATATATACGAAAAAGCATGTGCACGATTTAACTTTCTAAGAATGCTTAAGTACAAACTTGACAGACATTCTCTATTGAAAATATATATCGCCTTTATAAGACTTATACTTGAATATGGAGATTCAGTATGGGATAACTGTACACAGGGAGAATCTGATCTATTAGAGAGCGTCCAAGTTGAAGCAGTACGAATAATAACAGGCCTCAGATGCAATTCCTCTAGATCATACTTATATACTGAAATTGAACTTAGAAACATTAACAAAAAGAAGAAAAGATCATAAACTTGTAACTATTTACAAAATAATTTATGGCATAAGTCAAAATTGCATGTATAACTTAATCCAGCCATACTTACCTGTAAACAATAATTATAACCTTCGAACTTCAGGATTAAACTTACGTCTCCCTCTTTGTCGTACAACATCATATTATAACAGCTTTCTGCCGAGTACAATTAAATTGTGGAATGCTTTACATTTAGACGCTAAAAATGCACCGTCTGTTGAACAATTTAAGCATAAACTTAAGGCTATTGAACATAGGACTGACAGTCCCTATCACTATAATATAGGAAATAGGAATGATAACATCATCCATTGTCAATTAAAAAATAACTCAAGTAATCTAAATACGCATTTATTTGACCACTTCTTGACAGATTCAGCAGTATGTCCGAAATGTGGCAATCCATGTGAGGACAATACTCACTTCTTTTTCAACTGTCCACTGTATAACCAATTCAGAAATGACTTACTTGATACCCTAGCCAATCGTGTTGATGTCACGCATATCAACATTGACTTGATACTGAATGGCAGTTCCAATCTAGACGATAAATTGTACTTATCGTCCACAAATACATCAAGTGTACCAGGAGATTTTCGTAGAATTATAGATGTATGTACATGTACATATGTATATGGCTATATAGGTATGTACATGAATGTGTACATGTATGTATATACTATTGTATTTTCAGATATGTTTTGTCACAATGCTATAATTTTTTTTTATATATTATCATCTTTCTTCCTTTTTTATTGTAATTTTTATTTTTTTGTGTGTCTGTTTTCTCAGTTATCTTAAATTCCAAAATTAACTATTGGTTACAGAAACTCATACTAAAACCATTATATTTTGTAATAATCGGTACATTTTTATATATATTTCGTATTGGTTTCCAGTATGATTTTCTTTCTGTTTATTCTTTTTTTTCTCACTTAAAATCTTTCTGACAGTACAAAGTGTTACTACAAAACAATCACGGTACACATGTTTCAAAGATTCCAAGTTAATTGTCAAACCAATATATGCAAACTGTACTACAATTCCACATTTTATGTTATGTTTGATATGAATTTATTGTTTATATGTACCTTGATATGGGGGAGGTCTTACATAGGCATTGCCTGTTGTCCAATCCCATTCAGTACTTGAATAAAATATTGTTTAAATAAAGTATTATTATACGTCCCACAGGCGTTAAAAATCCTTACCGTATTTTTTCAAACAGTTTGCCTGTCAGGTTAAAATTAATTCTATGCCCCATACTGACATCTAAACTATGTCAAACTTTCCCAAGCATGTTAATAGGAAATGTAAAGTTGGTTCTTAAACTATATTGACAACACACGATAACGGCATGGGTTAATATTAATTATCTATATAGCTCGCATGATTATATCTGTTCAAGGAAATCTACGTTGATTCAGTTCTAATGACACTACATTGACTGTTTACAAACATTCAATGAATGTTTTATGTATTACATGTAATGCAAGTACCATTAAAACCATAGTTTCATACAATATATTTAAAGCAAAACTACGTAGAGTAAAAAGAGAATATTTGCAGTACTCCGAACACAAGTGCCCAAGACCCCGTACACAAGCATTAATTTTGTTTCGATTCAAATCTTAATTCAAGGCTTATCATAAATGAGGTGTTGATTGAGGCTTACTATAAATGAGGTGTTAATTGAGACTGATCACAATGAGGTGTTGAATGAAGCTTACCACAAATGAGGCGTTAATTGAGACTTATCACAATGAGGTGTTGATTGAAGCTTACCACAAATGAGGTGTTAATTGAGGCTTATCACAAATGAGGTGTTGATTGAGGCTTATCACAAATGAGGTTGATTGACGCTTACTATACTTAAGGTGTTGATTGGGGCTTATCACAAATGAGGTTTTGCTTGATTGAGGCTTACTATAAATGAGGTGTTGACTGAGGCTTATCACAAATGAGGTGTTGCTTGAGGCTTACCACAAATGGGGTGTTAATTGAGGATTACCGCAAATGAGGTGTTAATTGAGGCTTACCACAAATGAGATGTTGATTGAGGCTTACCACAAATGAGGTGTTGATTGGGGCTTATCACAAATAAGGTGTTGCTTGAGGCTTATCACAGATGAGGTGTTAAGTGAGGCTTACCACACATGGTGTGTTGTTTAAGGCTTATCACAAATAATATGTTGCTTGATGCTTATAACACAATGGTTGTAATCAAGCTTGTTGATGAAGAGTTGACTTGATGCTCATAATGAATGGAGGGTTGGCTTGATGCTCATAATGAATGGAGGGTTGGCTTGATGCTCATAATGAATGGAGGGTTGGCTTGATGCTCATAATGAATGGAGGGTTGGCTTGATGCTCATAATTAATGAGTTGTTGTTTTAGGGTCATAGCACAATACATAGTTGTGTACGAGGCTCATCTAAAACTGAGTATTTGGTTGAGACTCATCACACAAATGAAAAGATAATCATTTCTTGAGACTCGCATATACGTATATTAATTGTTTGTTTAAATTTCTGAGTATTTGGTTGAGATTCATCACACAAATGAAAAGATAATAATTTCTTGAGACTCGTATTTATACAAATTGTTTGTTTAAATTTCATGGTTCAAACTTTGAGTCTGTGGTGTTCAACATCGATTTCTGGTAAAGTTTCATTATTTTCAAATTTGTCTTTACCAGCAAGTGTTATTATAGATTCAACGAGTATGTTCCAATCAGGTTCAATGTGGCCGCCATTCTTGTCATTTACCCAGGATGCATGAGCGTAACGATGGAAAACTTTACGAAGAAATGGAGACATGTACTCCTTATTGACTTTTTCCAGCATTACCAAAAGTATTGGCTTGTGCTGAGTATAGGCTTCTTCAAGCTCCATTTTGCACCAGTTTTTCTGGCAGAATATGTTGGATACAAAAAATATAACGACTGCCGATTCCTCGATGCATTTTATAGACTCGTTATGAATAGTAAATCCAGGGCGAAAATGAATGTCTCCTATACCGATTAATTCCTTGTTTGATTTCGTCATTTCTCGTATCAGTTTCTTGAGTTGCGGGTACACTTCATCAATGACAAGGTCACCATCTTCATTGCAGAAGGAGAGAAAAACTAAAAATCTGTACTGAAACCTGTCATTCTGTATGTCTTTTAACACACACTTGTACTTTCTTTGATTAATATTTCTTCTAATTAAAGTAATAACAATTCCACCAATTCCCAGAAGAACGCCTGCAACAGTTGGCATAGCAATAGTTATCAGGTGTAATAGCTGCTGCAAGCTGCAAAACTGTTCTGTATCTTTAATGGCTGATTTAAGAATATTAACGTGTTTTCCATCTAACGAGCACTCGTATTTCATGCCTGTTTTCTGCCTGTATACAACTGGGGACGTTTTTATCCATTTGATGATTTCGACATTTTCGGCATCACACTGGCACACAAAGAGGTTAGCTGTTAGGTCTACTTGCATTTGTTTTGGTTGGGACACGTTTAGCTTCCGAAATATATAAAGTGCTTCAAGTTGTAACCTTGTAACATCTTCTATCGTTTTTATTTCATTTCCCGACAAATCAAGAAACTCCATCTTGGTCATGTGATCCAGCTTGAAACTTATGCGCGATATTTTGTTATTTGAAAGGTCTAAGACTGTAAGCCTTGAATTGTTAAGGAACACATCTGTTGGTACGTTGGTAAGTCGGTTATTTGACAGATATAAGTAGTGGAGATTTGACAATGAGGTGAATAGTTTGATGAAATCGTCTCGGTATTTCTCCTGCATCAAATACAGTTTGTTTACAGATAGATTGAGATGCTGTAAATTTGTTGATGGCGATAATACACCAGGAGAAATATATTCCATACCATTGTCTGAAAAATCTAATTCTTGAAGACTTTCCTGGGTTGTTTGGTGTATTACAGCTGTGAAGTTAACATTCTTGAAATTATTTCTCGAAAGATGAACAGATTGTAATGCAAATGGACACTTTGACAAATCTATTACATTTAAGTCGGTGAATTCTCCGTTAAAGATGTTGTTCATAAAAAGATATTGAACATTGTAGAAGAACTCTAAAGAAAGGCAGTCAAAAGCATTACCTTTATCATTTACATATTTACCAGATATCACCCAGGGCAAGGAATTTTCACTTAAATCTAATGTCCGTAAACTAGTACAGGTTGAATTAACCCAGTGAGTTAGACCCACAATGGGCGACCGCTGTAACTTTACGTGTTCAGTTACATTGCACATCTGGTACATGTATTTAAAATCCAGTGAGGCAATATTCAAATCTGAGAGATCAAGATATTTAACTGATTCTCGCCAAGCAAGACTTTCAAAAAAATCTTTACCTAAAGTCACGGGAGCTGTGAACATTCTATTAAGTTTTGCTATATTTAGGTTTTCTAAGTTAGGCAAAATAGTAAATCCATGTTCAGATTGATCAGAAATAGCTGCAGTTACAGGTTCCACAGGCAGATTCTGGTTGACTGACAAGTCCAAAGTGGTAATATTCAGTCCCTCGGAAAATAGTTCTTTGTCTATGGATTCCAAATCTTTACCATGTATTCCCAAGGTTTCCAGATTATCAAGTCCATTAAACATGCCTTTCTTGAATTCTAAGGACTTCCCAGAGTCCGCAGAGATGTCCAGCATTTCGACTTTTCTCCAAGAAATATCTTCAAACTGATGTTGTGTCAAGTTGTCCAGATCGAACAAATGTAAAAGTACCTTTGTAACATTGTTTGGAATTGAAGCAGGAAGTCCGTTACCATGGCAGCGTAGAATGTCATTTTCACACGAGCAGTTGTGCGGACATGCATGTGTGAAGTTGCTTAGTAGACTAAGTGATATCAGAACTCCAGATACATGTATTACATTCATTTTTATTAGAATTATTTACAGTTGCTTAGTTATGAATTGTAATGCTATACTGCATGGTTATAAATACACACTTTTAAAATGTTATTACGTAATTATGAATTTCTATATTCTGTTCGTGTTTTATTTTGACATGTTTAAGTCCAAAAGTTTTACATCTGAATGTCGATTTTCACTGAAATGTAAATATTTATATACAGTTATTTATAGTTACTAATATATAGTTATTTATAGTTGCTTATAAACAGTTATTTAATGTATTCAGGGAAACTACCTGGTAGTTTTACATATGTGCATGGGCAGATCCAGGGGTGGTGGTGCAGAGCCGGTGTGTGTGCTCTCTCACCACCACCCCCACCCCCTAAAACCTGGCCAAGTATGTTTACACCTGCCATAAAAAGGCCTATGCCATCCCCATACCCCTACCACCACCCCCCACTAAAAAATGACAAAAGAAGTGGGTTTTTTGGAGGGATTTTCTGCTTGTTAACCCAAGAAAGATGGTTACGCCTCCCTAAAAAATGGAACACAAGTTTTGTTACTATGTATATCCTGTATCCATTTTGCCTCAAACGTTTAAGTTAAAACATATTCTGTTCCAAAAAAAAAATAAGCATAACAAAAAAATAATTTTACTGTATTATATAAGTGTGTAATCCTGTTTCCACAGAAATTCTATATATACTTACTCCAATGCAACAGACTTTTATTTTTCAAGTTATTGTTTAGAGTTTTAGAACACCATTACACTTAAAGACGAAACCCTTAACCCGCTAAGCATGACTATAATAGCTTTTGATACATGTAACTCGCAGGTTGATCAGGGTTTACAATGTCCAGCTGCTGATCAGTCAATTTTCAAAACACCTCTTTGTCACATAAATGGAATGGTCTCAATTCAAAGAAAGAACTCCGTTATATATAGCGGGTTAAGGGTTAATACCCTGTTCATCATACATGATCTGCACATCCTTTGAACACTCCGCCAATCCAGTTTTCTTCGGGATCCTGCCTCGTGTGTATCACGGCACTTCGGTATGTTCAACATCTTGATCGCCGGAAGGCAACGGCACAGAAAATAGTGCACTGTTGCTATGTTAACGATATGGCCTCTAGCCACACGTGTTGATGTATAATTTGCGTTGAGTGTTTGTTTTTTACAATGCAGATGAAGGCTTTATCACTGCTTTCATGTGAATAAACTATTGATGGAGCAATCGGCTGAATAACATTGCAACATTTGGATGATACCTTTGATTTTGAATGCAAATTTGTTTTGGCGGGAATCTAAGACGTAACCAATATGGAAACCTGCGTATTACATTCGAGTAATGCTGCAAAGCAGTGTACGAGATGTTGCGAATGCTGCAAAGCAGTATACGAGATGTTGCGAATGCTGCAAAGCAGTGTACGAGATGTTGCGAATGCATATTTTAATCAGTTCTTTTTTAAGTAGTTAAGGCCATAATAAATTAATTGCTAGATTCTCATCCCCGCCCGCCCCATTTTTTTATGCCACCCCTGTAATTTTTATTTCTTCTTCTTCAAAAAAAAAAAAAATAATAAAAAAAATTGCTGAAAGTATGAAACACTATTAAAAATGTGTTTTAAATCTTGGAAGTACTCAGTAGTATGTTTTACTATTTTTGCCTTGTGCCGAGGCCATTTTCCATTTGTCGTATAAAATAAAAAATAAAATTTCACCCCCGCCCCTATTTTGAAATAAATTTGGATGAGAAACTAGCAATTAATTTATTATGGCCTTATGTATATTGCCTATAGGAAATTAAGTTTTGAATTATCAAAGAATATGTCATAATTATTAAGTTATTAAGTCTGCTACTTGAAGGATATTGGAAATGTGTTTACCACACTAGGTCAGAGAATATATTAAATTGATGAGATATTTTTATCAAGCAGGAAGGAACGTGATATACTTCTTAAATTTTCTTTCAGTTTAAATAAACAGCTTGAAAAAGTGTATAAAAATCTGGAAGTTTATATTAGTATAGACACTGACTAAAGATGTCATCATCTTGTATATCAAATACAGTTATAAGTGGCTGGTGCTAGTGGTTGAATAGCTACTGTATTGCCGTAGCCAGACCTTAATTAACCCTTAACCCACTACATATATATAATGGACTGTTCTTTCTTTAAATCTAGACCATTCCATTATGTTACAAAGGGGTGTTTTGGTTAAATGACTGATGAGCAGCCAGACATTGTAAACCCTGATCAGCATGCAAGTTACTCGCAGGCTGATCTGGGTTTACACTGGCTGCAAAGGCTGTTGAAGTCGCCCTTAGCAGGCTAAGAGTCAACACCAAGGCAAATCCCCAGCCCCAAACTACAACAATATGACATTTAATGTTATATTATTTATTATGTCTCCCACCAGGAAGTGGAGGTGACATATTGTTTTTGCTGTGTCCGGCCATTTGTCACAAATGTTGTCACTGCAAAGGTAAATTGACTGGAAGCATAGGTATAAAGTCTAGTTGTGCATGTTGGGCTTGAAATGACGGAGTTATGGCCCTTGGACATTTTAGCTTTAAGTGTGTTGTCGCCCCTGATGTCTAGTTGTGCATATCGCGTTTGTGTTCCAGTTCGATGATTTTCAACAGCGTTATGGCCCTTTGGCATTTTAACTTTAAATTTGTTGTCAACGCTTCTCCTCCTAAACTGCTTGTTAGATTTCGTGGACACTTGGCAGGAAGCATCGTTATGATATCTAGTTGTGCATATCGCATTTGTTTTCTGGTTCAGTGGTTTTTGACGAAGTTATGACTCGTTGATATTTTATGTTTAAATGTGTTGTTGCCGCTACATCTCCTAAATCGCTTGTTGGATTTCAACGAAACTTGGCAGGAAGAATCAGTATAATGTCTGGATGTGCATATCTTGTTTGTGTTTTGGTTTGAAGATATTTGACAAAGTTATGACCCTTTGACATTTTAAGTTTAAATGTGTTGTTGTCGCTACATCTCCTAAATCGCTTGTTGGATTTCAACGAAACTTGGCAGAAAGCATTGGTATAATGTCTGGATGTGCATATCTTGTTTTGTGTTTTGGTTTGATGATATTTGACGGAGTTATGGCCCTTTGACATTTTTTATAATTTAACTTGACAGCTTGTTGGATTGACATCAGTATGTCTCTATCACAACTAGGTCAATATGAATGACCAAAACCTACTTTTCGGACTAAGTTAATTAACACTGACGTTTTATTTTATATTATTGACAGTGCTACAGAGGTGCATCTGTGTCCCATGGACACATTTTGTAGTTTTACTATTGGTTTTGTATTTTCATGTTACATCAAAAGAATTTTCCACAAATGTGATCATAAAATATTCCCTATCCACTTCCAAAAATATCAGATATGTTTAAAAGTGGATAGTGAATATTTTAATAATATATAAGATATTATATCTTAACAAAGTTGTGCCCTATTCTCTATCAAACTTAACTAGGTTGTGCAGTGGGGGCAATCACCTGTTTTTCTCCAAAAATAATTTTAGTTTTCCCTATAATCGGCCAAAACAAACCGAGTCACTTGCCTGGTGCACCTCAGCATGGCTACGGCACTGTTCTCCACAATATTTGAATCTGATAGTGTAACCTGCTTTCTATCTTTTTATTTATTACAGACGAGGTCATTTGAATTTGATAAATTCCAACTTTTCAAGGCATTTGTTAGCCCTTAACCCGCTAAGCACGACTATAATAGCCTTTGCGTCGATTGTAAACCCAGATCAGCCTCAGATCAGCCTGCGAGTAACTGATCAGGGTTTACAATGTCCGACTGCTGATCAGTCATTTCCCAAAAACACCCCTTTGTTACATAAATTTATCTAAATATTTGATTTTTAGCTCTACTGAGCTTATGGGATGCCGAGTTGTCCGTCCGTCGTTAACTTTAGTCTCGTTAAGACGATAGAGCCTTCATTTTTCATCTGATCTTTACCAAACTTAACCAGATTGTTAATGTCAATGAAAGCTTGGACAAGTTCGAAAACCAGCCAAATCGTACCATTAACAGCAGAGTTATGTCCCTTGATTTAGTTAAAAATGCTATATTTTGCCTCGTTAAGACGATAAGGGCATTCATTTTTCATCTGATCTTTGCCAAACTTTACCAGATTTTATGTTGTTGTTGTTTTTTGGAATTTTTGATGGTTTTTTTCTCAAAAAAAATTTGAATTTTAATGTCAAGTTCGAAAACCAGCCAGATCTCCCCAGTAACAGCGGAGTTATGGCCCTTGATTAGTTAAAAATGCTATATTTTGCCTCGTTAAGACGATAGGGCCTTCATTTTTCATCCGATCTTTACCAAACTTTACTAGATTGTTAATGTCAATAAAAGCTCGGATAAGTTCGAAAACCAACCAGGTCGGACCAGTAACAGCGGAGTTATGGCCCTTGATTTAGTTAAAAATGTTATATTTTGCCTCGTTAAGACGATAGAGCATTCATTTTTCATCTGATCTTTGCCAAACTTTACCAGATTGTTAATGTCAATTGAAGCTTGGACAAGTTTGAAAACCAGCCAAATCGGACCAGTAACAGCGGAGTTATGTCCCTTGATTTAGTTAAAAATGCTATATTTTGCCTTGTTAAGACACTAGGGCATTCATTTTCATCTGATCTTTGCAAAACTTTACCAGATTTTATGTTGTTGTTTTTAGCTCTACTGATCAGAGATCAGCAGAGCTTATGCCGTGGTGCGGCGTCCGTCGTCCGTCTGTCCGTCTGTCCGTAAACTTTTATTTGTAGCGACTTCACAGCTGAAACTACTGGATGGATATTCATGAAACTTAACAGAAATGTTGCCCATAAAGTCTAGTTGATCCTAGCAAAAATTCATGTTGATGTGAAATCCAAGATGGCCGCCAAAGCTAAAAATAGAGTTTTAAAATACAAGTTTGTAGCGACTTCTTCTTGAAAACTATAAGTGATATTGATATGGGACTTTTTCTAAAATGATCAGCATGACATGATGTTGATCCTAGTCAAAAATCGTTTTGATTCAACGTTAAACATGGCTGCCAGCGGCCATCTTTGTTTACATAGAGTTATATAGTAAAAACTTGTAGCGACTACTTCTCTGAAACTACTTGGCGGATTGTCATGAAACTTTACAGGAATGTTGCTCTTGATGTCTAATTGATCCTAGAAAAATTTCAGGTCGGCCGGAAATTCAAGATGGCCGTCACAGCTAAAAATAGATTTTTAAAAAATAAGTTTGTAGCGACTACTTCTTGAAAACTATAAGTGATATTGATATGGGACTTTTTCTAAAATGATCAGCATTACATGATGTTGATCCTAGTCAAAAATCGTTTTGATTCAACGTTAAACATGGCTGCCAGCGGCCATCTTTGTTTACATAGAGTTATATAGTAAAAACTTGTAGCGACTACTTCTCTGAAACTACTTGGCGGATTGTCATGAAACTTTACAGGAATGTTGCTCTTGATGTCTAATTGATCCTATCAAAATTTCAGGTCGGCCGGAAATTCAAGATGGCCGTCACAGCTAAAAATAGATTTTTAAAAAATAAGTTTGTAGCGACTACTTCTTGAAAACTATAAGTGATATTGATATGGGACTTTTCTAAAATGATCAGCATGACATGATGTAGATCCTTGTGGAAAATTATTTTGATTCGACGTTAAACATGGCTGCCAGTGGCCATCTTTGGTTACATAGAGTTATATAGTAAAAACTTGTAGCGACTACTCCTCTGAAACTACTTGACGGATGTTCATGAAACTTCACAGGAATGTTGCTCTTGATGTCTAGTTGATCCTAGAAAAATTTCAGGTCGGCCGGAAATTCAAGATGGCCGCCACAGCTAAAAATAGATTTACAATAAATAAGTTTGTAGCGACTACTTCTTCAAAACAATAAGAGATATTGATATGGGACTTTTTCTAAAATGATCAGTATGACATGATGTTGGTCCTTGTCGAAAATCGTTTTGATTTGACCTTAAACATGGCTGCTTTGTTTACATAGAGTTATATAATGAAAACTTTTAGCGACTACTTCTTTGAAACTACCTGACGGATTTTCATGAAACTTCACAGGAATGTTGCTCTTAATGTCTTATTGATCTTAGCAAAATTTCAGGTCGGCCGGAAATTCAAGATGGCCTCCACGGTTAAAAATAGATTTTCAAAAAACAAGTCTGTAGCGACTACTTCCTGAAATCAAAATCAATCAGTAGAGCTTCAAGGTCATTGACCTCTTGTTTGATATTTTTGATGTTTTTTTTTTTGGATTTTTTTTTTAGCGCTATTTTGGACCAGTCGGACCAGTAACAGAGGAGTTATAGCTGTTAATTTAGTTAAAAATGCTATATTTTGCCTCGTTAATACGGTAGGGCATTCATTTTTCATCTGATCTTTACCAAACTTTACCAGATTCTTTAGTTATGTCCCTTGATTTAGTCAAAAAACTGTGTTTTGCCCGAAACTTTCAAAAAAACGTAAATGGCAGTCACTCGCTTCATTGATGTTATAAGAGCCATGTTAGCCAGTAGAGCGCCCTCTTGGGCCTCTTGTTTTATTTTTTTAAATGTTTTTAGCTCTACTGATCAGAGATCAGCAGAGCTTATGCCGTGGTGCGGCGTCCGTCGTCCGTCTGTCCAACTGTCTGTCTGTCTGTCCGTCTGTCTGTCCGTAAACTTTTTACTACTGAATGGATTTTCATGAAACTTTACAGAAATGTTGCCCATGAAGTCTAGTTGATCCTAGCAAAAATTCATGTTGATGTGAAATCCAAGATGGCCACCAGATCTAAAAATAGGTTTTTAAAAAACAAGTTTGTAGGGACTTCTATATGAAAACTATAAGTGATATTGATATGGGACTTTTTCTAAAATGATCAGCATGACATGATGTTGGTCCTTGTCGAAAATCGTTTTGATTCGACGTTAAACATGGCTGCCAGCGTCCATCTTTGTTTACATAGAGTTATATAATGAAAACTTGTAGCAACTACTCCTCTGAAACTACTTGATGGATTTTCATGAAACTTCACAGGAATGTTGCTCTTGATGTCTAATTGATCCTAGCAAAATTTCAGGTCGGCCGGAAATTCAAGATGGCCGTCACGGCTAAAAATAGATTTTTAAAATACAAGTTTGTAGCGACTACTTCTTGAAAACTATAAGTGATATTGATATGGGACTTTTTCTAAAATGATCAGCATGACATGATGTTGGTCCTTGTCAAAAATCGTTTTGATTCAACGTTAAACATGGCTGCCAGAGGCCATCTTTGTTTACATACAGTTATATAATAAAAACTTGTAGCGACTACTCCTTTGAAACTACTTGAAAGATTTTCATGAAACTTTACAGGAATATTGCTCTTAATGTCTAATTGATCCTAGCAAAATTTCAGATCAGCCAGAAATTCAAGATGGCCACCACAGCTAAAAATAGATTTTTAAAAAAGAAGTTTGTAGCGACTACGTCTTGAAAACTATAAGTGATATTGATATGGGACTTTTTCTAAAATGATCAGCATGACATGATGGTTATAAGTCAACATTATTTTGATTCGACGTTAAACATGGCTGCCAGTGGCCATCTTTGTTTACATAGAGTTATATAATGAAAACTTGTAGCGAATACTCCTCTGAAACTACTTGACGGATTTTCTTGAAACTTCACAGGAATGTTGCTCTTGATGTCTAATTGATCCTAGCAAAATTTCAGGTCGCCCAGAAATTCAAGATGGCTGCCATGGCTAAAAATAGATTTTCAAAATACAAGTTTGTAGCGACTACTACTTGAAAACTATAAGTGATATTGATATTGGACTTTTTGTAAAATGATCAGCATGACATGATGTTGGTCCTTGTCAAAAATTGTTTTGATTCAACGTTAAACATGGCTGCCAGCAGCCATCTTTGTTTACATAGAGTTATATAGTAAAAACTTGTAGCGACTAATCCTTTGAAACTACTTGGCAGATTTTCATGAAACTTTACAGGAATGTTGCTCTTAATGTTTAATTGATCCTAGCAAATTTTCAGATCGGCCAGAAATTCAAGATGGCCGCCACAGCTAAAATTAGATTTTTTAAAAAAGAAGTTTGTAGCGACTACGTCTTGAAAACTATAAGTGATATTGATATGGGACTTTTTGTAAAATGATCAGCATGACATGATGGTTATCAGAGTCAAACATTATTTTGATTCGACATTAAACATGGCTGTCAGCGGCCATCTTTGTTTACATAGAGTTATATAATGAAAACTTGTAGCGACTATTCCTGTGAAACTACTTGACGGATTTTCATGAAACTTCACAAGAATGTTGCTCTTGATGTCTAATTGATCCTAGCAAAATTTCAGGTCGGCCGGAAATTCAAGATGGTCACCACGGCTAAAAATAATTTTTCAAAAAACAAGTCCGTACTTCCTGAAATCAAAATCAATCAGTAGAGCTTCAAGGTCATTGACCTCTTGTTTTAAATTTATTTTTATTATCTCTACTGGCCAAGTTCGAAAACCAGCTAGATTGGGCCTCTTGTTTATCCGATCTTTACCAAACTTTACCAAATTGTTAATGTCAATGATAGCTCGGACAAAAACCAGCCAGATCTGACCAGTAACAGCGGAGTTATGGCCCTTGATTAGTTAAAAATGCTATATTTTGCCTCGTTAAGACGATAGGGCCTTCATTTTTCATCCGATTTTTACCAAACTTTACAAGATTGTTAATGTCAATAAAAGCTTGGATGGATAAGTTCGAAAACCAACCAGGTCGGACCAGTAACAGCGGAGTTATGGCCCTTGATTTAGTTAAAAATGTTATATTTTGCCTCGTTAAGACGATAGGGCCTTCATTCTTCATCAGATCTTTACCAAACTTTACCATATTTTTCTTTTTTCTTTTATTATATTTTTAGATCACCTGAGCAAAGGTGATCTATTGGGATCACTTTTCGTCCGTCGTCGTTAACTTTTGCTTCAAACAACTTCTCCTCAGAAACCGCTTGGCCAATTTTGACCAAACTTCACGTGGATGATCCATAGCTTTTTAGATTTGTTCAAAAGACATCCAAGATGGCCACCATTACCATATATGGTCGAAATCTTAAAAAATCTTCTTCTTAAGAACCGCTGGACAGATTTCAACAGTTTTTCTTTTAAAATGATTGCCAACGCCTAGACTATTAAGTTTGTTCAAATGAAGTTCCCGGGGTCAAAAATGACCTTGCCCTGGGGGTCCAAAGTTTGTATATTGGGATTTTGCATGTTTTTCATAGACTTGTATAGAAAACAACTTTAAAAAATCTTCTCTGAAACCACAAGGTACAGAGCTTTCATGTATTACATGTAGTATCAGATTATGGTCCTCTACTAAGTTTGTTCAAATGGTGACCTTGGGGTTAAATTTGGCCCTGCCCCGGGGGTCACAGTTTTACATAGACATATAGGGAAAAACTGAAAAAATATCTTTCTCTGAAACTGCTTGAGCCAGATGTTTAATATTTTGCATTTACTATAAGATTATGGTCCTTTACCAAGTTTGTTCAAATGGTGACCCTAGGGTCACATTTGGCCTAGCCCCAGGGGTCACATGTTTTACATAGACTTGTATAGGGAAAATCTTCTTCTCTGAAACTGCTTGAGCCAGATGTTTAATATTTTGCATTTACTATAAGCTTATGATCCTCTACCAAGTTTGTTCAAATGGTGAACCTGGTGTCAAATTTGGCCTCGTCCCGGGCGTCACAGTTTTACATAGATTTATATAGTAAAAAAAAATAAAAAATCTTCTCTGCAACTACAAGAGCCAGAGGTTTAATATTTTGCATTTACTGTGAGCTTATGGCCCTTTACCAAGTTTATTCAAATGGTGACCCTGGTGTCACATTTGGCCATGCCCCAGGGGTCACATGTTTTACATAGACTTGTATAGGGAAAAAATCAAAAAAATCTCCTCTGAAACCACAAGGCACACAGCTCTCATATATTACATGTAGCCCTGGGGTCACATTTGGCAATGTCCCAGGGGTTACACTCTAGCACCTTCATTTTGTATTTGATCTTTACCAGACTTTGTTAGTGTCTTTATATCAATGTTGTTAACACAACAGAGACCCCATTTCTTGAACAATCTTAACAAAACTTGCACGGATTGGATATGACCATGAGATTTCATGTGATCGATATAGGGTCATCTTGGCCGTCTTGTTCTTTTTTTAAATTTAAAAAAAATAAATATATATATATATATATTTATTTTTTATTTTTTCCTTTTTTTATTATCTCTACTGGCCAAATTCGAAAACCAGCAAAATCGGACCAGTAACGGCTCTTGATTTAGTTAAAAATGCCATATTTTGCCTCTTTAAAACGATAGTCACTCGCTTCATTGTTTTTGTGTTTTTTGTGTTTTTTTGTTTGTTTTTTGAGTTTTCAATTGTTCTTTATTATTAAATATATCATTGTTTCAATATAATTTAATGGAATTTTATGACATTCAAATCTGTGATATAAGAAACATTGTGGTAATATGTGGTACATTCTATGAAAACATCTTAATAAGTTATGCTTATTATAAAACTATGATTATTGTAACTAAAGTATATAAGTAACTTTAGCCTGAAATGAAATCAACAGTTAGTAATATGCACACAAAATCTGCATTGAACTATTCTTATATCTATTAATGATCGAAAAAAGCAAGTTATGCAGAAAAAATAACGGGATCATGAGTTTTAAAAGAAAATCAAGATTGTTTTGTGTCCCTTAAAAGAAAAAAAAATTAAACATGGACAATATTTTGTATTTAATGGAAATCATTGAAATGGATTTTTACTAGTTGTAATATAATAACTTAAGAATACACAAAGAGTTCTGACAAGGCTGACAGACACTCCATTGAATAAACCATTCACCATACATAATTTGAGGGTTTGCATTATATAAGTCCGTTCTTTATTCAAATGTAGTAAACAACTTCTACACTTAACCCACTATACAAAGACAGACGTAATTATGCATGACCAAAATGACTGGTTCTCTAAATATAAAGTATTCACAGCTACAGTTAATAATAAAACAGGTAAAATTACACAGGCGCGCAGTCTATTAATAGGTATTAAACTTCCTGACAACCGCACAGCTCAACAAACAAGTGATAAAATGGCTACATCGAGAGGACAAAAGTTTTCAGCCTCAGAAAACCTAGCTTCTGATGAATTTTTTGATTACGTTTGCTCGCCATGTGCACGGGATAATAACAGCAAAGAAGCTGTAACATTTTGCACGGCATGTAAAGGTTATTTCTGCAAGGCTTGCAGGAGTTTCATAATAAGTTTAGAGGGACTACTGATCATAGAAATAAGCTATTGGATCAAGCCGAGATGAAAAAAAGGGGACCACTGAAACCACGGGCCACGATAACGGAGAAATGTGAATTACATGGGGATTAGTTGGTGGACATGTTCTGTCATTGATGTTATTAGGGCCATATTAGCCAGTAGAGCGTCCACAGGCCCTCTTGGGCCTCTTTTTTTTATATTTATTCATTTATTTGTATGTATTTATGGAGATTCTCATACTTCCAGGTTATTTCAAGGGCGTTCCCTATTTGGTACAGCAATTTCCTGCGCGTTATCGGGCCTGTCATTATTACTGTTCATGATCACAGGGACATGGGGCCTGGCATTTAACTCTGTATTCTTGTTTTTGGCTGGAGCATTCAACTGTGGGCCAGACACAATTTTAGGTAAGCCGTCAATAAACACAATGACATTTTTCACACTATTTCCCCCTTGAAAAATGGTATTTATTACTTATTTTCAGTACCATGACTCATTTAAACAAATCATTTACTGGTATGTGCATATATATTTGAGAGGCAAGCAGCATTTGATTTCTATTTAACAGCTTACCATTTAAATTTCTATTTTACTTGTAGGGTTTTTACTTTCACACAATCTTGTTATCACCAACTGCTACATGAATTAATATGCCATCCATGGGCTGAATGTGGTCTCGCATCGTAGATTTCTTGGTGGTTTGCCTTTATCTCCATATATAGCTTCTTTCTCCATCTACAGGAGGGTCCGTACCAGCAGAGTTGGGAGAGATGGATGGTAGAAATGCTGCAGCAGCAACAGTTGGACTGGTTAACGGTATGTGTATGTTTACAGGCTCAAATGCTGGATTAACCAGATATCCATCTAACAAGCTGGTTGGCTAGCAGACTATTATTTACTTAGTTGTTCATCAGATTTGCTGACAGACAGTTAGATTAGCTGAAGGTCTTTCAATCTGATTGTCTGGCTAATTTATGACTGGTTGTCTGGCCTATTTATGACTGGTTATCTGGTCTGTTAACTGGTTGTTGGGCCTATTTATGATTGGTTGTTTGGCCTATTTATAACTGTTTGTCGGATCTGACTGGTTGTCAGGCCTATTTATGATTGGTTGTTTGGTCTATTTGTGACTGTTTGTTTGACCTATTTATGACTAGTTGTCTAGTCTATTTGGCCTAATTATGACCAGTTGTCTGGCCTATTTATGACTGGTTGTCTAGTCTATGAATAGTTGTCTGGCCTATTTATGATTATTTGGCTATTTATGACTGGTTGTCTGGTCTATTTATGACTGGTTGTCTAGTCTAAGTTTGGCCTAATTATGATTGGTTGTCTGGTCTATTTATGACTGGTTGTCTCTGGCCAATTTATGACTAGTTGTCTTGACTAACCAGTTTTAAAATATGACTGGTCTTCTGGCCTGTTTATGGTTGTCTGGCCTATTTATGACTGGTTGTCTGGACTGTTGATGATTGCTTGTTTGGCCTAATTATGATTGGTTGTCTGGCCTATTTATGACTGGTTCTCTGGCCTATTTATGACTGGTTCTCTGGCCTATTTATGACTGGTTCTCTGGCCTATAAATGACTGTTGTCTAGCTTGCTATCCATCTGATTTACTACAAAGAAGCTATACTTCCACTTGCATCTCCTGTCTGTCTGTGTAACTAATGCACAAACCTGATTTTATGTCCATTCTCTTTTAGACAGCTGCTGGATTACCCGTCTGTATCACCCTTGATAATAACATTATAATGAATGTAGTATACAGATCTCCTGTCTTTAATGTTGTTTTTATGCCCCCACCACTGAAGATGGTGTTCAGCTTGTCCATCCTTTCATCCGTCCATCCCGGAAATGTTGTGTGTCCAACTCCTCACACAGTTTTCCACAGATTGGTATGAAAATGTTCAGGATGGTTCACTATGATGCTAAGATGTGTATATTTATTCGACGTAAAAATCAAACATGTATTACCACAGTTAGGGCCATTTGTCTTCAAAATTGACATAGAAAAATGTGCACATCTATAACTCTTTCAGTATTTTATAAAATCGTTCACCAGATACCAAGTTGTACTTATCAAGAAACTTTTACGCCCATCATGTGGACACAATTGTTGTTTGTTGTCTGATTTTCAGCGTTGTCTGTCACATGTTCATGTAATGATATTTGCTGGTTATATTGTCAGGCCAAAATCTAGTATAATTATTGGTCCCGTTCTAGATTCTATCTGCATCTAATTTCATTTCCCATACTTTACTTTGCAGGTTTTGGCAGTGTAGGGACGTTTATAGAGGGACCTATAATTGGTGTTATAGCGACAGCGTACGGCTGGTCAGGAATGTTCTATTTCATGATAGGAGTGACATTTTTTGGTAGTTTTTCTGTGTTCCGAGCCTCTGTGATAAAGTCCCGACTACCAAAGCCTATTCCGGATGAAATCCCTTTAAAGGAGCTGCTGTTATGACAAACTGAATATTAATTTGTACTGTTTTATTTATTTATTTCAATTAAACATTAATTTCATCAACATATTTTTTATACATACATTTTTTTAGCGGGAAAAATAAATACCATCAAATATAAATACTGATTGACACTTTTGATTTATACCATTTGATGTGTACCTTTTTAGCTCTACTGGCCGAACGAAGGCCAGCAGAGCTTATGGGATGCCGAGTTGTCGGTTGTCGGTCGTTAACTTTTGTCTCGTTAAGACGATAAGGCCTTCATTTTTCATCTGATCTTTACCAAACTTTACCAGATTGTTAGTGTCAATGAAAGCTCGGACAAGTTCGAAAACCAGTCAAATCAGACCAGTAACAGCGGAGTTATGGCCCTTGATTTAGTTAAAAATGCTATATTTTGCCTCATTAAGACGATAGGGCGTTCATTTTTTATCCGATCTTTACCAAACTTTACCAGATTGTTAGTGTCAATAAAAGCTGGGATAAGTTCGAAAACCAACCAGGTTGGACCAGTAACAGCAGAGTTATGGCCCTTGATTTAGTTAAAAATACTATATTTTTCCTCGTTAAGACGATAGGGCCTTCGTTTTTCATCTGATCTTTACCAAACATATTGTTAATGTCAATGAAAGCTCGGACAAGTTCGAAAACCAGCCAGATCGGACCAGTAACAGCGAAGTCATGGCCCTTGATTTAGTTAAAAATGCTATATTTTGCCTTGTTAAGACAATAGGGCCTTCATTTTTCATCCGATCTTTACCAAATTTTACCAGATTGTTAATGTCAATAAAAGCTCAGACTTATTTGAAAACTAGCCAAATCGGACCAGTAACAGCGGAGTTATGGCCCTTGTTTTCGTTAAATATTCTATATTTTGCCTTGTTAAGGCGATAGGTCCTTCATTATTTTTTATCTGATCTTTACCAAACATTACCAGATTTTTTTACTTTATTTTTCTTTTATTATTTTTATATATTTATTTTTTTAAATTTTTAATTTTTTATTTTTTTTTATTTTTTTTTATTTTTTTTTTTATTATTTTTTTTTATTATCTCTACTGACCAAGTTCGAAAACCAGCCAGATCGGACCAGTAATGGCGGAGTTATGGCTCTTGATTTAGTTTAAAATGCTATATTTTGCCTCTTTTAAGACGATAGTCACTCGCTTCATTGATGTTATAAGAGCCATATTAGCCAGTAGTGCGTCCACAGGCCCTCTTGGGCCTCTTGTTTTCCGTTTGGTGTGCAATAGCAATTGCCTCGGCGATTTCTGTTTCTGTTAAAAACGGGTTACTGAAATTGATGAGGCAGTTCCAATTGTTCAGTGGGTGCGGAGAACACCAAAGCAACAAGAATTACATGGTTAGTAACTTAGAATTTCAGCTGTATTTTGGCGAGTGTTAGAAGAGTGATAAATGCGAGCCTTTGGCGAGTATTTATCACTTTTTGACACGAGCCAAAATACAACTGAAATTCTAAATTACTAACCATGTAAACATTTTTTATCATGCAACTGTTTTAAATAACATAATTTACCTGAAAAACAATGGAAATGTGCAGTTTACGTCTGCTGCCGTCAAAATACAAATGGAGGATAGTTTGTTAGGGGAAGTAACTTTGGTAATAAATGTTTAAGTATATTTATACCGATAATAAATGCAAAATACTTGTGCTAATGTATTGCATTTTTAAATTGATAAGTATAACAAATAGTGTGTATATTTGTAGTTTAAATTGCTGATTCCTGACTTCTTAAGTCATCGAATAATAGCGTGTGTAGCCACCAGCATAATACAGCAGTTGGGCAGAAAATATTAGGTTAGTAGACAGTTGCTGTATTTGTATTGTAGAACCATTAGTTTCATGGTAAATTATCATACAGCAACAATATATCTGTCAACGTTCAAAATATGGATGACTGGAATCGATGCGGCAGTTTTGATTGTTTAGTGTGGTGCGGAGAACACGAAAGCAACACAATGTCATCATACGACAACGATATTTATCACATAACGTGTGGTGTGGGAGTGTAATAACACCATTCAATATTTTCGGTATTCCATTAGTGGTATAACATAACGTTAATGACATCATGGACGTCACGTTAATGTACGTTTTCTGAAGAAATTTGACGTTACAAGTTATGTTATAAATAGAATCTAACATTAGTTCTCATTCATTATTGAATGTATTAAACTCGTTAGCAAAAATTATATAATGCTCGGCAACAGTCTCGCATTATCATTTTGCCAACTCGTTTAATAAATTCAATAATAAATGAGTACTCATATAAGATCCTCTATATATAGGCTGCTATATTAATAAATGTACATTATGTGGAAGTTTTGGAGTTTTGTGATAAGTAACTTGCATCCAATTTTTTATCTAACCTGTTAAAATAATAGGCACTCATGTAAGATCCTCTATATGTTTTTGTCAAATCCACGATGTTATTCTAGAGCGAAATGACAATATGTTTATGACAGGCAAAAGATTATAAAGTTGCTACCATGTTAATGTCCCTGGGTATTAATCTATATATCTATCTATAACCTTCATCTCTGGGAGTTTCTCAAAATAATTACAACAAATATGTCTGTATTGTTTTTATTGGGATTTAAAAAGACGTAGTTCACATGAAATATTTATATACAGAAAATCAAACTGTCCAAAAACGGAGTTTTAAAATGAGTATTATTTGCATAAAACTAAACATCAATAAGTGAACCGAGAGGGCCACTGGACGCTCTACTGGCTAACATGTCTTTTGACAGTAATAGATGAAGTTAGTTATATCTGTCAATCTGATGTATACGAAAGTTGACTATTTACAAAACGATGTATTGTTATTTAAATGTGCCAACCAACCATATATTGGTCAGTGTAAAGTTTCTATTGTCAAAATGACCAGTGAATATCTGGTTGGCAATTTGCATATGAATGATGTCACCAGACGACGTTCTTATTTTGCGTACAGCTAAATGGGATATAGACAACAAAAAAATAATGGCAGAAGCAAAGTATGTACTCATTTTGTCAAAAGACTGTTTTGTAATCACTAACATTCTATGCATGTATGCATGTGTAGTATATGTATGCATGTGTATGCATGTGTAGTATATGTAAGCATGTGTAGTATATGTATGCATGTGTAGTAGGACTTAGTTGGGGTTGTATGTAAATAGATAGGTTTATAAGTGCGTTACTACTGTCTCGCCATAATCTCGTCCGCTTCACGTTTGCATTTGTTCCGAGTTCAAACCCCGCTGAGTGTACTCATTTTTCATTGTAATCTTTCCGGTCCTATTACACATGTATCATCTATAGATGGTGTGTTGCACAATAAATTCATTCATCTATTGATGATGCATACATACATATACATTATTTAGTTTGACAATCTGAAAACAAATTGATGCATGTTTATCAGAGTTACTGGAGATGATAGTGTTAACAAAAAGTCCTTGACAAATTGAGTGAATATTTTGCTTCATAAGAAAATATGCCATTTGAGAGGCAACAATTTAGGCAACAAACAGGAAGAAAGAGAATCAAAAGATTCGTATGTAGCTAGACTGAGGCTGAAGGCAGAGACGTGAATTTAGGGACAACAAAGAGGAGTATGTAACAATGTGTGCATTTTTCAAGGAGTCGAACATATTGAACCGTTTTTAAATATTTTTAAACAAAAAGCTAGAGATCATTTTATTCAAAATTAGGACAAACAGTTAAACAATTCAAGATGAGCACATACTTACTTCCTTTTCTCTTTAAAACTAAACTGCTAAAGAATATATTTCCATTGACTGGAAATAGAAACAGCATGATGGCATAATCTACAAAGAGAAGGAAGTAAATGTCAACTTTGTAATTCCTTAGAAGATGAATTCCATTTTATATTGGAATGCCCTTTATTTTATGAATTTAGATGTGATACCAAGACCAATACCAAATTTGATTCCAGAGCAAGAAGAAATGTTATTGGAGGAAATACTTGGGAATTTCTCAATCAAAAAGGGATCAAATGCAAAAATGATAAACGAAACAATACATTGTATATGCCTATGGATCAAAATTGCAACTGGATGTTGCAGGAGTGGTCTTGACCAATGTGTGTTGAGGAAAATATGATGTAGAATGAATGGCAAAGGACAGTCATTATTAAGCTTTTGTATGGTGTTTTACGTCATTTTTCTAACACATGTAAGGTTATATACGACGGTCGATTTTTTGTGGTGGAGGCAGACCACCCTTCCCGTCATGGGTAAGAATCGAAACTTCCTCATAAGTGGAGCTCCCAGTGGGATTCAAACCCACAGCAGTGAGAGGCGAAGGTTACAAGGCAACGTTGTTAACCATTCGGCCACGGAGACGTTATTAAGCAATAACACATTAACGAATCTTTGAGTATTTAAAATTGAGAGACAGATTAGTGATCAGCAAAACTGCCAGCTGTTTTTCAGGTTTTGGAAAACAAGAATATCAGTTAGATATTCTGATCGACCATCTGACTAGTCAAGTTCTGTACTCGCTGCGTGAGAGACTGGAGCATAAGGGTCATTGAATGTGTCGATAGACTTTTAAAATTGGTTTCACCCCTGGTCATTGTGCCGAAAATCCAACAATGACATTCATGTAGGCGTGGATATGAGACAGTCCAACACGTTCTACACCCAATCCCAACATTGGCTGAAGTGCTTCAATACTACAGCAAATTTTCTCATAATTGAATTGAATTGGGTTTTAAGGCGCACCAACACATGAAAAGGTTATATGGCGCCTAACAGGCATGAACATGCCAGGCTCATCTTCCATGTACATCGAGATAAAATATGGAAAATGGGCCTAGAACCTTCTCACCCTGAACTGCAGAGTTGCTGCAAATTCTATCGTAGAAACTCCATTTACGCTGGAGCCACGTTTATTGTTTTTCTGCCACTGCTCTTTTGATGCGAGCGAGATCTTAGGTTCAGTCAATGACAATGCATACCAATCTGGCAAATTTGTTGTGAGGCAGCTATCCCCGGTGCCATAAATCGAGTGAAATTGAGGAAGCATTGGATGATGATGATAAAATCAACAGTTTACGCAAATGTTTAGAATCGGTAGAATGGCATTTATTGCAAAAAAAGCAATATTTGCCAATCGAAGATGAATTCTGCATTATTGATTGGAAGATACAAGAATTGTAGACCTGAACATCTCAGAAAACGTGTATTAACATCAGCACACAAGGGCCATCAGGGCATAGTAGCGATGAAATATCATCTTAGGCAAAAAGTTTGGTGGCCAGGTATAGATAAGCAGGTAGAAACTTTCTGCAAAACGTGTCACGGTACAAATTAGTTGGTCAGCTTACTAGTCCAGAGTCTTATCACCAGAACAGACCTACTGACAGGTCCATGGCAAGATTTAGCCGCAGGCGTACGGGTTCTCTACCGACAGGTGACTATATATTTGTATATATTGATTTTTATAGTTATTTCAAGCTTGGGATTACAAATTAAATTTACATCGGAGAAATTGACATTTTAAAACAAATGATGTGTCACATATGGCCTATCATTGTCACTTAGGACAGACAATGCGAAATGTTTCACATGCGATCAATTTTCCAGTATTTTTAAGCAGCAAAAGAAAGGAAAAAAGAAACGCATAATCAAAAAAATGCCTATACTACACTATTACATACACCCAATTCCAAGTAATATTCCAGATATATCTCAATGTGTTTTGTACATAAAGGGGCTACAACTAATTGCAGAAAGAACAACTCTGTCATGTAGTAGACCTTTTAATCAAAGTATACTTTTTAACACGAAATTCCTAAATGGTGAAGTTTCGCTTGAAAAAGTCAAGCCATTTCAGTATATGTTTAATGTTAAGAGATTGCAATGTTTAAAGCTTAACGTCTCGCACCACAATTAATTTTCCATAGGGTCCCATTGTAATGTTTTTGTTCGTGGCATAGCGATACACAGATTTTACAACATGTATTTATGCTTAAATTCTTCATTGATCCAATATCTGTAATTTAAAACACATTTAACAAATATTTACCAGATTGAACTTTTTTTAATTTCATGTTTGCATGAAACCCATCAAAATGTAGGCAAAAATACAACCCCATGGTGATTAGACCCAAGATGTGTAAAATGAGGCAGAATTAGCTAGAAATCTTGTATCAACATGCATTTTTCTGTGATCTCTTCCTAAAATGCTGTAGATTTAGAACCTGGTAAAGGTTAATCAATGTATCCTGTAAAATGTAGAAAAGCAAACTTGTTTTTTTTTATCTACCTCCTTCATCTGTAGGGCACAAGTATTCAAGGGAGATAATAGTGGTGCGAGTCCTTAACGTCTCGCACCACAATTAATTTTCCATAGGGTCCCATTGTAATGTTTTTGTTCTTGGCATAGCGATACACAGATTTTACAACATGTATTTATGCTTCGTCTGTAGGGCACGAGTATTCAAGGGCGATAATAGTGGTGCGAGTCCCTAAGTCGGCTCACCTGCTTGAGCCAAATGCGCATTCTGTCGATAATAAAACTTTGAAGGGGTAACCATTGGTGTGGTCGGTGCTTTTTAAAGTTTCTTTCCTAAAGGACAGGCTTAATGTCGCCCTGTACCATTCGATCAACAGTAGTGTATTAAACATACAATATATAGCGCAAATACCCATTATGCATTTCTTTTTCCTTTCAGTATAGATTTGAAATGACCATGGACTGAGATACTACACACTTTCTTTGAACATTGAACTGCTGCCATTCAGAGAAACGTTTTTTTAACGGACACCTGTCGTTACTATCACTTTGAGATCTTTAAATTGTGACAAATGAAATAGGAATGATTTTTTTCACATCTGGTACATACTTTTGGGAATTAATTATCTAAAAGATCACCACCTAACAGGTTACTGTACACCTGTTTGCTAAGGTTTTGTCAAATTTTGTGAAAACCAGAAACCAATTACTCAGTTGTTTACATTCGCAAGTTGAAATCTCCCTTTTTAGACAATCAAGGACAATAACTGCGTGTAACTCTTCTACATTTTCAGCTTGTTTTAAAACTTGTAATTCTGCAGTGTGTCAATAATAAAGGGCAACAACTCTGGAACACTCATCCATTTGGCTCATTGTCAAACTCATCTGAGATCTTATTAACCCGTAACCCGCTACATATATATAATGGACTGTTCTTTCTTTTAATTAAGACCTATCCATTTATGTGACAAAGGGGTGTTTTGGGGGGAAATGACTGATCAGCAGATGGACATTGTAAACCCTGATCAGCCTGCGAGTTACCAATTACGAGTTAGCGGATTACGGGTTAAAATATCCTTCATGTTTAACTGGTCATAATCATTTACTAGATATCCTATTGACAAGCTGAAGTTTGCCTATTTTTAATAACCCAGGGCAATATCATGTTTGAATCGTCTGATATATTATGGAAACAACAAAAAGCTAAAAGACAACAATCTGATAGATGATAGACAACATGCCATCGTGCAAGTTCGTCTGGCCTTGGGCCACTGGGCCTAAATACCTAACATATCACAATCAATAATGCATATCACAACCAATCAACATACCAACATTTCAATAACAAAAGGGTAACACATACCAATAACAAAATGGTAGCACATACCAATAACTAAATGGCAACACATACCAATAACAAAATGGTAACATATATCAATAACAAAATGGTAACATATTTCAATAACCCTAACTATTTTTTTTAGATGGGTGGTAAGAAATTGTTGAAATATATATTTATGTATACATTTGGCAATGCACCAATAAGAAAATGTTGCTAAATACACATTATCAATTAGAATTAAACTGAATTGGGTTTTAAGGCGCACCAACACATGAAAGGTTATATGGCGTCTAACAGGCATGAACATGCCAGGCTCATCCTCCATGTACATTGAGATAAAATAAGGAAAATGGGCCTAGAACCTGCTCACCCCGAACTGCAGAGTTGCTGCAAATTCTATCGTAGAAACTCCATTTACGCTGGAGCCGCGTTTATTGTTTTTCTGCCACTGCTCTTTTGATGTGAGTGAGATGGCACCTGAAACAATGCAGGGATCATGATGAAGACCTTTAATGAACATGAACAAAAAATGATAAAATGAACATGAATTTGGGGGGATTCTACCCCTCTGTCTACCCCTCCAAAGGGATCTGCACTGGCCCTATTCTTTGCCCCGTGACCAAACGGGGCCTCCGGGAACCACACAGGGATTATCAATTAGAGCATATTGATATAACAACGACACGCATTTGGCAACAAACCAGTAACAAGAGGTCCAAGGAGGGTCTAAGGTATTTCACTGGATTAAGAAAAACTGAATTGTGTTTCACGTCGCATCAACGCAATAAAGGTTATATAGCACCAAACAGGAATGAACATGCCAGGCTCATCCTTCATTTACATCGAGATAAAATATGGACAATGGGTCTACACTCTTCTAACTTGCAGAGTGGCTGCAAATTCTAAGGTCAACACTCCATTTACTCTGGAGCCACGTTTACACATGCAGGGTCATGATGAAGATTTATAATGACCATGACAAAACATGATATTTGAAAGTTAATTACTGTCACTGTTTACATAAACTTGAATCTGCATAGTGGTTTTTGAGAATATATTTTACCTTTTACCCATGGAGGCAGTTTTTGTGCAAACATGCGACCCTAGGCATTGTAATTTTGACTCCAGTGTCGTGAATTGAACATACTTAATCTACATAACTAGAAATATCAAATATGAAATCTGATCAAAGAATTTAATTATATTTGTATAATCAAGATTTTACATGTTTATAAGAAGCTTTATGTAAAAAAAAATGTCATGGGGCCAAAGGTTTCTGACCTAAGCTGTTAAAGGGACACATGGCAATCTTGAGTTTTATTAGAACATTAAAAAAGTGCTCTTCGATTAGTTATCCTGCGTCATTTTGACTTTAAAACTGCTTGCATATAATTAAATAAAAAAATACGATTTCAATATGCTTCGTTATTTTACCAATTTTTTAAATATATTATTGGTGCAATATTCTAAAAAGATAGTAATATGTAAAAACAATTTGCTTTGAACTATTCTAATAATTAACATTAATGATTAAACAAATGCAAGTGAAGAGAAAAACTAACGGGACGCCGCGAGTTTTTAAAAAATCAAGATTGCCGTGTGTCCCTTTAAAGGTTTGTAAAACATTATTTATTGACGTAAGTAAAAATGTATGTTGCTCTTCTGGCCTATGGCCATGTATGTTGCTATAAGCTCTTCTGGCCTATGGCCATTTGAGCTAAAAATCATGTAAATTATTAATTAAAAATATTGCACTATTTCAATGAATCACATTAAGCAAAGCACCATTAAAAAATGTTGTCAATGGTACAAAATTGGCAACAACATTGGCCAATAAAAAGCGTGGTATACATCAATGAAACAGAGTTTAATAACAACATCCTGATAACAAAATGCTACAACCTTTGTCATTTGATGGCAATGTCATGAACATCGTGTCAACATAGTTTCATACAACAACTTAAACATTTAAAAATATAATGATGTCTAGCTATTCTACCAAACTCATACCTTGTCTTGTCTTACAAAATTAAAGAAACTACCGGCAAATAATGGCGAAATTACACTACAAAACCGTTTATCAAATGATAAACGGTTCAGTAGCGTTATTTATATTGGGAACGCGTTACAGCCGCGTAACGTAGCTGATGACATGAAAACAACAACACAACATCATGATTTGTATTACAAGATAAATTAATAACATTAAAGTGAAACTATCACGTCGTAGGTGTGTTATGTGATAAATAGAATCTTACAATTGTGACTGTGTATTATTGACTTCAATAAACTCTTTGGCACAGCCTGGTATCCTATCATTTTATCCAACTCGTTTATGAAAATCAGTGCAAGTAAGGTACTCTATATCATGGACAACTAATACAGGCAAGTCTTGTTTGATCCCATCATCACAGGCATTCAACAAGTAACTATCATTCCCCCACTACCACCCACCACACCCAAACCCCACCTCCCAACTCCTCCCACATAGTCTGGACAGTATATAGGTAACTTTATTTAACAACATTAACAACTAATACAGGCAGCCATCATCACAGGCATCCAACAACTAACTATCATTCCCCCCACAACCCACCCCACACCTCACACACACACCCTCCCCTGCAAGTGACGTGTGTGACTGGTTTCCCTCAACACTTGCCTTGTATCAAACTAATGGCACAATAGATATCACAGATACCACAGTAAAAGAAACATGCTATATGCAATTTTAAATTTAAACATAAGCATAAATTCAAAACCAGTATCATTAACAATGTAGAAAACCTTGCTTTTGATACAAATTATGACTTCCAGGTGAAGTTGTTAAAAATATAAATATGTCATAATACAACAAATACAACACATATTATACAATAAATAAAGCACCTTTTGATGCAGATTCTTCTTTATTAATACTATGTAGGTTATTGTCATTATTTTGGCTCTTAGACCTTATGGTTAGTCCAATACATTATAATCAGGAATACAATAAATTATGCAATGTACAAGAAACTTATTTCATTTTTCTCTGCCTGTTACGAATGAAGGCAGATGATCGCTTCACTTTATATTAATACACCTAACATAGTTCATCATCAAACCTTTGGTGTACTCCTGTCATTTGTTTGCGTTTTCTTGAGTTTTAAACCTGTGCGAATAGACCCAAGTAGAGCTGATCTGCCACCACCGCTGGCAGGAGGAGGGGCTGGGGGAGGTGCCCCGGGGGGTGGAGGAGGTGCCCCCGGTGGTGGAGGCGGTGCCCCTGGTGGTGGAGGTGGTGGAGGCGGTGCCCCTGGGGGTGGGGGAGGTTGGCTTGGAGATGTGGGAGACGTTGCCTTGGAAGTTGCAAAAATATCTGTTGTAGAGGCAGATTCTGTCAGATTGGAACGGGAACGCTTGAGTCGACTTGGTCTGAAAATATTTATGTCACAAATTAGAATTACATTTCTATGCTAAAATTGTTAACATAGATTTACAATGAAATCTGTCATTATCTGCAGTTTGGTTAACATGTAACTGTATTATGAAAGTTGGGCTTGAATGGAGGCATCACTAGAGGAAAATTTATCATATATCAAATCAAATACAGTTTAGCGTTGATACCGTATTTCCCCTAATAAAAGCCCCGTTTGGTTATGGAGCAAAGCATAGGGCCACTGCAGATCCCATTGGAGGGAAAGGCAGAGGGGTAGAACCCCCCAAATTCATGTTCATTTTATCATTTTTTGTTCATGCTCATTAAAGGTCTTCATCATGACCCCTGCATTGTTTCAGGTGCCATCTCGCTCATATCACTAGAGCAGTGGCAGAAAAACTATAACGTCGCTCCAGCGTAAATGGAGTGTCTACAGTAGAATTTGCAGCAACTCTGCAGTTCAGGGTGAGAAGGTTCTAGGCCCGTTCTCCATATTTTATCTCGATGTACATGGAGGATGAGTCTGGCATGTTCATTCCTTTTAGGCGCCATATAACCTTTCATGTGTAGGTGCACCTTTAAACCCCAATTCAATTCAATTCCCCTAATAATAGCAAGGGCACGCTCTTATAAAATGTAAAAAAATATTTTTAATGATTTTTTTTGAGACTGGGATTGCAGGTGAGTGTGGGGTGGGGTGGTGGGGTCGCTACTAATTGGGGAGAAGCTTTTATTAGGGGAAATACGGTAATCGGAAAAACGGTAATCAGGTACAGAATTGCCTGATGAAACAGAATAAACATTTACAAATACTAATAATGAATACATTAAACAGCCTGGTATGGCTATAACCTTGTATTTATTTTAATTAGCTTATCTGCAATTTCTTATAATTTATAATCTACCCTAAAAAGAATTTCATACCATTTACGAACAGCTTTTCCTCAGCATTAAATATAAAACGTCAAGTTTTGTATGCTTTGTCATTATTAATTCTTAGGCATTACATACTATGAATAACGTTAATACATAATTCATTAAGGCCATACTCTTTACTTATAAGAATGTATTTAAATCTGTTTCCATTTAATAATATACTGCAAGTGACAAATGTCCCCGAAGTGGTTTTGACCTTTTGACCTCCAAGTTTGACCTTGGAGCCACGGACCTGGATTTTGTGCGCGACATATCGTCTTGTTGTGGTGAGCACTTGTGCCAAGTTATTTGAAAATCTGTCCTTGAATGTCCGAGTTGTTAACCGGACACGAAAGCACTTCTTTTTTACCTTTGATCTCTAAGTGTGACCTTGACCTTGGAGCCGCATACCTGGATTTTGTGTGCGATACGTTGTCTTGTTGTGGTGAGTCAAGTTATTTGAAAAATTGACCAGACACAATTGTACGGACTGACTGACGGTGTGACTACTATATGCCACCCTTCGGGGGCATAAAAATGGTATTATTATATTTTTCCTGAAAGACAGATTTTCTTAGACTCAAAGGTTAAGTAACATACAGGTCATTAAAAAAAATTCAACAGTGTAAGTAAAGTGATTACCTTCTTTTTAATACTGCAGGACCCCCTTCTCTCACAGCTTTCACAATATATTTCATCTCTTTACTAAGTTTTATCTGCAAATAAAAAACAAGAGAAATGTATAGCCTTATCATATAGCCTTGTATCACTTAGCAGTTTTAAATTTGCAGTTCCATTAGTAGTTTTTGACCTATGCTATGGGCAAGAATTAAAAGTATAACATTACAAAGGGCAGCAATAACTCTATTTTGAATTGATGTTGAGCTCTACACTTTCTCTTATTGTCCATTATTACTGTGTGAAGTTTCATTCAAGTCCATTGAGTGTTTTTTGAGTTACGCTCCTAACAAGAATTGTAAGTATAAAATGACAAAGGGCAATAACTCTAATTTGACTGAATAAATAGTTATGGTTCTTGTGCTCTGCACTTCTTCTTAGTACCTTTTATCATTATGTGAAGTTCCATTTCATTCCCATTAGTGTATTTTGAGTTATGCTCCAGGCAAGAACTATAAGTATACAATTACAAAGGTCAATCACTAATTTGAATGAAGACAGAGTTACGGTTCTCGCACTCTGCACTTTCTCTCATTGCATGACCTCTATCATTGTGTGAAGTTTCATTGTAGTCTCATCGGTAGTTTTTAAGTTATGCTCCAGACAAGAAGTCTAAGTATAAAATTACAAAGGGCAATAACTCTAATTTGAATGAATACAGAGTTACGGTTCTTGCACTCTGCAATTCTTCTCATTGTCCTCTATCATTGTGTGAAGTTTCACTAGTCCTATCAGTAAATCTGAAGTTATGCTCCGGACAAAAATTCTAAGTATAAAATTACAAAGGGTAATAACTCTGGAAAAATGACGACAGAGTTACGGTTCTTGTACTCTGCACTTCCTCTCATTGCCCTCTATCATTATGAGAAGTTTCATTGCAGTCCCATCAGTAGTCTTGAAGTTATGCTCTGGACAAAAGTGGGACGGACAGAAGGATTGACGGACAAAGCGGTGACTATATGCCCCCACGAAAAGTTCGGGAAGCATAAAAAAGAATAGTAACGAAAGTAACACTGGTCATTTCTGTGATAATCATAGCTGTTATAGAGCTATGATGCAGAGCCTGCATAAAAGACATCATAGTTCAATTGACAAGACCTTAAATACCACATCTCCATGCATAAAACTAAGTTTCCAAATATCAGACAAAATTTCAAACAAGAGCGAGATATTTAGAAAGGAAAACAAAACAATGTCAAAAATGTAGTTGTTAAAAAAATGACTATATCCTTCTCTTTGTTGAATTTTATACATGGGCGTGAAGTTTTTAAGGTTTAATCAATTGCAATACGGTGGTTGTTTATGCAGACATTGTGTGATGTCTTCAGTAGCCGTGCCAGAAAGCATGGATGCACACCTACCTATATTTTCTATAGGTTGAATCGTAGTTCTATGGTAGGTATAGAATGTAGAACCATAGGAGCTATGATTCTGTTACACGGGTCAGTACATAATGTGCCCTTGAGATGCTATGACATATATCTGACAATCTACATGACAAAATGACACGGTTTTTAATGACTTCTAAGTTATGTTCTATACAAATACAAACATATGTAATATCAACAAGACATTGTATTATGTATGTTTAAATGAAAGATCTTACGCATGCTCCCATTAAATATCAAATTTGTGAACAAACTGTTGTTCAATGATTCAAAAAGGTATACTCACGGGAGAAAAATTGTACGTGTCCAGAACGGGAAGGGGAACTTCGGAGAAAAAATCCAGCTCTGACACCTGAAATAGACATGCAGACATTTTCGCACACGTTAAAATAGGATTTAAAATGGCATTTAATATACTTTTTACAAACAAGGACTGAAGACTTCGGAGAGAAATGAGAATATCAATGCACCTTAGGGCATGATCAAGTGGTCAGATGGCGTGGGAGGGGGTGGGACTTAAAATGATGTTTGACACATTCCTGGAACTCTTCACGTTGTGTAAATGTAATATGCAAAAATCTTCACATTGCAGTTAGAAAGGAGTCTGTTTTGTATAAATTATTTCCAGACGAAGATTAAATGATATAGGTTATTGAATTTGTATGGCTAAATATTACTTGGAACGAGTTGTTTTGGCAAAGGACGACGAGCTTGCGAGTCGTCCTGCGCCAAAACAACGAGTTTCAAGTAATATTTAGCCATACAAATTCAATAACCTTTTTATTGTATACTTTCATATTGTTTTTGATCAATGTTAATTGTATGACTATTACTTGTATTTGTGTTATTTTTTATAGCTTTTGATGGAATTCCTATCTTGCCATTCAGTTTCATTTTGTGTGGATGATTATTTTGCGCAAAAACGACGTCGGCGTCGGATGACGTCATTAAAAACATCAAGCGATTTTCTGAAGTTTGTTTACCATTCGATAACGTTAAAAACAGTGGGTGAGTGACCATTTGAATTATTTTATCAATTTTTGCCATAAAAGGTTGAAAAAAACTCGTATTTTTTTGTTGACACTATAGGAAGGATTCCGTTATTTTTATTTGAAAGTAGTTCCTTATTTCTATTTCGCGGCTCTTAGCAAGCACGAGCAAAAGTTCCCGTGCAATATCAATGTGTGCAATATCGTAGAATATTGCACGCTTAGCTCAATGCAAACTAAACGGGACAATATGAAAGTATACAATTAGGACATTAATTTCATACCTGTTTCAGAGATGGATAACCCTGCTGCTTGTCTTCTGGGAAAATAAAGTTCAGGACCTGCAATTAAATATAATAGTGGCTGTACATGTATTTAAATGATAAAATCCGATTTTTAAATATCATTTAAAACAAAACATGCTGTCATGTACAGTTTTGTGTTTATTAGGTGACTCACTGAGAGGCTGCAAGTGACATAACTCTGTCCAGTACTTTACAAATAACGTCCCTTTAGACAACTGCACACAATGTGGAATTCTGATACGTAAATGACACGTCTGTATATGCACAAAGCTACATAAAATCACACATTACATTAAGCTTTCAAGATATTAGAACATGACTTGAGAAAATCAAAGCAATGTTTGGGACACATAAACATGTCTATTGCTCTACTTGCATATAATCGTATTATTTTGTCCGTTTTTTTAAGTGTCCCTAAATGTCTAAGGATTTTAGAGAATAATTTAAAATGAAACTAACTGCTTTGCGGCAAATTTGGGATGGTACGGGTCCTTAATAAGGTGGCTAACTGCATTGTGGCAAATTAGGAATGGCACGGGTCCCCACTGTGGCAAAGTAGGGAAGGCATGGGTCCCCACTGCAGCAACTAACTACATTGTGGCAAAGTAGGGAAGGCATGTGTCCCCACTGCAGCAACTAACTGCATTGTGGCAAAGTAGTGAAGGCATGGGTCCCCACTGCAGCAACTAACTGCATTGTGGCAAAGTAGGGAAGGCATGTGTCCCCACTGCAGCAACTAACTGCATTGTGGCAAAGTAGTGAAGGCATGGGTCCCCACTGCAGCAACTAACTGCATTGTGGCAAAGTAGGGAAGGCACGGGTCCCCACTGCAGCAACTTACTGCATTGTGGCAAAGTAGGGAAGGCATGGGTCCCCACTGCAGCAACTAACTGCATTGTGGCAAACGGGGAAGGCATGTGTACCCACTGCAGCAACTAACTACATTGGGGCAAAGTAGGGAAGGCATGGGTCTCCACTGCAGCAACTAACCTTGCATGTGTTGAAAAAGACGTAAAACACCATACATACAAACAAACAAAACATAAATAGTTTAAGTCACCTCAACTACTGCAGGACTTTTACACATGCTGAGGTCAGCTGGTTCAGGGTGGGCAGAGGTCAGGTCATGACCAACACACATTTCAAATATCACATGACCTGAAAATAAAATACAAACTGCAGATAGAATCACAAATAAAACCACAAGAATCATACCACACTGCAGTCAAATATACAGGAAGTCTAGATATACACTTTCAATTTTCATTAAATGTGGAAAGGAACAAAATACTGTGATGATTTACAGATACTTAACACATGTACATAATGAAATGTTAGTGGGACATAGTAGGGTGTCTCAGTTAAGGATTGAATTTGATATTTCAACCTTTCTATGGGCTAAGAAAACATAAGGCAAAACCTAAATTTTTTTCATACCCAATTGAAAGATCGAAATACCGAATTCAATCCTTTTATTTACACCATGATTGTTCTATAGTGTTTTAGAGCTGTTATACATACTGCTGGAACAACGACATTGCCAACATTGCACGCTTTTTTACAGCAACTTATGGCAGTTTGCATGAGAGCGTCATACAAACAAAAGTTCATCAGACAAATTAACTTTAAAGTAAATGTTTTTACTGGGAATTTATGTTTAACTTAATGTTCTCAACTTATGATATATTTTACATATTGGCTACAGATTTATGTGTGAAATGTGTATAAACCCAGCAGAATGGCACATCAAACACATTTCATTATCGCTGATTATAAAGAAACCATATCTGCCAGATACAGGACCTTGAAGCACATCTAGAGTTTCCTTACCAAAACTTACAACATCGATGGCCTCCTTGTTACGCTTGATTTTCTTCTTTATGGTAGAGAGAAGTCTGGGTTCCTCTCCAATCAAGGAGCTCTCACATCCCATTAATCTGTAAATGTAAAAGCAAGGAAGTAACACATTTCTGTAAATGTAAAAGCAAGGATATAACACATTTCTGTAAATGTAAAAGTAAGGAAATAACACATTTTTGTAAATGTAAAAGCAAGGAAATAACACATTTCTGTAAATGTAAACACAAGGACACATTTCTGTATATGTAAACACAAGGACACATTTCTGTAAATGTAAAAGCAAGGAAGTAACACATTTCTGTAAATGTAAAAGCAAGGAAATAACACTGTAAATTTCAAAGCAATGATGTGACACATTTCTGTAATGTAACACATTTCTGAAAAACTTAGAAGAAAAAGTTGTCAGCTGAGGTAGCAATAAATGATTATTTATGTGACTTGTCTGAATTTTCTGTAATGTTTTTATGTGTTTTTGTGTGTGGAAAACAAGATCTTTTTTTTTCTATCACCTTTTTTTAAAATGAGTGCTGCTGACAAAACTTTTTCTAGAAATGTGTCGCGTGTCATAATTAACAACTGAAGGGCCATAACTTTGCCAATACTTACTAGAATAAAATTCCAGACAACATGAAAATCTCTACAAAGTACTAAAACATGTTAGTATAATTTTGTTGAAAAAAAAATCGAAGGTTGGTAAGTGGAATCAAGACACAAAAAATGTGTGACACAGAGATGGGCATACATATGTCTGAACATGGATAAGTGACCATTACAACATATGCTCCTCCACAACATTATGGTATAAAATATAAGATGAATAGAAATATATAAGAACAGACAGACATATGGACATACAGATGTACTGATAGATGGAAAGACAGGAAAACACAGAGACACAAACTGACACAAAAATAGATGGACAGATTAAATACACAGACTAGTGGACGGACACAAGAGATAGACACACAGCTACTGATGGACAGAGAGAGTTACCTGCAGCTATTATTTTCCACCACAATGTTACCAGAGTGTACATGACCATGTGGGGGAAATCCTTTCTGCTGCATGTATAATAATGCCTACAAAATATAATAACATCTTGCAAAAATTATCTGACATCCGTAAAGCGATAATTAACAACTGATTATCACATAGTTTATGTAGTTAACATCAAACACTGAAACTGTTGTTTTACATAACTCTAGTAGGCAGATACCAAGGACCAACGTTTCTTAATAAACTACTTTTCTTACATCTCACAAATGATGTTTTACAGGATGCAGATATATGCGTCCTGTACGCATAAAATATTGCTGTGGACCCTTGAAAATGTTGTTCATGCGTCCAGTGGGACGCAATTAACCAGAGATGTTTTGTTTAATTATCAGCTGACTTCATGGGGATCCGACATATTGTTAACACATTACAGTCATTTGGGTCACCACATAAAAGTAACAGTCAATTTGTTTTCTTTTGTTTACAAGCGAGTGTCCCTGTAAAGAAGCTAAAAAACTACACAAAAAACATCTAGATCATTTAATGTTGTAGTCCTGATTTTATTATTTTACCAGTATACATACTAGGGACCCCTAAAATCAATGACTGAACCCCACAAAAAAACTGATTATGCATCCCATGGACCCCTAGAATAACAATCCGGTTTAAAACTCTGCCAGCATGTAAAAGCACCAGTCAACTATATGGAACGCCAAATTAACATGAACTAAATTAACCCTCTTTAATTACACCTCAATTCAATACTGAATTAAACCTCTCTTCCATTTAATTAGACCTCTCTTCAATTGAATTGAACCTCTCTTCAATTGAATTAAACCTCTCTTCAGATAATTGAGTTTATGTTAAGTTAGCGCTGGAATGCCAAATTATCATGAACTCAATTAATTGAACCTCTCTTCAATTATTTGAAGAGAGGTCTCTTTAATTATTTGAAGAGAGGTCTAATTCAATTGAAGATATGTCTAATTCAACTGAATAGGGGTTCAATTCAATTGAAGAGGTCTGATTCAATTGAAGAGAGGTACAATTGAATTGAAGAGAGGTACAATTCAGCATAATTAAACCTCACTTCAATTGAATTAGACCTCTCTTCAAATGAATCGAACCTCTCTTCAAATACATGTTATTGAGTTTATGTTAATTTGGCATTCCATACAACTAGGGTCAAATGATGAACAGCCTAAGATTACCTAGTAAGAGCTATCAAGTAGCTGTCTTTCATCTCCAGTTTTGTTTTTCAACTTTGGCCATGAAAATACTATTGGTTAAAGGTATTCTATAGCAATGACAGGGATTTACTCACCATGAGAACCTGTTTACCAAAGCCTCGTATCTGTGTTACATTGAGTCCTCTCTTGTGTGACCGGTATTTGTCCTTCCATGGCTCTGTACAAGTGCACTAAAGATAAATGTTTAGAAATTATCGCAAAGTTAATGAAACGTCATAAGATTAAAGTTAAAAAAAAAATATATATATATTATATTAAGATAAGAACAACAACAAGAAGCTGTCACAGATCCCAAAATCCGGCATCTAACATTAAATTTGACCATTGAACCCAAACTGCGCCCTGACCTTTTGATAAGCTAGGTTCGTTTTACAAATAACTTCATATTTGCAAAGCTTAATGAAGAGTGATTAACATGAATGTGAATACTGCAGACAGATACAGACGCCTGACTGAGTAGATAAAATAGAGTATGTCATTTCTAGTTAGTTGGTCAGTAATTGTCTTAAAGGGACACACGGCAATCTTGATTTTTTTAAAACTCACGGCGTCCCGTTAGTTTTTCTCGTAATTTGCATTTGTTCAATCATTAATATTAATTGTTAGAATAGTTCAAAGCAAATTGTGTTTACATGTTATTGACTTTTGATAATAATATATTTAAAAAATATGTAGAATAATGAAGAAAACAGAATTCTCAAATTTTTTTATTTAATTATATGCAAGCAGTTTTAAAGTCAAAATGATACATGATTAATAAATCGCTGTACTAATTTTAATGCCTGATATAAAACTCAAAATTGCCATGTGTCCCTTTAAGAATTGAGCCTAACATAAATGTTGGTTTAAACAAGTTTTACTTCAACATGTTTATTTGTAAAAATATTGGTACAGTACATACCTAGTTAATAGGATTGGAACGAAAGAAAAATCTTACAGAGTTCCTCCTTAACATAAATGGTGAACCGAGCTTAGAGTCCTTAAAGAAGGTCAAGGTCAGTCAGTGACCTACTTTGGGTATTAATGCTTTACTCATCCTGTGTTTCTATATAGAAAGTTTAAAGACTGCATCTAATACATGTACTGCCTTGAGAATTGAGCTTAACTGTGTCCCACAAAGTAAATGTTGACCAAAATAAATACTTTAAGTTGGTCATGTTCAGGTTAAATGACCTATGTTTGGTATTGATGTTTATTTCTCATAGTGCTTTTATTTAAGAAGTTTAAAGACTGTGTCAGTCTCTTAGCAGGAATTTGAGGACTATTTCTCTAGACTGTTGTAATAGTCTTAGAAACTGAGCTGTTAACCAGAGTCCATAAAGTAGGTCAAGGTCATGGTGATCCACTTTTGGTATAGATGTGAAGTATTCATGAAAGTGTTTCTATAGGGAAGCTCAAAGACTGTATAATAGTGTCCGAAATGTTATGTTGATTTTGTTCTTGTAGGAATGATATTTTCTGAGCTAAATGCAAACTCTTAACCTTAAATAACAGTCAGTACGCATAAAAAGTAGGTTAACCAAGTTTAAGTTTAATTGCTTTAGAACTTAAACTTAGAAAGAAAGCTAAACACAAAACTATAATAGACAAGATAACAAGAGTGTCCATGTTTGGACACAAAATACGCCCGTCGAAAGTGATCATTTGTAACTGCGATAAATGATTGCAAGTGTAAAGATTGGCCAAAATGAGCTTTGTAACAGAGGTGTTAGTATCAGCGTTGTATCTTCTCATTGCGGACATCGCAAAAGTTAATGCATGGACGAACGGACGGACGGACAATACCGTGACATAATACAAACTATGTTGTTACCGGGACTATCTGGTTGGTTTCCGAACTTGACCTAGATATTATGCCCATAAACATTATTCCAAAGTTTCATAAAGATTCAACAACAAATACTCAAGTTATTGAGCGGACATTGTTAAAATTGTCAATTTTCAATAATTAAAGGGCCATAACTCATTACCGGGGCGATTTTCAATAATTAAAGGGCCATAACTCCGTTGTTACCGGCGCGATTGGGCTGGTTTTCGAATTTGACCCGAGATATTATGCCCATAAACATTATTTGCATGTTTCATGAGGACTGGATAATATTTGTTTGAGTAAGAGAGCGGACAGCGCAAAATTGTAAATTTTCAATAATTAAAGGGCCATAACACCATTGTTACCAAGGCGATTGGGCTGGTTTTCAAACTTGACGGAGATAATTATGCCCATAAACATTATTTTCGGACGGACAACGTCACAACATAATATGTCCCGTCTTAGGACGAGTGTATAATAAATAAAACGTTATAGGGAATGATAAAGTTTTAAAGTATTGCATTCAGTTTTCGATTCTTTAATACCGATGCTGTGACCCTGACCTTTTGAAACTGGTATAGTTAGTATGTCACATAATATATCCCCACATGCAGATGGCACTTTCCAATGGCTAGTAAAACTTTTGAACAATTAACAGCCCACTACTACTTGCAGGAGTGATTATTAACTATTGTCATAAATCCCACATGCCCTCGGGCAGACAAACACATGTGCCGTACCTGGTATATGTAATCTTTGAGTGAACCCCTTCTACATATAGGATACACAACAACAACCAAGCCCTGGTCCTCCATGAAGTCTATGTCGTGTATGGGATATATGTACGGGTGCTGTAACAATTCAAGCATGTCTTTCACCGTCTTCCGCGTGGACATGGTGAACGGTATGGATATTTTATTTGACTTCTCTGTCATCGTCATCAACATGCTGGACTGAGATCTTGTTTCAACCACTCTGAACCAGTCTTTGTGTGGCCGAGATCCTGATAATATAACATTATATTACATATTCTGTGATGAATTATAGAAATTTCTCAGTTTGAGAAAATCTATAACATATCCCTTCCTCTACTGTGCTATCTCGCCTAGTGTGCAAGATAGCACAGTAGCCAAATGTTATGACCTAAACGATAGACGTCACGATATAACGTCACGAATTGACATGATAATACTCCGCGCTGTCGCCAAAGGAGTGAGAGAAGAAGGAATACTTGTGTCAAAAGATGATTGGAAAGAAATTCATCACAGAATATATAGTTTAATTAAAATTTTTGTCGAGATACGGAAAATAATTCACTCGTGAGAAATATTCTTGCGATATAGAAACACGTGCGAATACGCACTCGTTTATATATCGCAAGAATCTTTCTCACTCAGGAATTATTTCCCGTATCACTTCAACAATGTTAATTAAACTCTATGTTTGTACATGTACCCGACTTAGAGTGGGTAAAATCAAATGTATGACTCTTTATATTAAACCAGTGTTGCCTAACATTCATGTGGATAATAAAAGCACAACAAGAGGCCCAAGATGACAAGTAGAATCTCTACTAAAATGGCTCTTATAAATATAGATGAAGTTAGACCCTGTATGAATTCTGTCAATCTGACGCGAAATAACCAATTATCCTCTTTTAAGCAGCATCAGAGATGAACTGCAATCTTTGGCTTATTTCCCTTGATATAGAGACTTATTTCCCATTTTTTGTCAAACATGATGCCCCCCAATCAATGGCTAGATTGGACATACGATTAATGACTTGTAACACACCGTCAATTGAACACCACCAACAACAACATCATTCAACAGCAATCAGTTCAACAACAACAACCCAGGGTCATCATATTATCTATTAAGATTCTAGAGAAGTAACGATCTCTTTAGTATATTTTAGCCTGAATTTCTATAGGTAACTGTAAATCACTGTTAGACATGCAATTTCATGAGAACATTGTGATATTCAATTTTGATTCAGATTATGAGGCCCAACCAATAAAGCCTTTTTGCGTGCAGTAAAATATAAACACACAACAGAAAGTTGTTCATTTAATGCTTTGCTATCATTCTTGTTATAAAGAAATATCAGACAAGTTTTGTATTTAAACTAGCTAAATTATGAATATGCTTTTCTAAATTACAAAGTTGTATTTAGCTTTTCTTACCAAAGTCAATATCTAATAAAGCAATGTAACACAAAAAACAAGAGGCCCAAGAGGGCCTATAGATGCTCTACTGGCTAAAACGGTTCTTATATCAAGGGTTGTCGTCATAAAACTCTCATCAGAACTTCTTTTTTTCGAACATGTCCAATATTTAATTGATATACTGCGATTTGCACAACTAGACCTCATACCGAGGCTTCCTGCCAAATTTCGTAGAAATCCAAAAAGCCGTTTAGGAGGAGTAGCGCCAACAAACAATTTTAAAGTAAAAATGTCACAGGGCTACAACTCCATCAAAAATCAGTGAACTGGAACAAAACCGCGATATGCACAACTAGACATCTTACCGATGCTTCCTGCCAGGTTTCGTCGAAATCCAACAAGGCGTTTAGGAGGAGTAGCGCCAGTAAGAAATTTAAAGTAAAAATGCCAAGGGCCGTAACTCCATCAAAATTTAACAAACTGAAAAAATCGCAACAGACACAACTAGAAATCATATCAATGCTTCCTGCTAACTTTCGTCAAATCCATCACGCAGTTAAACAATTTATTTTTTTAAAAAAATGGTCCGATATAGCTATTTTTCAAACTTGGTAACGATAAAATAATAAATGGAGGTGCTCACAAGGCAGACAAGAGCTGTCGGAGAACAGCGCAGCTTGACTATTCGATTTTTCAGAGAATAATAAATTATATAGCTAGTATATACCATCAGAAAACAAGGCTAAAACAATGTGGGGTGGGGTTTGGGGACACAACATAGCTATGTGTAAGAATTGATCAAAACTACAGAGAAATATGTAAAAAAAAAAATATATAAAAAAAATCAAGTTTTGAGTGGGGGTGGGGGTAGGGGGTGGGGGTGGGGTGGGTGGTGGGGGTAGTGGGGTGGTGAGGGCAATATATATGTGTAAGAAGCTATGTAATAATTCACCAAAACAACACAAAAATATGTAAAAAAAAAAATAATTAAAAATCGAGTTTTGAGTGAGGATGGGGGAGAGGCGGGGGGTGGGGAGGGCAACATATATGTGTAAGAAGCTATGTAAGAATTGACCAATACAACACAGAAATATGGTAAAACAAAATAAAAAATAAAAATATTTCGAGTGTGGGGTGGAGAGGCAGGGAATGGGGTGGAGGGGGCAACATATATGTGTAAGAAGCTATGTGTAAGAATATACCAAAACAACACAGATATATGTAAAAAAAACAATAAAATAAAAATATTCCATTTCGAGCGTGGGGGTGGGGTGGGGGAGGGGAGGGCAACATAGCTATATGTAATATGTAAGAATTGACCAAAACATAACACAGAAATATGTAAAAATAAAAATAAAAATAAAAGGTTTTCGAGTGTGTGTGTGTGGGTGAGGAGGTGAAGGGAGCAACATATTATGTGTAAGAAGCTATGTGTAAGAATTGACCAAAACAACACAGAAATATGTTTTAAAACAAG